>CAKXZU010000087.1:600000-840299 GCA_936014575.1 Bombus lapidarius
TAATACCTTATAACGTATAACGTTATGCAGCATTACCATATAACGTATAACGTTATGTAGCAGTTCGACATAACGTATAACGTTATGTAGCATTACGATATAACGTATAACGTTATGTAGCATTACGATATAACGTATAACGTTATATGTTAATACGTTATAACGTATAACGTTATATGTTAATACGTTATAACGTATAACGTTATGTAGCATTACGATATAACGTATAACGTTATGTAGTATTACGATATAACGTATAACTTTAAGTAGTATTACGTTATAACGTATAACGTTATGTAGTATTACGTTGTAACGTGTAACGTTATGTAGCAGTAAGATATAACGTATAACGTTATGTAGCATTACGATGTAACGTATAACGTTATGTAGCATTACTATATAACGTATAACGTTATGTAGCATTAAGATATAACGTATGACGTTATGTAGCATTCCGATATAACGTATAACGTTATGTAGCATTCCGATATAACGTATAATGTTATGTAGCATTACGATATAACGTATAATGTTATGTAGCATTACGATATAACGTATAACGTTATGTAGTATTACGTTATAACGTATAACGTTATGTAGTATTACGTTATAACGTATAACGTTATGTAGCATTACGATATAACGTATAACGTTATGTAGCATTACGATATAACGTATAACGTTATGTAGCAGTACGATATAACGTATAACGTTATGTAGCATTACGATATAACGTATAACGTTATATGGTAATACGTTATAACGTATAACGTTGTGTAGCATTACGATATAGCGTATAACGTTATGTAGCATTACGATGTAACGTATAACGTTATGTAGCAGTACGATATAACGTATAACGTTACGTAGCATTACGATATAACGTATAACGTTATGTTGCATTACGATATAACGTATAACGTTATGTAGCATTACGATATAACGTATAACGTTACGTAGCAGTACGATATAGCGTATAACGTTATGTAGCATTACGATATAACGTATAACGTTATGTAGCATTACGATATGACGTATAACGTTATGTGGCGTTACGATGTAACGTATAACGTTATATGGTAATACGTTATAACGTATAACGTTATGTAGCATTAAGATATGACATATAACGTTATATAGTATTACGTTATAACGTATAACGTTATGTAGTATTACGTTATAACGTATAACGTTATGTAGCAGTACGACATAACGTATAACGTTATGTAGCATTACGATATAACGTATAACGTTATGTAGCATTGCGATATAACGTATAACGTTATATGGTATTACGTTATAACGTATAACGTTTTGTAGCATTACGACATAACGTATAACGTTATGTAGCATTACGATATAGCGTTTAACTTTATGTAGCATTACGATATAACGTATAACGTTATGTAGCATTACGATATAACGTATAACGTGATATGGTAATACGTTATAACGTATAACGTTATGTAGCATTACGATATAACGTATAACGTTATGTAGTATTACAATATAACGTATAACGAGATATGGTAATACGTTATAACGTAAAACGTTATGTAGCATTACGATATAACGTATAACGTTATATTGTAATACGTTATAACGTATAACGTTATGTAGCATTACGATATAACGTATAACGTTACGTAGCAGTACGATATAGCGTATAACGTTACGTAGCAGTACGATATAGCGTATAACGTTATGTAGCATTACGATAAACGTATAACGTTATGTAGCATTACGATATGACGTATAACGTTATGTGGCGTTACGATGTAACGTATAACGTTATATGGTAATACGTTATAACGTATAACGTTATGTAGCATTACGATATAACGTATAACTATATATTTTAATACGTTATAACGTATAACGTTATGTAGCATTACCATATAACGTATAACGTTATGTAGCAGTTCGACATAACGTATAACGTTATGTAGCATTACGATATAACGTATAACGTTATGTAGCATTACGATATAACGTATAACGTTATGTGGTAATACGTTATAACGCATAACGTTATGTAGCATTACGATATAACGTATAACGTTATGTAGTACTACAATATAACGTATAACGAGATATGGTAATACGTTATAACGTATAACGTTATGTAGCATTACGATATAACGTATAACGTTATGTAGCATTACGATATAACGTATATCGTTATGTGGCAATACGATACAACGTATAACGTTATGTAGCATTACGATATAACGTATAACGTTATGTAGCATTACGATATAACGTATAACGTGATATGGTAATACGTTATAACGTATAACGTTATGTAGCATTACGATATAACGTATAACGTTATGTATCATTGCGATACAACGTATAACGTTATGTAGCATTACGATATAACGTATAACGTTATGTAGCAGTACGATATAACGTATAACGTTACGTAGCATTACGATATAACGTATAACGTTATGTTGCATTACGATATAACGTATAACGTTATGTAGCATTACGATATAACGTATAACGTTACGTAGCAGTACGATATAGCGTATAACGTTATGTAGCATTACGATATAACGTATAACGTTATGTAGCATTACGATATGACGTATAACGTTATGTGGCGTTACGATGTAACGTATAACGTTATATGGTAATACGTTATAACGTATAACGTTATGTAGCATTACGATATAACGTATAACTCTATATTTTAATACGTTATAACGTATAACGTTATGTAGCATTACCATATAACGTATAACGTTATGTAGCAGTTCGACATAACGTATAACGTTATGTAGCATTACGATATAACGTATAACGTTATGTAGCATTACGATATAACGTATAACGTTATATGGTAATACGTTATAACGTATAACGTTATGTAGCATTACGATATAACGTATAACGTTATGTAGTATTACAATATAACGTATAACGAGATATGGTAATACGTTATAACGTATAACGTTATGTAGCATTACGATATAACGTATAACGTTATGTAGCATTACGATATAACGTATATCGTTATGTGGCAATACGATACAACGTATAACGTTATGTAGCATTACGATATAACGTATAACGTTATGTAGCATTACGATATAACGTATAACGTTATATGGTAATACGTTATAACGCATAACGTTACGTAGCAGTACGATATAGCGTATAACGTTATGTAGCATTACGATATAACGTATAACGTTATGTAGTATTACAATATAACGTATAACGAGATATGGTAATACGTTATAACGTATAACGTTATGTAGCATTACGATATAACGTATAACGTTATATGGTAATACGTTATAACGTATAACGTTGTGTAGCATTACGATATAGCGTATAACGTTATGTAGCATTGCGATATAACGTATAACGTTATATGGTAATACGTTATAACTTATAACGTTTTGTAGCATTACGACATAACGTATAACGTTATGTAGCTTTACGATATAGCGTATAACGTTATGTAGCATTACGATATAACGTATAACGTTATGTAGCATTGCGATATAACGTATAACGTTATATGGTAATACGTTATAACGTATAACGTTATGTAGCATTAAGATATGACGTATAACGTTATATGGTATTACGTTATAACGTATAACGTTATGTAGTATTACGTTATAACGTATAACGTTAAGTAGCATTACGATATAACGTATAACTTTAAGTAGTATTACGTTATAACGTATAACGTTATGTAGTATTACGTTATAACGTGTAACGTTATGTAGCAGTAAGATATAACGTATAACGTTATGTAGCATTACGATGTAACGTATAACGTTATGTAGCATTACTATATAACGTATAACGTTATGTAGCATTACGATATAACGTATAACGTTATGTAGCATTCCGATATAACGTATAACGTTATGTAGCATTCCGATATAACGTATAATGTTATGTAGCATTACGATATAACGTATAACGTTATGTAGTATTACGTTATAACGTATAACGTTATGTAGTATTACGTTATAACGTATAACGTTATGTAGCATTACGATATAACGTATAACGTTATGTAGCATTACGATATAACGTATAACGTTATGTAGCAGTACGATATAACGTATAACGTTATGTAGCATTACGATATAACGTATAACGTTATATGGTAATACGTTATAACGTATAACGTTGTGTAGCATTACGATATAGCGTATAACGTTATGTAGCATTACGATGTAACGTATAACGTTATATGGTAATACGTTATAACGTATAACGTTATGTAGCATTACGATATAACGTATAACGTTATGTATCATTGCGATACAACGTATAACGTTATGTAGCATTACGATATAACGTATAACGTTATGTAGCAGTACGATATAACGTATAACGTTACGTAGCATTACGATATAACGTATAACGTTATGTTGCATTACGATATAACGTATATCGTTATGTAGCATTACGATACAACGTATAACGTTATGTAGCATTACGATATAACGTATAACGTTACGTAGCAGTACGATATAGCGTATAACGTTATGTAGCATTACGATATAACGTATAACGTTATGTAGCATTACGATATGACGTATAACGTTATGTGGCGTTACGATGTAACGTATAACGTTATATGGTAATACGTTATAACGTATAACGTTATGTAGCATTACGATATAACGTATAACTATATATTTTAATACGTTATAACGTATAACGTTATGTAGCATTACCATATAACGTATAACGTTATGTAGCAGTTCGACATAACGTATAACGTTATGTAGCATTACGATATAACGTATAACGTTATGTAGCATTACGATATAACGTATAACGTTATATGGTAATACGTTATAACGTATAACGTTATGTAGCATTACGATATAACGTATAACGTTATGTAGTATTACAATATAACGTATAACGAGATATGGTAATACGTTATCACGTATAACGTTATGTAGCATTACGATATAACGTATAACGTTATGTAATATTACGATATAACGTATATCGTTATGTGGCAATACGATACAACGTATAACGTTATGTAGCATTACGATATAACGTATAACGTTATGTAGCATTACGATATAACGTATAACGTTATATGGTAATACGTTATAACGTATCACGTTACGTAGCAGTACGATATAGCGTATAACGTTATGTAGCATTACGATATAACGTATAACGTTATGTAGCATTACGATATGACGTATAACGTTATGTGGCGTTACGATGTAACGTATAACGTTATATGGTAATACGTTATAACGTATAACGTTATGTAGCATTACGATATAACGTATAACTATATATTTTAATACGTTATAACGTATAACGTTATGTAGCATTACCATATAACGTATAACGTTATGTAGCAGTTCGACATAACGTATAACGTTATGTAGCATTACGATATAACGTATAACGTTATGTAGCATTACGATATAACGTATAACGTTATGTATCATTGCGATACAACGTATAACGTTATGTAGCATTACGATATAACGTATAACGTTAGGTAGCAGTACGATATAACGTATAACGTTATGTAGCATTACGATATAACGTATAACGTTATGTAGCATTACGATATAACGTATAACGTGATATGGTAATACGTTATAACGTATAACGTTATGTAGCATCACGATATAACGTATAACGTTATATGGTATTACGTTATAACGTATAACGTTTTGTAGCATTACGACATAACGTATAACTTTATGTAGCATTACGATATAACGTATAACGTTATATAGCATTACGATATAACGTATAACGTTATGTAGCATTACGATGTAACGTATAACGTTATGTAGCATTACTATATAACGTATAACGTTATGTAGCATTAAGATATAACGTATGACGTTATGTAGCATTCCGATATAACGTATAACGTTATGTAGCATTCCGATATAACGTATAATGTTATGTAGCATTACGATATAACGTATAATGTTATGTAGCATTACGATATAACGTATAACGTTATGTAGTATTACGTTATAACGTATAACGTTATGTAGTATTACGTTATAACGTATAACGTTATGTAGCATTACGATATAACGTATAACGTTATGTAGCATTACGATATAACGTATAACGTTATGTAGCAGTACGATATAACGTATAACGTTATGTAGCATTACGATATAACGTATAACGTTATATGGTAATACGTTATAACGTATAACGTTGTGTAGCATTACGATATAGCGTATAACGTTATGTAGCATTACGATGTAACGTATAACGTTATGTAGCAGTACGATATAACGTATAACGTTACGTAGCATTACGATATAACGTATAACGTTATGTTGCATTACGATATAACGTATAACGTTATGTAGCATTACGATATAACGTATAACGTTACGTAGCAGTACGATATAGCGTATAACGTTATGTAGCATTACGATATAACGTATAACGTTATGTAGCATTACGATATGACGTATAACGTTATGTGGCGTTACGATGTAACGTATAACGTTATATGGTAATACGTTATAACGTATAACGTTATGTAGCATTAAGATATGACATATAACGTTATATAGTATTACGTTATAACGTATAACGTTATGTAGTATTACGTTATAACGTATAACGTTATGTAGCAGTACGACATAACGTATAACGTTATGTAGCATTACGATATAACGTATAACGTTATGTAGCATTGCGATATAACGTATAACGTTATATGGTATTACGTTATAACGTATAACGTTTTGTAGCATTACGACATAACGTATAACGTTATGTAGCATTACGATATAGCGTTTAACTTTATGTAGCATTACGATATAACGTATAACGTTATGTAGCATTACGATATAACGTATAACGTGATATGGTAATACGTTATAACGTATAACGTTATGTAGCATTACGATATAACGTATAACGTTATGTAGTATTACAATATAACGTATAACGAGATATGGTAATACGTTATAACGTAAAACGTTATGTAGCATTACGATATAACGTATAACGTTATATTGTAATACGTTATAACGTATAACGTTATGTAGCATTACGATATAACGTATAACGTTACGTAGCAGTACGATATAGCGTATAACGTTACGTAGCAGTACGATATAGCGTATAACGTTATGTAGCATTACGATAAACGTATAACGTTATGTAGCATTACGATATGACGTATAACGTTATGTGGCGTTACGATGTAACGTATAACGTTATATGGTAATACGTTATAACGTATAACGTTATGTAGCATTACGATATAACGTATAACTATATATTTTAATACGTTATAACGTATAACGTTATGTAGCATTACCATATAACGTATAACGTTATGTAGCAGTTCGACATAACGTATAACGTTATGTAGCATTACGATATAACGTATAACGTTATGTAGCATTACGATATAACGTATAACGTTATGTGGTAATACGTTATAACGCATAACGTTATGTAGCATTACGATATAACGTATAACGTTATGTAGTACTACAATATAACGTATAACGAGATATGGTAATACGTTATAACGTATAACGTTATGTAGCATTACGATATAACGTATAACGTTATGTAGCATTACGATATAACGTATATCGTTATGTGGCAATACGATACAACGTATAACGTTATGTAGCATTACGATATAACGTATAACGTTATGTAGCATTACGATATAACGTATAACGTGATATGGTAATACGTTATAACGTATAACGTTATGTAGCATTACGATATAACGTATAACGTTATGTATCATTGCGATACAACGTATAACGTTATGTAGCATTACGATATAACGTATAACGTTATGTAGCAGTACGATATAACGTATAACGTTACGTAGCATTACGATATAACGTATAACGTTATGTTGCATTACGATATAACGTATAACGTTATGTAGCATTACGATATAACGTATAACGTTACGTAGCAGTACGATATAGCGTATAACGTTATGTAGCATTACGATATAACGTATAACGTTATGTAGCATTACGATATGACGTATAACGTTATGTGGCGTTACGATGTAACGTATAACGTTATATGGTAATACGTTATAACGTATAACGTTATGTAGCATTACGATATAACGTATAACTCTATATTTTAATACGTTATAACGTATAACGTTATGTAGCATTACCATATAACGTATAACGTTATGTAGCAGTTCGACATAACGTATAACGTTATGTAGCATTACGATATAACGTATAACGTTATGTAGCATTACGATATAACGTATAACGTTATATGGTAATACGTTATAACGTATAACGTTATGTAGCATTACGATATAACGTATAACGTTATGTAGTATTACAATATAACGTATAACGAGATATGGTAATACGTTATAACGTATAACGTTATGTAGCATTACGATATAACGTATAACGTTATGTAGCATTACGATATAACGTATATCGTTATGTGGCAATACGATACAACGTATAACGTTATGTAGCATTACGATATAACGTATAACGTTATGTAGCATTACGATATAACGTATAACGTTATATGGTAATACGTTATAACGCATAACGTTACGTAGCAGTACGATATAGCGTATAACGTTATGTAGCATTACGATATAACGTATAACGTTATGTAGTATTACAATATAACGTATAACGAGATATGGTAATACGTTATAACGTATAACGTTATGTAGCATTACGATATAACGTATAACGTTATATGGTAATACGTTATAACGTATAACGTTGTGTAGCATTACGATATAGCGTATAACGTTATGTAGCATTGCGATATAACGTATAACGTTATATGGTAATACGTTATAACTTATAACGTTTTGTAGCATTACGACATAACGTATAACGTTATGTAGCTTTACGATATAGCGTATAACGTTATGTAGCATTACGATATAACGTATAACGTTATGTAGCATTGCGATATAACGTATAACGTTATATGGTAATACGTTATAACGTATAACGTTATGTAGCATTAAGATATGACGTATAACGTTATATGGTATTACGTTATAACGTATAACGTTATGTAGTATTACGTTATAACGTATAACGTTAAGTAGCATTACGATATAACGTATAACTTTAAGTAGTATTACGTTATAACGTATAACGTTATGTAGTATTACGTTATAACGTGTAACGTTATGTAGCAGTAAGATATAACGTATAACGTTATGTAGCATTACGATGTAACGTATAACGTTATGTAGCATTACTATATAACGTATAACGTTATGTAGCATTACGATATAACGTATAACGTTATGTAGCATTCCGATATAACGTATAACGTTATGTAGCATTCCGATATAACGTATAATGTTATGTAGCATTACGATATAACGTATAACGTTATGTAGTATTACGTTATAACGTATAACGTTATGTAGTATTACGTTATAACGTATAACGTTATGTAGCATTACGATATAACGTATAACGTTATGTAGCATTACGATATAACGTATAACGTTATGTAGCAGTACGATATAACGTATAACGTTATGTAGCATTACGATATAACGTATAACGTTATATGGTAATACGTTATAACGTATAACGTTGTGTAGCATTACGATATAGCGTATAACGTTATGTAGCATTACGATGTAACGTATAACGTTATATGGTAATACGTTATAACGTATAACGTTATGTAGCATTACGATATAACGTATAACGTTATGTATCATTGCGATACAACGTATAACGTTATGTAGCATTACGATATAACGTATAACGTTATGTAGCAGTACGATATAACGTATAACGTTACGTAGCATTACGATATAACGTATAACGTTATGTTGCATTACGATATAACGTATATCGTTATGTAGCATTACGATACAACGTATAACGTTATGTAGCATTACGATATAACGTATAACGTTACGTAGCAGTACGATATAGCGTATAACGTTATGTAGCATTACGATATAACGTATAACGTTATGTAGCATTACGATATGACGTATAACGTTATGTGGCGTTACGATGTAACGTATAACGTTATATGGTAATACGTTATAACGTATAACGTTATGTAGCATTACGATATAACGTATAACTATATATTTTAATACGTTATAACGTATAACGTTATGTAGCATTACCATATAACGTATAACGTTATGTAGCAGTTCGACATAACGTATAACGTTATGTAGCATTACGATATAACGTATAACGTTATGTAGCATTACGATATAACGTATAACGTTATATGGTAATACGTTATAACGTATAACGTTATGTAGCATTACGATATAACGTATAACGTTATGTAGTATTACAATATAACGTATAACGAGATATGGTAATACGTTATCACGTATAACGTTATGTAGCATTACGATATAACGTATAACGTTATGTAATATTACGATATAACGTATATCGTTATGTGGCAATACGATACAACGTATAACGTTATGTAGCATTACGATATAACGTATAACGTTATGTAGCATTACGATATAACGTATAACGTTATATGGTAATACGTTATAACGTATCACGTTACGTAGCAGTACGATATAGCGTATAACGTTATGTAGCATTACGATATAACGTATAACGTTATGTAGCATTACGATATGACGTATAACGTTATGTGGCGTTACGATGTAACGTATAACGTTATATGGTAATACGTTATAACGTATAACGTTATGTAGCATTACGATATAACGTATAACTATATATTTTAATACGTTATAACGTATAACGTTATGTAGCATTACCATATAACGTATAACGTTATGTAGCAGTTCGACATAACGTATAACGTTATGTAGCATTACGATATAACGTATAACGTTATGTAGCATTACGATATAACGTATAACGTTATGTATCATTGCGATACAACGTATAACGTTATGTAGCATTACGATATAACGTATAACGTTAGGTAGCAGTACGATATAACGTATAACGTTATGTAGCATTACGATATAACGTATAACGTTATGTAGCATTACGATATAACGTATAACGTGATATGGTAATACGTTATAACGTATAACGTTATGTAGCATCACGATATAACGTATAACGTTATATGGTATTACGTTATAACGTATAACGTTTTGTAGCATTACGACATAACGTATAACTTTATGTAGCATTACGATATAACGTATAACGTTATATAGCATTACGATATAACGTATAACGTTATGTATCATTGCGATACAACGTATAACGTTATGTAGCATTACGATGTAACGTATAACGTTATGTAGCAGTACGATATAACGTATAACGTTATGTGGCATTACGATATAACGTATAACGTTATGTAGCATTACGATATAACGTATAACGTGATATGGTAATACGTTATAACGTATAACGTTATGTAGCATCACGATATTACGTATAACGTTATGTAGCATTACGATATAACGTATAACGTTATGTATCATTACGATACAACGTATAACGTTATGTAGCATTACGATATAACGTTCATCGTTATGTAGCAGTACGACATAACGTATAACGTTATGTAGCATTACGATATAACGTATAACGTTATGTAGCATTACGATATAACGTATAACGTTTTGTAGCATTACGACATAACGTATAACGTTATGTAGCATTACGATATAGCGTTTAACTTTATGTAGCATTACGATGTAACGTATAACGTGATATGGTAATACGTTATAACGTATAACGTTATGTAGCATTACGATATAACGTATAACGTTATGTATCATTGCGATACAACGTATAACGTTATGTAGCATTACGATATAACGTATAACGTTATGTGGCAGTACGATATAACGTGTAACGTTATGTAGCATTACGATATAACGTATAACGTTATGTAGCAATACGATATAACGTATATCGTTATGTAGCATTACGATACAACGTATAACGTTATGTAGCATTACGATATAACGTATAACGTTACGTAGCAGTACGATATAGCGCATAACGTTATGTAGCATTACGATGTAACGTATAACGTTATGTAGCATTACGATATGACGTATAACGTTATGTAGCTTTACGATGTAACGTATAACGTTATATGGTAATACGTTATAACGTATAACGTTATGTAGCATTACGATATAACGTATAACGATATATGGTAATACGTTATAACGTATAACGTTATGTAGCATTACCATATAACGTATAACGTTATGTAGCAGTTCGACATAACGTATAACGTTATGTAGCATTACGATATAACGTATAACGTTATGTAGCATTACGATATAACGTATAACGTTATGTAATATTACGATATAACGTATATCGTTATGTGGCAATACGATACAACGTATAACGTTATGTAGCATTACGATATAACGTATAACGTTATGTAGCATTACGATATAACGTATAACGTTATATGGTAATACGTTATAACGTATAACGTTACGTAGCAGTACGATATAGCGTATAACGTTATGTAGCATTACGATATAACGTATAACGTTATGTAGCATTACGATATGACGTATAACGTTATGTGGCGTTACGATGTAACGTATAACGTTATATGGTAATACGTTATAACGTATAACGTTATGTAGCATTACGATATAACGTATAACTATATATTTTAATACGTTATAACGTATAACGTTATGTAGCATTACCATATAACGTATAACGTTATGTAGCAGTTCGACATAACGTATAACGTTATGTAGCATTACGATATAACGTATAACGTTATGTAGCATTACGATATAACGTATAACGTTATGTATCATTGCGATACAACGTATAACGTTATGTAGCATTACGATATAACGTATAACGTTAGGTAGCAGTACGATATAACGTATAACGTTATGTAGCATTACGATATAACGTATAACGTTATGTAGCATTACGATATAACGTATAACGTGATATGGTAATACGTTATAACGTATAACGTTATGTAGCATCACGATATAACGTATAACGTTATATGGTATTACGTTATAACGTATAACGTTTTGTAGCATTACGACATAACGTATAACTTTATGTAGCATTACGATATAACGTATAACGTTATATAGCATTACGATATAACGTATAACGTTATGTATCATTGCGATACAACGTATAACGTTATGTAGCATTACGATGTAACGTATAACGTTATGTAGCAGTACGATATAACGTATAACGTTATGTGGCATTACGATATAACGTATAACGTTATGTAGCATTACGATATAACGTATAACGTGATATGGTAATACGTTATAACGTATAACGTTATGTAGCATCACGATATTACGTATAACGTTATGTAGCATTACGATATAACGTATAACGTTATGTATCATTACGATACAACGTATAACGTTATGTAGCATTACGATATAACGTTCATCGTTATGTAGCAGTACGACATAACGTATAACGTTATGTAGCATTACGATATAACGTATAACGTTATGTAGCATTACGATATAACGTATAACGTTTTGTAGCATTACGACATAACGTATAACGTTATGTAGCATTACGATATAGCGTTTAACTTTATGTAGCATTACGATGTAACGTATAACGTGATATGGTAATACGTTATAACGTATAACGTTATGTAGCATTACGATATAACGTATAACGTTATGTATCATTGCGATACAACGTATAACGTTATGTAGCATTACGATATAACGTATAACGTTATGTGGCAGTACGATATAACGTGTAACGTTATGTAGCATTACGATATAACGTATAACGTTATGTAGCAATACGATATAACGTATATCGTTATGTAGCATTACGATACAACGTATAACGTTATGTAGCATTACGATATAACGTATAACGTTACGTAGCAGTACGATATAGCGCATAACGTTATGTAGCATTACGATGTAACGTATAACGTTATGTAGCATTACGATATGACGTATAACGTTATGTAGCTTTACGATGTAACGTATAACGTTATATGGTAATACGTTATAACGTATAACGTTATGTAGCATTACGATATAACGTATAACGATATATGGTAATACGTTATAACGTATAACGTTATGTAGCATTACCATATAACGTATAACGTTATGTAGCAGTTCGACATAACGTATAACGTTATGTAGCATTACGATATAACGTATAACGTTATGTAGCATTACGATATAACGTATAACGTTATATGTTAATACGTTATAACGTATAACGTTATATGTTAATACGTTATAACGTATAACGTTATGTAGCATTACGATATAACGTATAACGTTATGTAGTATTACGATATAACGTATAACTTTAAGTAGTATTACGTTATAACGTATAACGTTATGTAGTATTACGTTATAACGTGTAACGTTATGTAGCAGTAAGATATAACGTATAACGTTATGTAGCATTACGATGTAACGTATAACGTTATGTAGCATTACTATATAACGTATAACGTTATGTAGCATTACGATATAACGTATAACGTTATGTAGTATTACGTTATAACGTATAACGTTATGTAGCATTACGATATAACGTATAACGTTATGTAGCATTACGATATAACGTATAACGTTATGTAGCATTACGATATAACGTATAACGTTATGTAGCAGTACGATATAACGTATAACGTTATGTAGCATTACGATATAACGTATAACGTTATATGGTAATACGTTATAACGTATAACGTTGTGTAGCATTACGATATAGCGTATAACGTTATGTAGCATTACGATGTAACGTATAACGTTATATGGTAATACGTTATAACGTATAACGTTATGTAGCATTAAGATATGACGTATAACGTTATATAGTATTACGTTATAACGTATAACGTTATGTAGTATTACGTTATAACGTATAACGTTATGTAGCAGTACGACATAACGTATAACGTTATGTAGCATTACGATATAACGTATAACGTTATGTAGCATTGCGATATAACGTATAACGTTATATGGTATTACGTTATAACGTATAACGTTTTGTAGCATTACGACATAACGTATAACGTTATGTAGCATTACGATATAGCGTTTAACTTTATGTAGCATTACGATATAACGTATAACGTTATGTAGCATTACGATATAACGTATAACGTGATATGGTAATACGTTATAACGTATAACGTGATATGGTAATACGTTATAACGTATAACGTTATGTAGCATTACGATATAACGTATAACGTTAGGTATCATTGCGATACAACGTATAACGTTATGTAGCATTACGATATAACGTATAACGTTATGTAGCAGTACGATATAACGTATAACGTTACGTAGCATTACGATATAACGTATAACGTTATGTTGCATTACGATATAACGTATATCGTTATGTAGCATTACGATACAACGTATAACGTTATGTAGCATTACGATATAATGTATAACGTTACGTAGCAGTACGATATAGCGTATAACGTTATGTAGCATTACGATATAAGGTATAACGTTATGTAGCATTACGATATGACGTATAACGTTATGTGGCGTTACGATGTAACGTATAACGTTATATGGTAATACGTTATAACGTATAACGTTATGTAGCATTACGATATAACGTATAACTCTATATTTTAATACGTTATAACGTATGACGTTATGTAGCATTACCATATAACGTATAACGTTATGTAGCAGTTCGACATAACGTATAACGTTATGTAGCATTACGATATAACGTATAACGTTATGTAGCATTACGATATAACGTATAACGTTATATGGTAATACGTTATAACGTATAACGTTATGTAGCATTACGATATAACGTATAACGTTATGTAGTATTACAATATAACGTATAACGAGATATGGTAATACGTTATAACGTATAACGTTATGTAGCATTACGATATAACGTATAACGTTATGTAGCATTACGATATAACGTATATCGTTATGTGGCAATACGATACAACGTATAACGTTATGTAGCATTACGATATAACGTATAACGTTATGTAGCATTACGATATAACGTATAACGTTATATGGTAATACGTTATAACGCATAACGTTACGTAGCAGTACGATATAGCGTATAACGTTATGTAGCATTACGATATAACGTATAACGTTATGTAGCATTACGATATGACGTATAACGTTATGTGGCGTTACGATGTAACGTATAACGTTATATGGTAATACGTCATAACGTATAACGTTATGTAGCATTACGATATAACGTATAACTATATATTTTAATACGTTATAACGTATAACGTTATGTAGCATTACCATATAACGTATAACGTTATGTAGCAGTTCGACATAACGTATAACGTTATGTAGCATTACGATATAACGTATAACGTTATGTAGCATTACGATATAACGTATAACGTTATATGGTAATACGTTATAACGTATAACGTTATGTAGCATTACGATATAACGTATAACGTTATGTAGTATTACAATATAACGTATAACGAGATATGGTAATACGTTATAACGTATAACGTTATGTAGCATTACGATATAACGTATAACGTTATGTAGCATTACGATATAACGTATATCGTTATGTGGCAATACGATACAACGTATAACGTTATGTAGCATTACGATATAACGTATAACGTTATGTAGCATTACGATATAACGTATAACGTTATATGGTAATGCGTTATAACGCATAACGTTACGTAGCAGTACGATATAGCGTATAACGTTATGTAGCATTACGATATAACGTATAACGTTATGTAGCATTACGATATGACGTATAACGTTATGTGGCGTTACGATGTAACGTATAACGTTATATGGTAATACGTCATAACGTATAACGTTATGTAGCATTACGATATAACGTATAACTATATATTTTAATACGTTATAACGTATAACGTTATGTAGCATTACCATATAACGTATAACGTTATGTAGCAGTTCGACATAACGTATAACGTTATGTAGCATTACGATATAACGTATAACGTTATGTAGTATTACGATATAACGTATAACGTTATGTATCATTGCGATACAACGTATAACGTTATGTATCATTACGATACAACGTATAACGTTATGTAGCATTACGATATAACGTATAACGTTACGTAGCAGTACGATATAACGTATAACGTTATGTAGTATTACGATATAACGTATAACGAGATATGGTAATACGTTATAACGTATAACGTTATGTAGCATTACGATGTAACGTATAACGTTATGTAGCATTACGATGTAACGTATAACGTTATATGGTAATACGTTATAACGTATAACGTTATGTAGCATTACGATATAACGTATAACGATATATGGTAATACGTTATAACGTATAACGTTATGTAGCATTACGTTATAACGTATAACGTTATGTAGCATTACGATATAACGTATAACGTTATATGTTAATACGTTATAACGTATAACGTTATATGTTAATACGTTATAACGTATAACGTTATGTAGCATTACGATATAACGTATAACGTTATGTAGTATTACGATATAACGTATAACGAGATATGGTAATACGTTATAACGTATAACGTTATGTAGCATTACGATGTAACGTATAACGTTATGTAGCATTACGAAATAACGTATAACGTTATGTAGCATTACGATACAACGTATAACGTTATGTAGCATAACGATATAACGTATAACGTTATGTAGCAGTACGATATAGCGTATAACGTTATGTAGCATTGCGATATAACGTATAACGTTATGTAGCATTACGATATGACGTATAACGTTATGTAGCATTACGATATAACGTATAACGTGATATGGTAATGCGTTATAACGTATAACGTTATGTAGCATTACGATATAACGTATAACGTTATGTATCATTGCGATACAACGTATAACGTTATGTAGCATTACGATATAACGTATAACGTTATGTAGCAGTACGATATAACGTATAACGTTATGTAGCATTACGATATAACGTATAACGTTATGTAGCATTACGATATAACGTATATCGTTATGTAGCATTACGATACAACGTATAACGTTATGTAGCATTACGATATAACGTATAACGTTACGTAGCAGTACGATATAACGTATAATGTTATGTAGCATTACGATATAACGTATAATGTTATGTAACATTACGATATAACGTATAACGTTATGTAGCATTACGATATAACGTATAACGTTATGTAGCATCACGATATTACGTATAACGTTATGTAGCATTACGATATAACGTATAACGTTATGTATCATTACGATACAACGCATAACGTTATGTAGCATTACGATATAACGTACAACGTTATGTAGCAGTACGACATAACGTATAACGTTATGTAGCATTACGATATAACGTATAACGTTATGTAGCATTACGATATAACGTATAACGTTTTGTAGCATTACGACATAACGTATAACGTTATGTAGCATTACGATATAGCGTTTAACTTTATGTAGCATTACGATATAACGTATAACGTGATATGGTAATACGTTATAACGTATAACGTTATGTAGCATTACGATATAACGTATAACGTTATGTATCATTGCGATACAACGTATAACGTTATGTAGCATTACGATATAACGTATAACGTTATGTAGCAGTACGATATAACGTATAACGTTATGTAGCATTACGATATATCGTATAACGTTATGTAGCACTACGATATAACGTATATCGTTATGTAGCATTACGATACAACGTATAACGTTATGTAGCATTACGATATAACGTATAACGTTACGTAGCAGTACGATATGACGTATAACGTTATGTAGCTTTACGATGTAACGTATAACGTTATATGGTAATACGTAATAACGTATAACGTTATGTAGCATTACGATATAACCTATAACGATATATGGTAATACGTTATAACGTATAACGTTATGTAGCATTACCATATAACGTATAACGTTATGTAGCAGTTCGTCATAACGTATAACGTTATGTAGCATTACGATATAACGTATAACGTTATGTAGCATTACGATATAACGTATAACGTTATATGTTAATACGTTATAACGTATAACGTTATATGTTAATACGTTATAACGTATAACGTTATGTAGCATTACGATATAACGTATAACGTTATGTAGTATAACGATATAACGTATAACGAGATGTGGTAATACGTTATAACGTATAACGTTATGTAGCATTACGATGTAACGTATAAGGTTATGTAGCATTACGACATAACGTATAACGTTATGTAGCATTACGATACAACGTATAACGTTATGTAGCATTACGATATAACGTATAACGTTATGTAGCAGTACGATATAGCGTATAACGTTATGTAGCATTACGATATAACGTATAACGTTATGTAGTATTACGATATGACGTATAACGTTATGTAGCATTACGATATGACGTATAACGTTATGTAGCTTTACGATGTAACGTATAACGTTATATGGTAATACGTTATAACGTATAACGTTATGTAGCATTACGATATAACGTATAACGATATATGGTAATACGTTATAACGTATAACGTTATGTAGCATTACCATATAACGTATAACGTTATGTAGCAGATCGACATAACGTATAACGTTATGTAGCATTACGATATAACGTATAACGTTATGTAGCATTACGATATAACGTATAACGTTATATGTTAATACGTTATAACGTATAACGTTATGTAGCATTACGATATAACGTATAACGTTATGTAGTATTACGATATAACGTATAACGAGATATGGTAATACGTTATAACGTATAACGTTATGTAGCATTACGATGTAACGTATAACGTTATGTAGCATTACGACATAACGTATAACGTTATGTAGCATTACGATACAACGTATAACGTTATGTAGCATTACGATATAACGTATAACGTTATGTAGCAGTACGATATAGCGTATAACGTTATGTAGCATTACGATATAACGTATAACGTTATGTAGCATTACGATATGACGTATAACGTTATGTAGCATTACGATATAACGTATAACGTGATATGGTAATACGTTATAACGTATAACTTTATGTAGCATTACGATATAACGTATAACGTTATGTATCATTGCGATACAACGTATAACGTTATGTAGCATTACGATATAACGTATAACGTTATGTAGCAGTACGATATAACGTATAACGTTATGTAGCATTACGATATAACGTATAACGTTATGTAGCATTACGATATAACGTATATCGTTATGTAGCATTACGATACAACGTATAACGTTATGTAGCATTACGATATAACGTATAACGTTACGTAGCAGTACGATATAACGTATAATGTTATGTAGCATTACGATATAACGTATAATGTTATGTAGCAATACGATATAACGTATAACGTTATGTAGCATTACGATATAACGTATAACGTTATGTAGCATCACGATATTACGTATAACGTTATGTAGCATTACGATATAACGTATAACGTTATGTATCATTACGATACAACGTATAACGTTATGTAGCATTACGATATAACGTACAACGTTATGTAGCAGTACGACATAACGTATAACGTTATGTAGCATTACGATATAACGTATAACGTGATATGGTAATACGTTATAACGTATAACGTTATGTAGCATTACGATATAACGTATATCGTTATGTAGCATTACGATACAACGTATAACGTTATGTAGCATTACGATATAACGTATAACGTTACGTAGCAGTACGATATAACGTATAATGTTATGTAGCATTACGATATAACGTATAATGTTATGTAGCAATACGATATAACGTATAACGTTATGTAGCATTACGATATAACGTATAACGTTATGTAGCATCACGATATTACGTATAACGTTATGTAGCATTACGATATAACGTATAACGTTATGTATCATTACGATACCACGTATAACGTTATGTAGCATTACGATATAACGTACAACGTTATGTAGCAGTACGACATAACGTATAACGTTATGTAGCATTACGATATAACGTATAACGTTATGTAGCATTACGATATAGCGTTTAACTTTATGTAGCATTACGATATAACGTATAACGTGATATGGTAATACGTTATAACGTATAACGTTATGTAGCATTACGATATAACGTATAACGTGAAATGGTAATACGTTATAACGTATAACGTTATGTAGCATTACGATATAACGTATAACGTTATGTATCATTGCGATACAACGTATAACGTTATGTAGCATTACGATATAACGTATAACGTTATGTAGCATTACGATATAACGTATAACGTTACGTAGCAGTACGATATGGCGTATAACGTTATGTAGCATTACGATGTAACGTTTAACGCTATGTAGCATTACGATATGACGTATAACGTTATGTAGCTTTACGATGTAACGTATAACGTTATATGGTAATACGTAATAACGTATAACGTTATGTAGCATTACGATATAACGTATAACGATATATGGTAATACGTTATAACGTATAACGTTATGTAGCATTACCATATAACGTATAACGTTATGTAGCAGTTCGTCATAACGTATAACGTTATGTAGCATTACGATATAACGTATAACGTTATGTAGCATTACGATATAACGTATAACGTTATATGTTAATACGTTATAACGTATAACGTTATATGTTAATACGTTATAACGTATAACGTTATGTAGCATTACGATATAACGTATAACGTTATGTAGTATAACGATATAACGTATAACGAGATGTGGTAATACGTTATAACGTATAACGTTATGTAGCATTACGATGTAACGTATAAGGTTATGTAGCATTACGACATAACGTATAACGTTATGTAGCATTACGATACAACGTATAACGTTTTGTAGCATTACGATATAACGTATAACGTTATGTAGCAGTACGATATAGCGTATAACGTTATGTAGCATTACGATATAACGTATAACGTTATGTAGTATTACGATATGACGTATAACGTTATGTAGCATTACGATATGACGTATAACGTTATGTAGCTTTACGATGTAACGTATAACGTTATATGGTAATACGTTATAACGTATAACGTTATGTAGCATTACGATATAACGTATAACGATATATGGTAATACGTTATAACGTATAACGTTATGTAGCATTACCATATAACGTATAACGTTATGTAGCAGATCGACATAACGTATAACGTTATGTAGCATTACGATATAACGTATAACGTTATGTAGCATTACGATATAACGTATAACGTTATATGTTAATACGTTATAACGTATAACGTTATGTAGCATTACGATATAACGTATAACGTTATGTAGTATTACGATATAACGTATAACGAGATATGGTAATACGTTAT
This sequence comes from Bombus lapidarius, assembly GCA_936014575.1. NCBI lineage: Eukaryota > Metazoa > Arthropoda > Insecta > Hymenoptera > Apidae > Bombus > Bombus lapidarius. Next base: position 622,330 of record CAKXZU010000087.1, read on the forward strand.
AACGTATAACGTTATGTAGCATTACGATGTAACGTATAACGTTATGTAGCATTACGACATAACGTATAACGTTATGTAGCATTACGATACAACGTATAACGTTATGTAGCATTACGATATAACGTATAACGTTATGTAGCAGTACGATATAGCGTATAACGTTATGTAGCATTACGATATAACGTATAACGTTATGTAGCATTACGATATGACGTATAACGTTATGTAGCATTACGATACAACGTATAACGTTATGTAGCATTACGATATAACGTATAACGTTACGTAGCAGTACGATATAACGTATAATGTTATGTAGCATTACGATATAACGTATAATGTTATGTAGCAATACGATATAACGTATAACGTTATGTAGCATTACGATATAACGTATAACGTTATGTAGCATCACGATATTACGTATAACGTTATGTAGCATTACGATATAACGTATAACGTTATGTATCATTACGATACAACGTATAACGTTATGTAGCATTACGATATAACGTACAACGTTATGTAGCAGTACGACATAACGTATAACGTTATGTAGCATTACGATATAACGTATAACGTGATATGGTAATACGTTATAACGTATAACGTTATGTAGCATTACGATATAACGTATATCGTTATGTAGCATTACGATACAACGTATAACGTTATGTAGCATTACGATATAACGTATAACGTTACGTAGCAGTACGATATAACGTATAATGTTATGTAGCATTACGATATAACGTATAATGTTATGTAGCAATACGATATAACGTATAACGTTATGTAGCATTACGATATAACGTATAACGTTATGTAGCATCACGATATTACGTATAACGTTATGTAGCATTACGATATAACGTATAACGTTATGTATCATTACGATACAACGTATAACGTTATGTAGCATTACGATATAACGTACAACGTTATGTAGCAGTACGACATAACGTATAACGTTATGTAGCATTACGATATAACGTATAACGTTATGTAGCATTACGATATAGCGTTTAACTTTATGTAGCATTACGATATAACGTATAACGTGATATGGTAATACGTTATAACGTATAACGTTATGTAGCATTACGATATAACGTATAACGTTATGTATCATTGCGATACAACGTATAACGTTATGTAGCATTACGATATAACGTATAACGTTATGTAGCAGTACGATATAACGTATAACGTTATGTAGCATTACGATACAACGTATAACGTTATGTAGCACTACGATATAACGTATATCGTTATGTAGCATTACGATACAACGTATAACGTTATGTAGCATTACGATATAACGTATAACGTTACGTAGCAGTACGATATAGCGTATAACGTTATGTAGCATTACGATGTAACGTATAACGTTATGTAGCATTACGATATGACGTATAACGTTATGTAGCTTTACGATGTAACGTATAACGTTATATGGTAATACGTTATAACGTATAACGTTATGTAGCATTACGATATAACGTATAACGATATATGGTAATACGTTATAACGTATAACGTTATGTAGCATTACCACATAACGTATAACGTTATGTAGCAGTTCGACATAACGTATAACGTTATGTAGCATTACGATATAACGTATAACGTTATGTAGCATTACGATATAACGTATAACGTTATATGTTAATACGTTATAACGTATAACGTTATATGTTAATACGTTATAACGTATAACGTTATGTAGCATTACGATATAACGTATAACGTTATGTAGTATTACGATATAACGTATAACGAGATATGGTAATACGTTATAACGTATAACGTTATGTAGCATTACGATGTAACGTATAACGTTATGTAGCATTACGACATAACGTATAACGTTATGTAGCAGTACGATATAGCGTATAACGTTATGTAGCATTACGATATAACGTATAACGTTATGTAGCATTACGATATGACGTATAACGTTATGTAGCATTACGATATAACGTATAACGTTACGTAGCAGTACGATATAACGTATAATGTTATGTAGCATTACGATATAACGTATAATGTTATGTAGCATTACGATATAAGGTATAACGTTATGTAGCATTACGATATAACGTATATCGTTATGTAGCATTACGATACAACGTATAACGTTATGTAGCATTACGATATAACGTATAACGTTACGTAGCAGTACGATATAGCGTATAACGTTATGTAGCATTACGATGTAACGTATAACGTTATGTAGCATTACGATATGACGTATAACGTTATGTAGCGTTACGATGTAACGTATAACGTTATATGGTGATACGTTATAACGTATAACGTTTTGTAGCATTACGATATAACGTATAACGATATATGGTAATACGTTATAACGTATAACGTTATGTAGCATTACCATATAACGTATAACGTTATGTAGCAGTTCGACATAACGTATAACGTTATGTAGCATTACGATATAACGTATAACGTTATGTAGCATTACGATATGACGTATAACGTTATGTAGCATTACGATATAACGTGTAACGTGATATGGTAATACGTTATAACGTATAACGTAATGTAGCATTACGATATAACGTATAACGTTATGTATCATTGCGATACAACGTATAACGTTATGTAGCATTACGATATAACGTATAACGTTATGTAGCAGTACGATATAACGTATAACGTTATGTAGCATTACGATATAACGTATAACGTTATGTAGCATTAAGATATAACGTATATCGTTATGTAGCATTACGATACAACGTATAACGTTATGTAGCATTACGATATAACGTATAACGTTACGTAGCAGTACGATATAACGTATAATGTTATGTAGCATTACGATATAACGTATAATGTTATGTAGCATTACGATATAACGTATAACGTTATGTAGCAGTTCGATATAACGTATAACGTTATGTAGCATTACGACATAACGTATAACGTTATGTAGCATTACGTTATATCGTATTACGTTATGTAGCAGTACGATATAACGTATAACGTTATGTTGCATTACGATATAACGTATAACGTTATGTAGCATTACTATGTAATGTATAACGTTATATGGTAATACGTTATAACGTATAACGTTATGTAGCATTACCATATAACGTATAACGTTATGTAGCATTACGATATAACGTATAACGTGATATGGTAATACGTTATAACGTATAACGTTATGTAGCATCACGATATAACGTATAACGTTATGTAGCATTACGATATAACGTATAACGTTATGTATCATTACGATGCAACGTATAACGTTATGTAGCATTACGATATAACGTACAACGTTATGTAGCAGTACGACATAACGTATAACGTTGTGTAGCATTACGATATAACGTATAACGTTATATGGTAATACGTTATAACGTATAACGTTGTGTAGCATTACGATATAGCGTATAACGTTATGTAGCATTACGATGTAACGTATAACGTTATATGGTAATTCGTTATAACGTATAACGTTATGTAGCATTGCGATATAACCTATAACGCTATATGGTATTACGTTATAACGTATAACGTTTTGTAGCATTACGACATAACGTATAACGTTATGTAGCATTACGATATAGCGTTTAACTTTATGTACCATTACGATATAACGTATAACGTTATGTAGCATTACGATATAACGTACAACGTTATGTAGCATTACGATATAACGTATAACGTTATATGGTAATACGTTATAACGTATAACGTTATGTACCATTACGATATAACGTATAACGTTATGTAGCATTACGATATAACGTATAACGTTATGTAGTATTACGATATAACGTATAACGAGATATGGTAATACGTTATAACGTATAACGTTATGTAGCATTACGATGTAACGTATAACGTTATGTAGCATTACGACATAACGTATAACGTTATGTAGCATTACGATACAACGTATAACGTTATGTAGCATTACGATATAACGTATAACGTTATGTAGCAGTACGATATAGCGTATAACGTTATGTAGCATTACGATATAACGTATAACGTTATGTAGCATTACGATATGACGTATAACGTTATGTAGCATTACGATACAACGTATAACGTTATGTAGCATTACGATATAACGTATAACGTTACGTAGCAGTACGATATAACGTATAATGTTATGTAGCATTACGATATAACGTATAATGTTATGTAGCAATACGATATAACGTATAACGTTATGTAGCATTACGATATAACGTATAACGTTATGTAGCATCACGATATTACGTATAACGTTATGTAGCATTACGATATAACGTATAACGTTATGTATCATTACGATACAACGTATAACGTTATGTAGCATTACGATATAACGTACAACGTTATGTAGCAGTACGACATAACGTATAACGTTATGTAGCATTACGATATAACGTATAACGTGATATGGTAATACGTTATAACGTATAACGTTATGTAGCATTACGATATAACGTATATCGTTATGTAGCATTACGATACAACGTATAACGTTATGTAGCATTACGATATAACGTATAACGTTACGTAGCAGTACGATATAACGTATAATGTTATGTAGCATTACGATATAACGTATAATGTTATGTAGCAATACGATATAACGTATAACGTTATGTAGCATTACGATATAACGTATAACGTTATGTAGCATCACGATATTACGTATAACGTTATGTAGCATTACGATATAACGTATAACGTTATGTATCATTACGATACAACGTATAACGTTATGTAGCATTACGATATAACGTACAACGTTATGTAGCAGTACGACATAACGTATAACGTTATGTAGCATTACGATATAACGTATAACGTTATGTAGCATTACGATATAGCGTTTAACTTTATGTAGCATTACGATATAACGTATAACGTGATATGGTAATACGTTATAACGTATAACGTTATGTAGCATTACGATATAACGTATAACGTTATGTATCATTGCGATACAACGTATAACGTTATGTAGCATTACGATATAACGTATAACGTTATGTAGCAGTACGATATAACGTATAACGTTATGTAGCATTACGATACAACGTATAACGTTATGTAGCACTACGATATAACGTATATCGTTATGTAGCATTACGATACAACGTATAACGTTATGTAGCATTACGATATAACGTATAACGTTACGTAGCAGTACGATATAGCGTATAACGTTATGTAGCATTACGATGTAACGTATAACGTTATGTAGCATTACGATATGACGTATAACGTTATGTAGCTTTACGATGTAACGTATAACGTTATATGGTAATACGTTATAACGTATAACGTTATGTAGCATTACGATATAACGTATAACGATATATGGTAATACGTTATAACGTATAACGTTATGTAGCATTACCACATAACGTATAACGTTATGTAGCAGTTCGACATAACGTATAACGTTATGTAGCATTACGATATAACGTATAACGTTATGTAGCATTACGATATAACGTATAACGTTATATGTTAATACGTTATAACGTATAACGTTATATGTTAATACGTTATAACGTATAACGTTATGTAGCATTACGATATAACGTATAACGTTATGTAGTATTACGATATAACGTATAACGAGATATGGTAATACGTTATAACGTATAACGTTATGTAGCATTACGATGTAACGTATAACGTTATGTAGCATTACGACATAACGTATAACGTTATGTAGCAGTACGATATAGCGTATAACGTTATGTAGCATTACGATATAACGTATAACGTTATGTAGCATTACGATATGACGTATAACGTTATGTAGCATTACGATATAACGTATAACGTTACGTAGCAGTACGATATAACGTATAATGTTATGTAGCATTACGATATAACGTATAATGTTATGTAGCATTACGATATAAGGTATAACGTTATGTAGCATTACGATATAACGTATATCGTTATGTAGCATTACGATACAACGTATAACGTTATGTAGCATTACGATATAACGTATAACGTTACGTAGCAGTACGATATAGCGTATAACGTTATGTAGCATTACGATGTAACGTATAACGTTATGTAGCATTACGATATGACGTATAACGTTATGTAGCGTTACGATGTAACGTATAACGTTATATGGTGATACGTTATAACGTATAACGTTTTGTAGCATTACGATATAACGTATAACGATATATGGTAATACGTTATAACGTATAACGTTATGTAGCATTACCATATAACGTATAACGTTATGTAGCAGTTCGACATAACGTATAACGTTATGTAGCATTACGATATAACGTATAACGTTATGTAGCATTACGATATGACGTATAACGTTATGTAGCATTACGATATAACGTGTAACGTGATATGGTAATACGTTATAACGTATAACGTAATGTAGCATTACGATATAACGTATAACGTTATGTATCATTGCGATACAACGTATAACGTTATGTAGCATTACGATATAACGTATAACGTTATGTAGCAGTACGATATAACGTATAACGTTATGTAGCATTACGATATAACGTATAACGTTATGTAGCATTAAGATATAACGTATATCGTTATGTAGCATTACGATACAACGTATAACGTTATGTAGCATTACGATATAACGTATAACGTTACGTAGCAGTACGATATAACGTATAATGTTATGTAGCATTACGATATAACGTATAATGTTATGTAGCATTACGATATAACGTATAACGTTATGTAGCAGTTCGATATAACGTATAACGTTATGTAGCATTACGACATAACGTATAACGTTATGTAGCATTACCATATAACGTATAACGTTATGTAGCATTACGATATAACGTATAACGTGATATGGTAATACGTTATAACGTATAACGTTATGTAGCATCACGATATAACGTATAACGTTATGTAGCATTACGATATAACGTATAACGTTATGTATCATTACGATGCAACGTATAACGTTATGTAGCATTACGATATAACGTACAACGTTATGTAGCAGTACGACATAACGTATAACGTTGTGTAGCATTACGATATAACGTATAACGTTATATGGTAATACGTTATAACGTATAACGTTGTGTAGCATTACGATATAGCGTATAACGTTATGTAGCATTACGATGTAACGTATAACGTTATATGGTAATTCGTTATAACGTATAACGTTATGTAGCATTGCGATATAACCTATAACGCTATATGGTATTACGTTATAACGTATAACGTTTTGTAGCATTACGACATAACGTATAACGTTATGTAGCATTACGATATAGCGTTTAACTTTATGTACCATTACGATATAACGTATAACGTTATGTAGCATTACGATATAACGTACAACGTTATGTAGCATTACGATATAACGTATAACGTTATATGGTAATACGTTATAACGTATAACGTTATGTACCATTACGATATAACGTATAACGTTATGTAGCAGTACGATATAGCGTGTAACGTTATGTAGCATTACGATATAACGTATAACGTTATGTAGCATTACGATATGACGTATAACGTTATGTAGCATTACGATGTAACGTATAACGTTATATGGTAATACGTTATAACGTATAACGTTATGTAGCATTACTATATAACGTATAACGTTATGTAGCAGTTCGACATAACGTATAACGTTATGTAGCATTACGATATAACGTATAACGTTATGTAGCATTACGATATAACGTATAACGTTATATGGTAATACGTTATAACGTATAACGTTATGTACCATTACGATATAACGTATAACGTTATGTAGCATTACGATATAACGTACAACGTTATGTAGCAGTACGATATACCGTATAACGTTATGTAGCATTACGATGTAACGTATAACGTTATATGGTAATTCGTTATAACGTATAACGTTATGTAGCATTGCGATATAACGTATAACGTTATGTAGCATTACGATATAACGTATAACGTTATATGGTAATACGTTATAACGTATAACGTTATGTACCATTACGATATAACGTATAACGTTATGTAGCATTACGATATAACGTACAACGTTATGTAGCATTACGATATAACGTATAACGTTATATGGTAATACGTTATAACGTATAACGTTATGTACCATTACGATATAACGTATAACGTTATGTAGCATTACGATATAACGTACAACGTTATGTAGCAGTACGATATACCGTATAACGTTATGTGGCAGTACCACATATATATATATATATATATATATATATATATATATATATATAACATATACATATATATATATATATATATATATATATATATATATATATATATATATATATGTTAATACTATTGAAGGATGTGGATATATTGCGAGTGCTTTAATAACTTACGATTACAAGTTAATTAACTTGGCGACTCTTCGTGACAACTCGGATGAAATCTCAAAACTAAGCGACGCCTTTACTGGCGCACGTATCGCCTCGAGTATTTCGTCTTGTTGCCCTTAACTACGCACTCTGCGTGACAACTTGAATGAAATCTCAAGACTAAGCGACGCCCATACTGGCGCACGTATCGCCTCGAGTATTTCGTCTTGTTGCCCTTAACTACGCACTCTTTGTGACAACTCTTCGTCAATATGACGACTAAATCAATGTCTCACCGAACGAAACCTGTGCGACTTCGCAAGCCTTGCCCAAAGATGAGCGAATTTGCTAACAGTGGGAGGAGGAATGCGAGAGTCAATAAGTGTTTTCAATAGGTAAAACACCGTTATACACAAGTTGATACAGGAAACAAAATTTTTCTCTAATGATTCCAAGATTTGAAGACTATTGTTTTATTCTCAACAGCGCTGCGGAGCACGAATTTGTTAAGCGAATTTCTCTATCTCTCTGAGTAAGACCCGTGTGATTTCGCAAGCCTTGCCCAAAGACGAGCGAATTGCTAACAGTGGGAGGAAGAATACGAAAATCAGTAAGTATTCCAATGACTTGAAAGTACGTTTTCACGGGTCGGCCCAGGGTATAATCGTTAGTTCGAGTAACTCACACTTTAGAGACAATTATTTATTCTTCAACAAACTAAAATGTACAGCGAGGACTTTCTTTTTGATTTATGAATATTGAGCAGCCGCAGAATTATCGGAGAAGAGAATATGCAACTTAAATTTTCACCTTAGACAGGCAGGGGTTGATCGGATCTTGACACTCGAGAACATCGATACGAGCACTTTATTTTTCGTAAATACACTATAACTAACACTTATGATTTCGAGTGGAGAATTTTCTTTTTACTTGTATTTATTTATTTTTCTTTTGACAATGAGAAGAGAAATTTTTCGAACAATAAATTTAACAAATGATAACAATTATTAATACTTATCGCAATTTTACTAACTTGATGTTGGTTGTGGCGATTGTATTGGCGAGTGACAATACGAGCACTTTAATTTCCAAACGGTGATTCGGAGTCTAATAATTACAATATCTAACTCTCTCTTTTTTTTTATAATCGACGGAGCGACAATATAACGCATCGGAAAGTAAAGGACAACTAATTTTTACTCGTTATCGTCACTTATAAAATTTGATTGAAACAACTTAATCGAAAATCAAACTGACAGAGTGACAGTGTAAACACTTCGGACAATCAACAGGTAACTACGAAGTTTTCTATGTTACTAAGCTTATTTATAACTAAATCCCCCACGGGGCAACAGTCACATGACAGTTGGCTCCTGTGGGAATCGCAATGCTGCAGTTTTAGGGTGTCTGCCCGCGTACGTGAGAGAACGTGGATTTTGGTGGTCGCTGATATCTCGTCTTGTTTACTACCGATGTATTAGATTCCTAATTTCTCATTGTTGCTACTGAAGGAATGTCAAGACCAGTCGCCCGATTTAGTTTCTTATCTTATCATAACCGCTGATGTTGCGTCTGGGAGGCTGCTGCAACCTTCTTGCTGATGCCTGTGGGAACGCTCAGGCGCGTGGTTGCGTGTCCTTGTTGGGGATGCGCCTGGGGACCTTGTGGAACTTTCCGTGCTGATGCCAATGGTGGGGTTTAGTCCACGTGTATTGTTATCAGGGGATGCCTCTGGAACCTTCCTTGTAAGTTTTAGTGGAGGTGGTAATGGGACTCCTATTGTTCTGTGGAGCTGCTTTACGTGTAGCACGTGTTGTTTCGTGTGTCTCCCATAAGGTATTTTGTTTAATAGTAAGTTTAGATATATGTATTTTCCATAAAAATGGTGTGAAGTGATGCGTGGCTTTTATAGATTTGATCATCTATTTATTTATTAGTTTACGTTATTTGGGTGTTGATCAGTCGTTAGATTTGGTATCGGTTTTTTATTTGATCGGTTTATTTTTAATACGTTGTGTGTGGTTATGATGATTCAACTCAGTGTTTTTGATCCAGTGGAGTTTACCTTCGAGGTTATTTCTTTGTACTCGTAGCGGTGTGTTCGTTAGGTTAGGCTGTTTGTTGTTTGTTTATGTTTATTGGAGTTCTATATGAATATTTTGGTTTTATTTCAGGTGTGGGAGTGTTTTTGATGGAAGCTCCTGTGTCTTCTAATCCAGTCGTGGAGGTGTGTAAAATTTGTTCTTTGCATTTCCTTTTTATATCTTTAGTCGATATTCATCCTTTACTCGTTATTTCTTGTGTTTTCAGTATGAGAGAAAGAAGAAGAAACGGAAGAAAAGGAAGAATCGGAAGCATAAACCATTCAAGAGAAGTCCAAATCGTTTACGAAGGCGTGATCGGCGTAGTGGTGTGTTGTGCCGCCAAAAAAGAGAGTTGAGATTACTGAGGGAAGTATCTGCTACTCAAACTGGTATAACAGCCTCGTCGTCGGTGTCTCATTCTGGTAGCTTTCCAGTTGTTGATTTGACTTTGTCTGATGAAGATACGGTTGAGTTACCACCCAATTCTCCTCCGATCCAAGTCCTAAACACCAATAATTGTGCAAAGATACGGTTCCCGGAGGAAATTCCTGCGGAGGTTTTGGATGCTCATTTGCGCCATCATCGTTCTGGTGAAAAGGGGGTTTCACCTATAGTGCTTTCATGGTGTATGCAACGGTTTCATGAACTGTGTCCGGATGCTCCGCTTTGTGACTTTGATTTTATTTAATAATAATATCCTAGTTGTATATATATATATACAAATATATATATATATATATATCAATAATTTTAAGTATATTAGCATAAGGTTACAGTGAGTGTATGTTTCATATTCTGTAGTGTAGATTTTGTATGTTTTTTGTAGATCGAATAAAATATTTTTGTATTGCTCCATTTTTCCTTACTTGAGTTTGCTTGACTTTTTAGTTCGTTGTGGTTTTTATATTTTCTGTGTGGGTACAGGTTGTGTTGTATACGTATGTATTATTTTATTTATTTTAGTCTTGTCCTATTTCTATCCATTTGGTCGTTTTATGTAATATTTTACATTTTCTTTTAATGCGTGGTTGTGCGTGGTAGTGCGTGGTTTTGACGGTTTAGTTCGATATTGTAGATTGAATAAATTATTCTTAGTGTTGCCTTTTATTTATTTTATTTTATTTAAATTTTCTCGGTATTTTAGTTTGTTGTATCATTTTATTTCAGCCTTGTCTTATTTCTAATGGTATTTCGTCCATTTTATCGTTTTTATGTAGTAGTTTACATTTTCGTTTGTGAATACGGCATTAAGCTTTAACGTGTGTTTGTGTGCGGTAGTGCGTGATTTGACGGTTTAGCTCGATATTGTAGATCGAACAAATTATTCCTAGTATTTAATTTATTTATTTTAGGTTTGTTTGGTATTTTAGTGGTTCCTTATGGTATTTCATCCATTTGATCTTCTTTATGTAGTAGTTTACATTTCTTTTGATTCATAGTAGGTTTTAATGCGTGTTTTGTGCGTGGTAATGTGTAGTTTGACGGTTATGTTCGATATTGTAGATCGAATAAATTATTCTTAGTGTTGGTTATTATTTATTTTATTTTATTTAAGTTTCCTCGATATTTTAGTTTGTTAGGGTTTTTATGTTTTCCTCTGTGGGTGCAGGTTATGTTGGTTATGGACGTGGAAATTCCTGCACTTATCCAACCTGTACGAGTATATATTATTTTATTTATTTTAACTTTATCCTCTTTCCTATGGTGTTTCGTCTGTTTGTCTGCCTGATCTTGCTTGTATTGTTTTAGCGCAAAAAAGAGGAGAGATTCCAAAAATGTGTGGATGGCTTGTGAAGACGATACAGATGACTGTGCGAAGCCTCACTTTCCTCAGGAGACTTCTACCGGAATCCTGGATGTTCTCCTGTGTCACTGCTCTTCTGGTCAGAGCAATCTTCTCTGCTGTATGCTCTCAGTATATGCAGTGACTTCGTGAGATGTGTCTTGAAGTTATTTTACTTATCTGGTTAATATATCCATTTGATTATTGTCTCCGGTGTCTTGTTTGATTTATTGTTTTTTCGGTATAGGTTTTGGTGATTATGATTTTAAATGGTGAATACGGAGGTGTCTTTGTCAAAGGTTCCTTATGCAGGTTGTCCCAGTGCGTTCTTTGTTTTGTTTTATTATTTTTAATTTGTCTTGTGTCATTCATCTTTTATTTACTACATGTGTTGTTTCAGCGCAAGAGGAAGATGGGTTCCAAAATGTGTGAGTGGTCCCAGAAGGCGTAGTCAACGTGTGAAGTGTCTTGGGCAGGAACGAAGAATCGTGTGACATTTGTGTTATGTTTGATGCTTATATATATATATATATATATATTATTTTGTTGGTTAAATTTTTAGTCAGTTTAGTTGAATGTAATGTAATATTTACAAGGTAGTCTAGTATATTTATTTCATTGTGTTTATTTGGTTATTAGTTGTTTGACTTGATAGTAATATATATATATATATTTATTTTACAATGTAAAATTTCTTTGAGTTTATCTAAATATTAATTAGTTTCAATAGTGTGATATTGTGCATTTTATTTCTTTTACATGTGTTAGGTTGTGTATATATATATCTATATGTATTTGTGTCTCACGATGTATGGAATTCTTTTAATATTAAAATGTTAGTTAGTCTTAATAGTGTAATTTCTTGTATTGTATTTTATATTTACTAGATTATTGCTTGTTTGGTTTAATAATGTAAAACACATATACATATATATATATTTTACAATATATTTTCATATATAGTTTAAATTTACTGACATGTTAACTAGTTTTAATAATGTAGAATAATATATTTTAATTGTTTTTTATTCTTTTCTAAATTACTGGTTGTTTGATGATATTTAACAATATAGTTTTCATGTGATATTCTTCAAATTGATTTTAATAATTTTATTTCTTCTGAATTTATTTTATAAATATATATATATATATATATGTATGTATGTATGTATGTATGTATGTATGTATGTATTTCACAGTGTGGCTTCATAAAGGTTCTTTAGATCTCAGAGTGATAGTTAATCTCAATAGTATCATTTCGAGTACTGTATTATCGTATTTATTGAATTATTGATTGTTTAGGCTAGTAATATAAAGTGCACATGCATATATATTAACGTGTCAATTAGTTTAATAATGTAGCATCGTGTATAATTTCCATGTGACATTCCTCAAGTTGGTTTTAATAATTTTATTTCTTCTAAATTTATTGTATATATATATGTCGGGTTAGCGTTATGATTAGAGTTGGGGTTAAGGGCGTGAAACGAATCTTCGTGGTGATTATACATTGTCGTTATGCAATAGAGGAGATATTGACTAGAGCAAATATGATTGTTACAGATATCGACAAGTAACCGTGTTAATTAGATACTCCAGACGCTAATGACAATGATTCTAGGTTCGATAACGAATCCGCGGTCAACGGGATAACAGATGTATGTTCTCACAAACTCTAAGTCCGAATCTTGGTTAGCAAACGCGAAATATTCACTGATCGTAAAGACGTTATTCTTTCTCGTCAATGAGATCGCACGAAAGAAGTGACTTTCCGTCGCGATGATGCCACAGAGGAAAACTATGACGGGGTGTGTCTAAGGGCACGAGATCATCGGATTCGTGGAGCGATGCCTTCGTTCAGAAGGTGAGGGAAATTGACGTTGCTGTTAATTGGTCAATTTCCATATCGGTGGTTAGAAAAGGATGCTAGCCGCCCTTGAGGGAGAGAGTTGCTGGCGAAAGCGTTGTACGTGAGAAAAGAAGGTTTCTCGTATCTTTCCGCAGTAGGTGACTGATTTAGGGGCTGCGAAGACTAAGATTATTTGTCAGTTTGAAGAACCTCAGCTAAATAAATTCTAAGATTTATAGCGGGTCTTTAGGCTAGCTGAATATGTACTGTGGAGATGCATCGACATCTGGTAATCATCTTGTCCAAAGAATGCGGTCTTTGTGTAGCGAGCCACGGGACAGAATTCGTTGGAGTGTTTACTGTCGCGTGCCGCTGCTATATTTTTTCAAGGAGAGCTATACGGTTACTCTATGCCTTTGTTTAGGTAAACGTTTATCCCTTGACCGCGGCTACGTTGGCGACTGAGTGTCGCCTCGAGCCCAAACTCATTGTTACAAATCTCGAATAAACACAATCGGATTGAACGACAATTGTTTAATTATGGCTATGATAAAATCTGGATTACAATATTACGGGATTTTCCCCAAGTTCCGAAGAGAGGCTTCGGTGTTCTTTCATCTCCGACATATATATATATATATATACATATATATACATATATATATATATATATATATATATATATATATGTATATATTGATATATATATACATATATATATATATATATATATATATATGTATGTATGTATGTGTTTCACAATGTAACTTGTATAAAGTGTTTCAATTTTAAATGCTGGTTTATCTTAATGCTGTAGTTTCGCGTATTGTATATTTTATGTATTTTATTGCTATTTATCTAGGGTAGGGAATATATATATATTTATATATATATACATATATTTTTTGTATTTCGCATTTGTTATTAGAATATGTATTCCTAGTCTGTTCCTTTTTCCTTCCTTCTTTAATTCAAATCGCGAGTTAGTCTTGATTGGTTAAAATCTTAGATCGTAGTTCATCCAATTGTCAAATCGGCTAACCATTTGGATTGTCAATTTGTACATAATCATAATTTATTAATTAGTTTGTTCAAATCGCGGGTGGCTCTTGATTGATAGAATTTCGAATTGTAGTTTGAATTGTCATAAATTATTCTTAGTGTAATATTCAATAATGGTTTGTTTATTTATTTTAAATCGTGAATTATTCTTGATTAGTTGGCTAACCATTTGGATTGTCAACTCGTACATAATCATAGTTTATTAGTCAGTTCAGATCGCGAGTTGATTTTTATTGATAGAATTTCAAATTGTAGTTTGAATTGTCAAATTATAGATTACTTTTATTCAAATCGCAGGTTGCTTTGATTGGTAGAATTTTCGAATCGTAATTTGTATTGTCAAATTATAGATTACTTTTATTCAAATCATAGGTTGCTTTGATTGATAGAATTTTCGAATCGTAGTTTGAATTGTCAAATTATAGATTACTTTTATTCAAATCGCAGGTTGCTTTGATTGGTTTACCTGGCTTACTAGTTAGTTCAGGTTATGTTGTTTTTAGTAATTTACTAGTGTATATTTTTATATTCCATTTTACTTCTTTATTATTATTTTGAATACAATTATTCTTATTTGATTATTTTGTGGTTTGTTCGAGTCACTGCTAGTTCGAACATATTTTTGATTTATTGCTAAGTTCTACTAGGGTGTCTTACACAGGTATGTCCCTATTTGTTAATCTACTAATCGCCGCTATGTGAATACTACGCGTATTTACCTTTAATTAATCTTTTACTAGCATGTTTTATTTTATTTTATTCTACTTTATTTATCTTATTATGTGTCAGATTTCTGCTCGCGTTATTTGCATATTGTAATTTCCGTTACGGCACGTGCGGAGCGCGGGACAACGTTATACAGTATTACGTTATAACGTATAACGTTATGTAGCATTACCATATAACGTGTAACGTTATGTAGCATTACCATATAACGTATATATGGTATTACGATATAACGTATAACGTAATGTGGTATTACGAAAGTTGGATATTATTGCAAACAATCTCAGGCAATTCCTTCGTCAAAGCACATTTTCGAATGTATAAAAGCAGTATTCAAAACTTGTTGCTTTGATTCCAAAATTTTCCTGTCGCGAAATTTCTTCTTGCACACAAAATTCCATATTTGTACGACAGAACTGAACTTTACTATCCCTATATGTATATTTTAAATTAATACTCAAATTCAAAAATGAATGGCAAACAATTAAATCCATCATGATAGTGCCATCAGAGAAAAGAAGGTGAAATAAAAAATGATTTATTATCGTTATTATTAAATATGTAATAATTGAAATTTTTAATGCAACGAAGTCGGAGGGCATCCGACTTCATCACTACGAAATATTTAATTAAATCATTGCAACTCTCTGTAGATATACATTTTTAATACACTCCAACTTTAAAAGTGATTATAGTGAACATACATGTCTTCAATCACAAATATTCAAATTAATTGTTAATATAATATCATTTTTATCAGTTAGTAGTATTATTAATATTGTCAATATAAAATAGTTCATTATCATGTAAATAACATAAACAAAAACGCGATATGCAAGAAGATCTATCCTGAACTAATAAATAATACATAGAAAAAGAAAATGTTACTATTTACGGGTATAATAAATACCCGCGGTCACTACGCTCGTCGAAAGTTCTACGTATACAACCAATCACCCGTATCGATTCGGACCTTTCGTCCTATGACATGATTGAGTAGTGACCAGAAGGACAAAAATGCATGCGACTCATGCGATAAGATGCGAGGAACGTAGTCATCGATGCTATGGTAGCCCAGGAAAAGTCGTCGTGAAGACCGTTATCAAGGAGAAGTCATGCAATCCCATCATGGAAAACACTGTAACGATGTATGGAATATTATAATTTGCTCTTAAATATGACGTTAATTAATTGGAAAATTTAATGCAGTGGAAGATTAATGTCTATTAATCTCTATTAAAATTTTAATGACAATATTCAAATTAGGAGTAGCAAATTGAAATACATAGCAATACAATTAAATAATTTACATATTACTTACATTCTTGGCTTTTGAAGTACCACTAGGTCCTTTTCAGGAAGCAGGAGGAAGAAGAAGGAATGATAAACCTTTAACAAAACATATGTCTTTTTATAGATATATAAATAATACATGCGTGAATAATTTATTTTGAAACTTAAGTAATGATTCAGCAAAAAATGTTAAATAACATAATATGGAATTTTATGAAAACCTTAAACTTTAATAACAATAAAAAAGTTAAATTGTTAGTGAACTCTAATTACTGTAACAACTGAAACTCTGATATTAAAGTATAAAATCAGACTTGTTTTTGTTATTTTGAATAATTAAAGCAAAATACAAGGAATAAAATTAATCGGAATACAATATGCAAAGATTCTTACATGCTTAGTTCTGAAGCATCACTGCGTCCTTTCCAAAGCACAGGAAAAAGTAGAAATTATGAAAAACTGAAACAAAACATATGAAATATTATAATTTGTTCTTAAAAATATATCGTTTATTGTTAAAGAAGTATAAACTAATGAAATATAAAACTCTATTCAAACTTGAAATATTAATAACAATACAAATTGAAATTGTGTTAAAATCTAATTACTATAAAAATTTTTCTCATTATATTATATTATATTAATATTTTCTCATTTCAATATACAAAAATATAACAACTTCGCAATAGATTGTTTTCTAATAACAATTAAATGATTTGCATAATTTGCTATATATTAATATAAAAACATTAATTAATTACTTAATAGTATATCCGATTATTAACGATAATCTAATATTTTCAACAAATTATGCAACTATTTATAAAATGATGTTATTATATGCCAATCGTAAGCTGTATAGCAATTATTTAGCAAATATCGATTACTATTGATCCAATAAAAAAAGAAAATAGTCGTGTACGTACCTCTGCTTTGTTATAATATTGCAATCATTACCAAATCTGCATGAGAAATCAACGATTCGATATATAAATAATTATCTATGACGTCCATCTTGTTTCAGTCCGAATTATCGATTGTTAATCGCTTGTGGCATCTGTCATGTGAATCAGTATTCTTTCAGTCTTTTCAGTAGTGACTAGTCAATAATCTACACAAAAGAAAACCAACAATTTCAAATAAATGTACGACAAAACCAATAATTTTCAGTAACAGAACAAATTATAGTAAAGGCCGGTAATGTGAATTATCGATAATTTTAACGTAATCCCCACAGAAATACAGTCAAAAATAAATGTACAATAAATCAATAACTTACAACAATGAAACTAACTATAGTGAAATAAAGTAATAATAGAACCCAAATTCTACCTCAAAGATCGATAATATAAACGATCAATAACTGTAAATTGCCAAATGCGCAGTCAATGATAAAAGTAAAAGAAAATTTCGAGATACAGTATAATTTTACTAAGATTATAATCAATAAACGATTAAATACGAACGTGCTATTTGAATGAACTAGATGAAAGTGTAGAACCGTTGATAAAGTCGAAATGAAGGTACTAACAGCAGGATAACGCTCGACAAGACAAATTTTCGCTGCACGAATTTCAGGAGTGTGTCACCGCTCGGCTCGGTTGAAACTACGTCTTTTCAATATTCCGAACCAATAGGAACGCCCGATATGACTTCGCAATATATTCCACCAATAGGAACGCTCGATTTTCGTATACACGAGCGCGCGCAAATTTATTGTATTCAAACAGTCAAATTGATAAAATTGAGAAATAGAAAACATATTTAGGACAATATTCAGTAACAATTGCGAATAAGATTATGTTTCTTGGCTTTTGAGCCACCATTGCAGCATTCCTAAAGAAGACAAAGAAGTTGAAGCTGTGATATATCTATAACAAAACATAAGGTATCATTAATATCGTTAATACATAATGAAAGATATGGAACTTTAGCAATAATAAAGACTAAACTCTAATAAATATGTAAATTGAAACTCTAATATAAAAGTTTGAGAATAAAACGTTCAGTGATTTTTTATACGTATCAGACAGACTTTAAGACTTTAAGACTTTATTTCAATTAAAAAGGACATTTACAGCTTCCTAATTTATCAATAATTTTTTTTTATAATTAACACGTGTGTTAACCAAACCAAACAGTTTTGGATGATCTAGACTAGACTATATTAAAGTAGTTTTTAGCATGATATCGTTGTACAAATGTTATAAATTAGTGGTTTATGTTGTGATATGTATAATTTTCTGTGCTGGACTAGGTTAAACGCGCAGTAAGAGCACTTGTATGCGAGTATCAGTGTGTGGAAGTATGCGTGTGCGCGGCGTCTCGAAAACAGATGAATGTAAACAGTTCAGTCGTTAGAAGCATCTGGAACAGTCGGTTAATAGTCGGGTATAGAAGAAAGTGCTGAAACGCGTGCAAATATGTATCGATAAATATAACAGAAATCGTCCATTAAATAAATGTATAACTATTTCAATATTAATTAAAAGTGTAAATTTTGTGTTCCTATAACATTACTTCGGTTCCAAAGATCCAAAATTCTCAACAGTTTAAATATTATAAATTAATACTTTAATTGCTATTAAATAATGGTTAAAATGTCGTTAATTAATGGTTTGATTGTAATAAATTAATGGTTTAATTGTTATTAATTAATAGGTTAAATGTTATAAATTAATAGTATAAATGTTATAAATTAATGGTTTAAATGTAATAAATAAATGTTTCTAATATTGTTAATTAATAGTTTAAATGTTAAAATAAAAGTTTTAAATGTTGTTATTTAATGGTCCAATTGTTGTAAATTAATAGCTTATAGGTTACAAATTAATAGCTTAAATGTTATAAATTAATAGTTTGGATGTTAGAAATTAATGGTTTAAATGTATAAAGTAATAGTTTAAATGTTTTAAATTAATGGCCTGGATGTTGTAAATTAATAGCTTAAATGTTATTAATTAATAGTTAAAATTCAATTATTAATGGTTTAAATGTTATAAATTAATGGCTTAAATGTTATAAATTAATTACTTAAGCGTTGTAAATTAATGGCTTAGACGTTATAAATTACTAGTTTCAATGTTATTGTTTGATATTTTTTTTACTTACCTTATATTTAAGATCCTTTTCGATGTTCACTCTCCGGGAGTTCAAGCACGAAAAAGCTCGCGCGCGACTTGCGTGTTCCTTACATAGCTTGACAAGGTGTCGGGATGTTAATCAAACGGTAACAATTTTTTTACATAGCAAGAGGCGGTTTTTCCATTATAACAAAATCAAATCGAACAATTTCTTAATTTTTATCGTAAATAGGCGTCTTTAACGATTTAATACGATATCCATTTTTATCATTTTAATAGTTTCTACAAGCTAAAACTAAATTCATACTTTTTTGATACTAGTTTTCGACTATCAATTAGCTTGAACAAAAAGGGAGGAAAAGCCTAACGGCAGTCGATGACGTTGCTGTGAAATAAGTTAAGGTATTAAATAATCAGACAGATAAAATTCATATTAAGCGTTATATTATATTATCGATATTCGTTCATTTACTCGTGCTAATTAAATAATAGAATGTTCCTTTTTCTCGAATAAGACCTGGATCACTGTTTGCGATATTTAAAATTCTTATTTAATGCTTACTTAAAAGTCAGGTACCTTTTTGATTCCTCTCAAGTTAAACGAGTAAATTTACTCGTTATAGTTGTAACATAAAATGGCTATTTTCTTCAATACCGCCTGCATCGCTGCACGTGATACAGATATTAATTACGTAGCGAATAATATGAACTAATTGGCTGTAATCGCGGTTAGATATTTCTTCGTTAGATCTATCAAAGGATCTATTAGGCTATTAGCGAGAGACTTATTGATTCCTTGAAGAAATATCAAATTCTTTGAAAATTAATTAAATGATTTTATTCAATTAGTATTCGACAATGTCTATCATATTCAGCAATCTTCTTTTATAATAGATTCTGCTCGGATCAATTATTTTATAATAAAATGCAGATTATGCTACTGTATATTATATTTGCCTATAGCTCTTTTTTTCTAATTCATTGATTTTATTATTAGTTTCGTTGGGTTTTCCCATGAGTATCTGTTGTACGTACATCAACATTATGCTCAGAATTTTAACATCGTCGGATAACTATCTTTTTCGTAAAATAGTTCGTACAACCGTAAACTCGTACTGTTTTTAAAATCATTACATACAGGATCATAATCATTACAGGAGTGAACTTGTCGATGATTTTGTCACGTAAAATGACAAATAAAATAAAAAAGAAATTTAAGATGAAAAATAAAAAAGAAACTTTACTTTTTTCTAACACTGGGTTTACGATTTACTTCCGAACTCTATGCGTGACTCTTTAAGACTGACTCTTACAACTCGACTTCCGATCGGATTCGGTTATTTGTCTTTGTCACCCCTCAATCCTCCCCACTATCCACGAGTTCGTTAGGCGTCCGCGACTGTTGCCACACACGCCTTCTTATCGAACATTCGACGGAAGGACCGTTGGGATATTGATGGTTCATTAGGCACTTCGCTTCGGCGATATACATTGTTGCCAAGTGCTTGCCAAGTTGCCAAGTGCCACATCTTTATCTCCGGTTTTGAAGTAAGCCGGTCGTGACACTATCCTCGGATATGTTTACATATAGAATTTTGGTTTGTCACAAGCATTTTTGAATATTTATTAAAAAAATGTAGTTTATAAGTAAGAAACGAACATCCGTAGTATAATTTTTTCAGATAGATTGTATTACATTTATAATGTTTATAAATACTTGTCAATATCAGGAAATATCGTACAAAGCACAAATAATATTTCAAATATATTCTATTTTCGTAATAGAATATTTTTTATTGATGAATAAATTAATTGGAAACAGCAGTATTTTCTGGAAAAAGACGCTCACTTCCCCCATCCTTCTCTGTTAATGCAGTTTTACTTTCGGAAATTTTTTGTGACCGGGTGCAATGTGGTCTTAGAGACAGTGTTTGCTATGTAACGTTTTTATAATTTAATATTTTATAATTAGATTTAGTTTTACATTTTCAATGCCGTGCTTTGATAATGGGATCGCCTAAGGCCATTGCCATTAATATTTTATAATATTCTATTACATGTTATGTTTGAAAAAATTATATTTTTCCAACTTTCTATCTATTAGTCAGTTTTATTTAATCAAGTGACAACGTATAAGCGCAGATATCTTCGTTTCAGATTCATTTTTATCCGTCAAAATGATATTAAATCATTTGTGTTTACTCTCTATACCTTTTACGTTCATCTCACTGTTCAGCCTAACGTATTGTTCTTTGTTTTGAAACATAATATGTTTATTACTGAAAAACATATCCTTGAGTGTAGGTGTTTCAGGAATTTGACGAATCCTATTCGTGTATGCACGGATAGCCGACATCTCTAGCCCCCTACTCCTCCCTAACCGAAACTCGTTGGATAAATCGCGGTACGGGGTGTCAGTTTAGCGTGGACAGTCAGAGGGATCGGACGTATATCCATACGTGTCATTTTGCGACAAGTGGCTTTGGCACTTTGGTAGACATTTTTCTACCGTTCCAACTCACTCTATTGTTACTTTTGTTGTTACATTTGTTTTAATGTTTTGCTTTTTTTGTGCCGATTACTATTATTTGATTTCGGGGGAAGTTTTGATGTATTAGAGGGATGCTACGAAATTCGAAAGGACGGGGTGAAAGTCAAAAGGACGCCATGGTGATTAACGATGAATTTGATAACTTTTCGTCGAAATGAGGTAATATTTATTCACTATTAAATCAACTCCATTTCTTATAAATATTTCGTGATATTAATTAATATCTAATATAACAAATTCTAAATTCACGGTTTATTAAGAATACCAAGATGAAAAAGGCAAGATTAAAGAAATTATTTTTTTCTTTCGAATATATTAAATTATGTTTCCGAAGAAATTGAATAGATCGTTTAATATAAATTTAACATGAATTCTCTCGACTCTGTTTCATTTGAGTAAGAAATTCAAATAACTTTTTCATTTTGCTTCATTATTCGTAAATTGTCTGTAATATAATATTGACTATTAATTTCGTTAATTAATTTCGTCTTTCTCAATAACTTTTATTACATTCGAGAAAGTACGTTATCACAGACAAGTTTGAACAGGTTCTGCGAATCGTGTCTTTTTCGTATTGCGCAGATTTGTTTAACAGTCAGGAAAAGTGCGCCATGTTGCATTAGAACGAAGTCACGTAATGCATAAAATATTTGAAGTTGTAATGGCGGACATTCAATTTGGCGGATAATTTTTACAAATCAATCGTATTATGAAATATTCATATATATATATTTGACAATGATAAAAAATACTTTGAAAAATATTTTAAATATACTAACGATATATTTTCTTTCGTATTCTTAGTATGATATTTATACGTATATTTTCGTGCTCTTGATATGATATATGATTCTACCTATGGTAAATAAATAATAATTAATTCGTAGTTCTAAGAAAGCAGTATTTTCGTAAACAAACACTCGACAGAAAAAAGAAAAAGATTTCCTTTCCCTATCCCCTACCTCTAATAAGGTAGAGTCAGTGTTTGCTGCGTTACATCACATTTAATATTGATTTAAAGCATAATAACTTTTATTAAATGTAATTATAATAATCAGACGCGAAATTAGAGTCAGTGTGTTCGCCGATTGTTAGTTGACATAACGGACGCGTTAATAGTCTATCTTCTTCTTTTTTTTTCTTTTTTTGTTAAACATTCGTTTTCGGTAGTAGAGTTGTAGGTCTCGCAAGAGGATAAAGCCTTTCCTGGAACTCAAGAATGTAAGTATTGTCGTACATTGTATTTTAATTTATTTATCGAACTAAAATCTTAAAATTTTGCTCTTGAAATACACAATAAAAATGTTTGACATCGTTCAGAAATCGATAGAGTCTCAATTTCTAAGTCATTATTATGTTAAAGTTCCACTTTTTATATATTCAGTGAACTTTATTAGAATTTCAATTCTTTTTATTCTTAAAATTTCAAGTTTGAATAGAGTTTTATTTTTCATTGTCTTAAATTTTCTAACAATCACAAGAACGCTTTCAAGAACAAATTATAATATTTAATATGTTTTGTTACAGGTTTTTCATAACTTCCATTTTTTTCTTCTTCTTTGGGAAGGATGTAGCGGTGTTTCAAATTTGAGCATGTAAGAATCTTCACTCTTTGTATTTTATTAACTTTATTCCTTGTATTTCGCTGTAATTGTTATTAATTAAAAACTAAAATCTAGTTTTAAATTTTTATATCAGCATTTCAATTTCAATCTTAATTAGAGTTTATTATAATTTTAATTTCTTTTGCTATTAAAGTTTCAAGTCCTCATAGAGTTTCATATTTTATTATGTTAAATTTTTTGATCAACCATCGCATTTCTCAAAACAAATTATAATGATTCATATTTTGTTAAAGGTATGTCACTTCTTTTCCTTCTTCCTGTTTCTTGGAAAAGACCTAGCGGTGTTTCAAAAGCCAAAAATGTAAATAACTATGTATTTTGTATTTTATTTAAGTCGATTCCTTGTATTTCATTTAATAATTAAAATAAATAATAGTTAGATAGTTTAAAAAATAAAATTTAATTGAAGATTTTAAAACTTGTAAATTTTTCATTCTTAAATTGAATATTATTATTAAAAAATTTTATTTAATAGAAATTAGTCTTCTATTATTTCAAACTTTTAAAGTAATTAACACCGTCACTACGAGTAAATTAGAATATTCTATGCCTTGTTATAGTTTTTTTCCATTGAATTCGACGATTCCAATTTGATGATGGCTTGATGACGAATTCCCTTGGATTCGAACAACATCCAGGACAACATACTTCACATCTAATCGTGAGTTGCATGTGTTTTTGTTCCTCCGGTCACTCAATCATGTGGAAGGATGAAAGGTCCGAATCGACACGGGTGACTGGTTGTATACGTAGAACTTTTGACGAGCGTAGTGACCGCGGGTATTTATTATACCCTTGAGTAGTAACATTTTTTGTCTATATTTTATTTATTAGTTTAGGATAGGTTTTCTTGCGCATCGCGTTTTTAAATGTTGATGATAATATATATATAATATATATAAGTATGATATTTACATATTACAATATAAAGTATTTTGTGTAAGTAGTATAATGTTGATAATAATATAATTATATCATTATATTATTAGATATGATTAGTATATATATGCATATGATTGAAAATTACACAATATATTAATTATAATTATTCATAAAATCAAATTATATTCAATATTACTATATATTTATAAAGACAAAGTATCCATGTGAGCATATATATGAGTATTGAAATAAACGACGAAATGACTTGGTTTAAGTATTTTGTAGTGAAGATGTCTGATACCTTCAGACTTCGTTAATATGGAAATTCACTTATGTTTATGAATTACGTACGGAGCAGTTTTATTATTTTAGTATACACAGTGTACTTAATAGTATAATTTCGGTAAAATTCGGGATATGGAACATGATAAAAAGTATATGTTAAAGTTTAACTTTGTCTGTCCGTTATAATAAATATTATCAAATTTCACGTGCAAGAGAACACTTCGCGACAGGCTGGTTTCAGAATCAAAACAAATTTTGAACGTTTCTTTGTGTTTTCAAAGATGTGTTTTGATAAAGATATCGCCTGAGGATATTTCGAGTAATAAAGTTCATTTAGAGTCCATTGTTGTTCATTGATATAAGTATTACTTGCATTGAACCTTAGTTTATGTTTAATGAATAGGTATATTCTTCATTAATTATCTTCATTCAGTTTAATAGTTTAATTGTTCATTAAAATAATACAGTAAATTTGAAATGAAATTAGATTGCAAAGTCAAAGAATATTAGCCCGTTAGATACAAAATATAATAGATAGACTAATCATATTTTTAGCACAGGATTTTCAGGTTTAACCCCTTCCATGTTTATTGTCAGAATCTCACTCACGTGCCCAGGTGCTTCTTGGATGGGAGGAAGGCAATGGGCATGATGAGTAGTTTATAAGCTTAACAATTTTTTCAGCGACTGACGTTGCGTTAGCGTATCGTGCACGACGTATTTTCCACTACGTGTGTATGTGATTAGGCTGTGGGATTGCGTCGCTTTTGCTATTTATTATAATCTTGAAATAGTTATGGATTGGGAAATATGAATCCAATTATCATTGAAAAAAACAGTGTTAATAAATGGGGTTAATAAGTGGTTTATAAATAATAATATTACTAATCTCAGTATTAAACTACAATGATAATTACATTGATTAAAATACGACGATCTATTCTAGTCAAATTATTTCTTTACATGATATACATACAATGGTCGCTAGTCATCGTCAGTCGATTTCAGGAAAATGGTACGTACTTTAGAGTGTGAAAGTTGTATATCGAACTCGGGTGTCGGAGGCGTCCCGGGACGTCTATCTACTGTATGCCTTTGCGCCCGGGTTATGATTGAGAACCGTGGAGTGAATGTGTTGGTGTCCTTGTTTTACCATTTTTTTAATTTTAAATATAGGTTTCCGGGTAGGATAGGTAGCATATTTTCTGGCATGAGTGTTAACCATAAGTAGGTAGGGCGGGGCAGGTTGGCACAGTCTCTCGTCGGGTAGCCGCGTTTACGCGTGTCCAACCTGTTTCAGGATATTTGATTTGAAAAATTGTCTCCGAAGCAGGCATCACGAATGGATCATACCATTTGTCTTGAGCTTTGCCTATTGGTTTTTCGAATATCGTGGTCGCGAGAGTACGGAGAGGGTTTCGAAACGAACATTTATTGCTCGAGCACGTACATGCGAACGGACAGCGGTTGCAATGATCGTTGGTCGACCATGTGCACTGGGAATAGCATCCGCGATTTATATTTTTCTTTCATCTTTATTAGTTATTTTTTGGTTTGCGATTAGAAAGTCTCGAGCCTAGATTAAAGTTTCAGCGGCAAATACAATGCAGTTACCGTTTTCGAATTTCAAAGCCCAAATATATCTAATTGAACGTATCTCCACTGCTATTGGCATTATATAGACAATTCGATGCGCGTTATACTCCACACTTGATTCTTTATACAGGGCATATCGTTCGGTTTGCCCTATGTTAACTCTCTTCCCCGTCAAATCCAATGCAATTTCAGTATTTAAATTATCAAGGCCAAATAAATCTACTTGAACGTATCTCCGCTACTATTGGGGTTATCTAGGCAATTCGATGCGCGTAATACTCCACATTTGATTCTTTATACAGGGCACATCGTTGGTTTTGCCCAACGTTAACTCTCTTCCCTGTCAAATTCAATGCAATTACAGTATTTAAATTATCAAGGCCAAATAAATCTAATTGATCCTATCTCCGCTGCTATTGTGGTTATCTAGGCAATTCGATGCGCGTTATACCCCACATTTGATTCTTTATACAGGGCACATCGTTCGTTTTGCCCAACGTTAACTCTCTTCCCTGTCAAATCCAATGCAATTATAGTATTTAAATTTTCAAGGCCAAATAAATCTAATTGATCGTATCTCCGCCGCTATTGGGGTTACGAAGACATTTCGTAGCGCGTTATACTCCACATTTGATTCTTTATACAGGGCACATCGTTCGTTTTGCCCAACGTTAACTCTCTTTCCTGTCAAATCCAATGCAATTATAGTATTTCAATTTTCAAGGCCAAATAAATCTAATTGATCGTATCTCCGCCGCTATTGGGTTTACGAAGACATTTTCGAGCGCGTTATGCTCCACATTTGATTCTTTATACAGGGCACATCGTTTGGTTTGCCCTATGTTAACTCTCTTCCCCGTCAAATCCAATGCAATTATAGTATTTAAATTTTCAAGGCCAAATAAATCTAATTGATCATATCTCCGCTGCTATTGGGGTTATCTAGGCAATTCGATGCGCGTAATACTCCACATTTGATTCTTTATACAGGGCACATCACCCTGTTCGCAACCTATAAGTATATAAACGTATAACGTTATGTGGTATTACGTTATAACGTAATACGGTATATCGTTTTACAATATAAAGTATGACATTATGTGGCATTACGATATAACGTATAACGTTATATGCTAATACGTTATATCGTATAACGTTATGTAGCATTACGATATAACGTATAACGTTATGTAGCATTACCATATAACGTATAACGTTATGTTGCATTACGATATAACGTATAACGTTATGTGGCATTACGATATAACGAATAACGTTATATGCTAATACGTTATATCGTATAACGTTATGTAGCATTACGATATAACGTATAACGTTATGTAGCATTACGATATAACGTATAACGTTATGTGGCATTACGATATAACGTATAACGTTATATGCTAATACGTTATACCGTATAACGTTATGTAACATTACGATATAACGTATAACGTTATGTAGCATTACGATATAACGTATAACGTTATGTAGCATTACGATATAACGTATAACGTTATGTAGCATTACGATATAACGTATAACGCTATGTAGCATTACTATATAACGTATAACGTTATATGCTAATACGTTATATCGTATAACGTTATGTAGCATTACGATATAACGTATAACGTTATGTAGCATTACGGTATAACGTATAACGTTATGTTGCATTACGATATAACGTATAACGTTATGTAGCATTACGATATAATGTATATCGTTATGTAGCATTACGATATAACGTATAACATTATGTAGCATTACGATATAACGTTTAACGTTATGTAGCATTACGATATAACGCATAACGTTATGTGGCATTACGATATAACGTATAACGTTATGTGGTATTACGATATAACGTATAACGTTATATGCTAATACGATATATCGTATAACGTTATGTAGCATTACGATATAATGTATATCGTTATGTAGCATTACGATATAACGTATAACATTATGTAGCATTACGATATAACGTTTAACGTTATGTAGCATTACGATATAACGCATAACGTTATGTGGCATTACGATATAACGTATAACGTTATGTGGCATTACGATATAACGTATAACGTTATATGCTAATACGATATATCGTATAACGTTATGTAGCATTACGATATAACGTATAACGTTATGTAGCATTACGATATAGCGTATAACGTTATGTAGCATTACGATATAGCGTATAACGTTATGTAGCATTACGATATAACGTATAACGTTATGTAGCATTACGATATAACGTATAACGTTATGTGGCATTACGATATAACGTATAACGTTATGTGGCATTATGATATAACGTATAACGTTATGTAGCATTACTATATAACGTATAACGTTATGTAGCATTACGATATAACGTATAACGTTATGTAGCATTACGATATAACGTATAACGTTATGTAGCATTACGATATAACGTATAACGTTATGTAGCATTACGATATAACGTATAACGTTATGTAGCATTACGATATAACGTATGACGTTATGTGGCATTACGATATAACGTATAACGTTATATCGTATAACGTTATGTAACATTACGATATAACGTATAACGTTATGTACCATTACGATATAACGTATAACGTTATGTAGCATTACGATATAACGTACAACGTTATGAAGCATTACGATATAACGTATAACGTTATGTGGCAATGCGATATAACGTATAACGTTATATGCTAATACGTTATATCGTATAACGTTATGTAGCATTACGATATAACGTATAACGTTATATGATAATACGTTATAACGTATAACGTTATGTAGCATTACAATATAACGTATAACGTTATGTAGCATTACGATATAACGTATAACGTTATGTTGCATTACGATATAACGTATAACGTTATGTGGCAATGCGATATAACGTATAACGTTATATGCTAATACGTTATATCGTATAACGTTATGTAGCATTACGATATAAGGTATAACGTTATGTAGCATTATGATATAACGTATAACGATATGTAGCATTACGATATAACGTATAACGTTATGTAGCATTACGATATAACGTATAACGTTATGTAGCATTGCGATATAACGTATAACGTTATGTAGCATTACGATATAACGTATAACGCTATGTAGCATTACGATATAGCGTATATCGTTATGTGGCATTGCGATATAACGTATAACGTTATATGCTAATACGTTATATCGTATAACGTTATGTAACATTACGATATAACGTATAACGTTATGTAGCATTACGATATATCGTATAACGTTATGTAGCATTACGATATAACGTATAACGTTATGTAGCATTATGATATAACGTATAACGATATGTAGCATTACGATATAACGTATAACGTTATGTAGCATTACGATATAGCGTATATCGTTATGTGGCATTGCGATATTACGTATAACGTTATATGCTAATACGTTATATCGTATAACGTTATGTAACATTACGATATAACGTATAACGTTATGTAGCATTACGATATAACATATAACGCTATGTAGCATTACGATATAACGTATAACGTTATGTGGCATTACGATATAACGTATAACGTTATGTAGCATTACGATATAACGTATAACGTTATGTAGCATTATGATATAACGTATAACGTTATGTAGCATTACTATATAACGTATAACGTTATGTAGCATTACGATATAACGTATAACCTTATGTGGCATTACGATATAACGTATAACGTTATATGGTAATACGTTATAACGTATAACGTTATGTAGCATTACAATATAACGTATAACGTTATGTAGCATTACGATATAACGTATAACGTTATGTTGCATTACGATATAACGTATAACGTTATGTGGCAATGCGATATAACGTATAACGTTATATGCTAATACGTTATATCGTATAACGTTATGTAGCATTACGATATAAGGTATAACGTTGTGTAGCATTATGATATAACGTATAACGATATGTAGCATTACGATATAACGTATAACGTTATGTAGCATTACGATATAACGTATAACGTTATGTAGCATTGCGATATAACGTATAACGTTATGTAGCATTACGATATAACGTATAACGCTATGTAGCATTACGATATAGCGTATATCGTTATGTGGCATTGCGATATAACGTATAACGTTATATGCTAATACGTTATATCGTATAACGTTATGTAACATTACGATATAACGTATAACGTTATGTAGCATTACGATATATCGTATAACGTTATGTAGCATTACGATATAACGTATAACGTTATGTAGCATTATGATATAACGTATAACGATATGTAGCATTACGATATAACGTATAACGTTATGTAGCATTACGATATAGCGTATATCGTTATGTGGCATTGCGATATAACGTATAACGTTATATGCTAATACGTTATATCGTATAACGTTATGTAACATTACGATATAACGTATAACGTTATGTAGCATTACGATATAACATATAACGCTATGTAGCATTACGATATAACGTATAACGTTATATGCTAATACGTTATATCGTATAACGTTATGTAACATTACGATATAACGTATAACGTTATGTAGCATTACGATATATCGTATAACGTTATGTAGCATTACGATATAACGTATAACGTTATGTAGCATTATGATATAACGTATAACGATATGTAGCATTACGATATAACGTATAACGTTATGTAGCATTACGATATAGCGTATATCGTTATGTGGCATTGCGATATAACGTATAACGTTATATGCTAATACGTTATATCGTATAACGTTATGTAACATTACGATATAACGTATAACGTTATGTAGCATTACGATATAACATATAACGCTATGTAGCATTACGATATAACGTATAACGTTATGTGGCATTACGATATAACGTATAACGTTATGTAGCATTACGATATAACGTATAACGTTATGTAGCATTATGATATAACGTATAACGTTATGTAGCATTACTATATAACGTATAACGTTATGTAGCATTACGATATAACGTATAACCTTATGTGGCATTACGATATAACGTATAACGTTTAATGCTAATACGTTATATCGTATAACGTTATGTAACATTACGATATAACGTATAACGTTATGTAGCATTATGATATAACGTATAACGATATGTAGCATTACGATATAACGTTGTTACGTATTTGCTTCTATATTTCAAATTTTTGTTTTTGATTTGTAATCAATTTAAACGAAAAGGACTTTGAACGCTAGTGGTTGAAATATAATTTAAACTTTTCGATTAATACGGTAGTTGCTGCCACCAGCAATAGTCTATGGACTATTTCGAAAATTTTTTTTTTTATTTCTTATTTATTTATTTATTTATTATATTCTTATATTTCTGAATGTATGTATATTCTTTCTTTCTTTCTCCCCTTTTCTTATCCTTTATTATTATTTTTCCTTTCACAGTTCTTAATTTTCTTTTATTACCCCTTTTGATATTATATATATATATAACGTGTATATATATATATATATATATATATATATATATATGTTTGTGCTACCACTATTGAAAGAGGTGGATATATTGCGAGTGCTTTAATAACTTACGATTACAAGTTAATTATCTTGGCGACTCTTCGTGACAATTCGGATGAAATCTCAAGACTAAGCGACGCCCTTTACTGGCGCACGTATCGCCTCGAATATTTCGCCTTATTGCACTTAGCTTCGCACCCTTCGTGTCAACTCGAACGAAATCTCAAAACTAAGCGACGCCTTTTACTGGCGCACGTATCGTCTCGAGTATTTCGTCTTGTTGCACTTAACTTCGTACCTTCCGTGAAAACTCGAACGAAATCTCAAGACTAAGCGACGCCCTTCCTGGCGCACATATCGCCTTGAGTATTTCGTCTTGCTGCACTTCACCTTGCACTCTTCGTGACAACTCGAATGAAATCTCAAGACTAAGCGGCGCCCTTCCTGGCGCACGTATCGCCTCGAGTATTTCCTCTTGCTTCACTTTACTTTACACCCTTCGTGACAACTCGAACAAAATCTCAAGACTAAGCGACGCCCTTTACTGGCGCACGTATCGCCTCGAGTATTTCGTCTTGTCGCCCTTAACCTCGCACTCTTTGCGACAACTTGAATGAAATCTCAAGACTAAGCGACGCCCTTTACTGGCGCACGTATCGCCTCGAGTATTTCGTCTTGTCGCCCTTAACCTCGCACTCTTTGCGACAACTTGAATGAAATCTCAAGACTAAGCGACGCCCTTACTGGCGCACGTATCGCCCTGAGTATTTCGTCTTGTTGCTCTTAGTCTTGCACTCTTCGTGACAACTCGAACGAAATCTCAAAACTAAGCGACGCCCTTACTGGCGCACGTATCGCCTCGAGTATTTCGCCTCGTTGCACTTAGAGATAATTTACAAATTAATTCAAGGGGTTGTATCTTAGGGGTTTATTCATCAACTTAGAGATTCATTGGTAGCGTCAACTAGCGTTCAATGCGACTGGTCAAATATATTCCACGTTTCGGCTAACCTGCTATAGGCAGGAATACTAGCACGGGAGAGGATTAAAGTTACTCGGATCAAATAACTGATATGGATGCACGGAATTATTTCGTGCAGTTGGGTCGGGACGGTATTGATATACTATAGTTTATTCAGGTTTTACTCGGTAGAGAATTATTACAAAGACGATTCTAATTGTTATAAAATACAAATATCTATAGATAAATATAATTAGTATTCCAATCTCTATTTAAATTAATCTTGCATGTGTTTTCAATGAGACGGGTTTGGTCTAACTTTATTTTATTACCAACAGAATGTATCTATAAATTGATCTGGTGACTGATTTAATAAGGATTATAACAATCGTCGTCATACACTGTAGGTGATGGCGTTCGAGATCGAAGAGAATGCGATTCGTCGTAATTCGCGTTCGAATGCTCAGGTATCGGTGAGCTCGAGGGCGAGAAACTGGGTTCTGGGCCCTCTCTAATTAATCTCAATTCTTCCAAACGCCTCTTCTCTTCCCTTTTAATTTCTGCAGCTACAAGTTTCTTATACCACTGTTCGGCTCGCTTTCTGCTTAGGTAACTCTGATTTTTGCGATTCTTTTTTGCTTTCGGCATTTATTTATTTCTCTATTGTGTGGAGCCTGTGCGATTTCGCAAGCCTTGCCCAAAGATGAGCGAGTTGCTAGCAGTGGGAGGAGGAGTGCGAAAATCGGTAGTGTTTTCCAATGAGTCAAACACCCTTGTACACAGGTCAACACGGGGAACGAGCGTTTTACTTCGGTAATACAGTACTAAGACAATGGATTTGCTCCAACAGCACGTGAGATCGTGAACACGAACAAATATGACGACTAGATCAATGTCTCACCGTACAAAAACCTGTGCGACTTCGCAAGCCTTTCCCAAAGATGAGCGAATTGCTAACAGTGGGAGGAGGAATGCGAAAAGGTCAATGGGCGTTTTCGACAGGTAAAACACCCCTATACACAGGTTGATACAGGAAACAGAATTTTTATTTAATGATTTTAAGATTTAAAGACTATTGTTTTACTTTCAACAGAGCTGCGGAGCACTAATTCGTTAATTGAAGTTCTCTATCTCTCTGAGTGTGATTTCGCAAGCCTTGCCCAAAGATGAGCGAATTGCTAACAGTGGGAGGAGGAATGCGAAAATCAGTATTGAAGTTACGTGTTCACGGGCCAGCCCAGGGTATAATCGTTAATCCGAGTAACTCACACTTTAGAGACAATTATTTATTCTTCGCGAACTAGAATGTACAGCGAGAATTTCCCTTGGATTTATGAATATTAAGCAGCCGCAGAATTATTGGGGAAGAGAATATACAACTTAAATTCTCACCTTAGACAAATATAGGTTTATTAAATTTTGACACTCGAGAACAACGATATGAACACTTTACTTTTCGTGAATGCGTTATAACTAATACTTATGATTCGAGTGAAGAATTTTCTTCTTACTTTTATTTATTAAATTTTCTTTGACATTGGAAAGAGAAATTTTCGAACAATAATTTAACAAATGATAACAATTATTAATACTTATCGCAATTTTACTAACTTGATGTTGGTAGTGGTGATTATACTGGTGAATAACAATACGAACACTTCAATTTCCAAACGGTGATTCGGACGTTAATAATTACAATATTTGACTCTCTCTCTTTTTCTTGACAGAATGACAATATAACGCGTCGGAAAGTAAAGAACGACTAACTTTTACTTATTATCGACACTTATAAAATTTGATTAAAACAACTCAATCGAAAATCAACTGACAAAGTGACAGAGTAACGTTTCGGATAATCGACAGGTAACTAACTGGTTAACTGACTGAAAAAAACTGAAAAAATTTCTATGTTTCTAAGCTTATTTATAACTAAATCCCCCACAGGGTAACAGTCACATGACAGTTGGTTCCCGTGGGAATCGCAATGCTGCAATTTTTGGGAGTCTGCCCGCGTACGTGAGAGAACGTGGATTTTGGTGGTCGCTGATATCTCATCTTGTTCACTGCCGATGCATTAGATTCCTAATTTCTCATTTCTACTACGTGAAGGAACGTCAAGGCCAGTCGCCTGACTTAGTTTCTTGTCTTATCATAACCGCTGATGTTGCGTCTGGGAGGCTGCTGCAACCTGCTGCTGATGCTTGTGGGAACGTTCAGGCGCGTGGCTGGGTGTCCTTGTTGGGGATGCGCCTGGGGACCTTGTGCCGATGCCAATGGTGGGGTTTAGTCCACGTGTATTGTTATCAGGAGTGCCTCTGGAACCTTCCTTGTAATTTTTAGTGGAGGTGGTAATGGGACTCTTATTGTTCTGTGGAGCTGCTGTACGTGTAGCACGTGTTGTTTCGTGTGTCTCCCATAAGGTATTTGTTTAATAGTAATTTTAGATATATGTATTTTTCCACAAAAGTGGTGTGAAGTGGTGCGTGGCTTTTATAGATTTGATCATCTATTTATATATTAGTTTACGTTATTTGAGTATTGATCAGTCGTTAGATTTGATATCGGTTTGTTATTCGATTAGTTTATTTTTATTAGGTTTTGTGTGGTCATGATAATTCAACTCAGTGTTTTTGATACAGTGGAGTTTACCATCGAGATTATTTCTTTGTACACGTAGCGGTGTGTTCGTTAGGTTAGGCTGTTTGTTGTTTGTTTATGTCTATTGGAGTTCTATATGAATATTTTGGTTTTATTTCAGGTGTGGGAGTGTTTTTGATGGAAGCTCCTGTGTCTTCTAATCCAGTCGTGGAGGTGTGTAAAATTTGTTCTTTGCATTTCCTTTTTATATCTTTAGTCGATATTCATCCTTTACTCGTTATTTCTTGTGTTTTCAGTATGAGAGAAAGAAGAAGAAACGGAAGAAAAGGAAGAATCGGAAGCATAAACCATTCAAGAGAAGTCCAAATCGTTTACGAAGGCGTGATCGGCGTAGTGGTGTGTTGTGCCGCCAAAAAAGAGAGTTGAGATTACTGAGGGAAGTATCTGCTACTCAAACTGGTATAACAGCCTCGTCGTCGGTGTCTCATTCTGATAGTTTTCCAGTTGTTGATTTGACTTTGTCTGATGAAGATACGGTTGAGTTACCACCCAATTCTCCTCCGATCCAAGTCCTAAACACCAATAATTGTGCAAAGATACGGTTCCCGGAGGAAATTCCTGCGGAGGTTTTGGATGCTCATTTGTGCCATCATCGTTCTGGTGAAAAGGGGTTTTCATCTATAGTATTTTCATGGTGTATACAACGGTTTCATGAACTGTGTCCGGATGCTCCGTTTTGTGACTTTGATTTTATTTAATAATGATATCCTAGTTGTATACATATATATGTATATCGATAATTTTAAGTATATTGGCATAAAGCTACAGTGAGCGTATGTTTCATATTCTGCAGTGCAGATTTTGTATGTTTTGTAGATTGAATAAATTATTTTGTATTGCTCCATTTTTCCTTAATTGAGTTTGCTTGACTTTTTAGTTTGTTGTGGTTTTTATATTTTCTGTGTGGATACAGGTTGTGTTGTATACGTATGTATCATTTATTTATTTTAGTCTTGTCCTATTTCTATCCATTTGATTGTTTTATGTAGTAGTTTACATTTTCTTTTAATGCGTGGTTTTGACGGTTTAGTTCTATATTGCAGATTGAATAAATTATCCTTAGTGTTGCCTTTTATTTATTTTATTTTATTTAAATTTGCTCGGTATTTTAGTTTGTTGTATCATTTTATTTCAGCCTTGTCTTATTTCTAATTGTTTTTCGTCCATTTTATCGTTTTTATGTAGTAGTTTATGTTTTCGTTTGTGAATACGCCATTAAGCTTTAACGTGTGTTTGTGTGTGGTAGTGCGTGATCTGACGGTTTGGGTCGATATTGTGGATCGAACAAATTATTCCTAGTGTTTAATTTATTTATTTTAGGTTCGTTCGGTATTTTAGTGGTTCCTTATGGTATTTCATCCATTTGATCGTCTTTATATAGTAGTTTGTATTTCTTTTTTATTCATAATAGGTTTTAATGCGTGGTAATATGTAGTTTGGTGGTTATGTTCGATATTGTGGATCAAGTAAATTATTCTTAGTGTTGGTTATTATTTATTTTTATTTTATTTAAGTTTCCTCGATATTTTAGTTTGTTAGGGTTTTTATGTTTTCCTCCGTGGGTGCAGATTATGTTGGTTATGGACGTGAAAATTCCTGCACTTGCCCAACCTGTACGAGTATATATTTTATTTATTTTAATTTTATCTTCTTTCCTATGGTGTTTCGTCTGTTTGTCTGCTTGATCTTGTTTGTATTGTTTTTAGTGCAAAAGGGAGGAGAAATTCCAAAAATGTGTGGATGGCTCGTGAAGACGATACAGATGACTGTGCGAAGCCTCAGTTCCCTCAGGAGGCTTCTGCCGGGTTCCTGAATGTTTTCCTGCGTCACTGCTCTTCTGGTCAGAGCAATCTTCTCTGCTATATGCTTCCAGTATATGGAGTGACTTCGTGGGATGTGTTTTGAAGTTATTTTACTTATCTGGTTAATATTTCCATTTGATTGTTGCCTCTGGTGTCTTGTTTGATTTATTGTTTTTTCGGTATAGGTTTTGGTGATTTTGATTTTAAATGGTAAATACGGAGGTGTCTTCGTCAAAGGTTCCTTATGCAAGTTGTCCCAGTACGTTCTTTTGTATTGTTTTATTATTTTTAATTTGTCTTGTGTCATTCATCTTTTATTTACTACATGTGTTGTTTCAGCGCAAGAGGAAGACGGGTTCCAAAACCTGTGAGTGGTCCCAGAAGGTGGAGTCAACGTGTGAAGTGTGTGATATTTGCGTTGATTATGTTCGATGCTCATATATATATATATATATATTATTTTGTTGGTTAAATCTTTAGTCAGTGTAGTTGAATGTAATGTAATATTTGCAAGGTAGTCTCGTATTTTGTTTCATTGTGGTTATTTGGTTATTAGTTGTTTGATTTGATAGTAATATATATATATATATTTATTTTACAATGTAACATTTCTTTGCGTTTCGATAGTGTGATATTGTGCATTTATTTCTTTTACATGTGTTAGGTTGTGTATATATATATCTATATGTATTTGTGTCTCACAATGTATGGAATTCTTTTAATGTTAAAATGTTAGTTAGTCTTAATAGTGTAATTGTATTTTATATTTACTAGATTACTGCTCGTTTGGTTTAATAATGTAAAACACATATACATATATATTTTTTTACAATGTATTTTCATATGTAGTTTAAATTCACTGACATGTTAACTAGTTTTAATAATGTAGAATTGTATATTTTAATTGTTTTTATTCTTTTCTAAATTATTGGTTGTTTTATGATATTTAGCAATATAGTTTTCATGTGATATTCTTCAAATTGATTTTAATAATTTTATTTCTTCTGAATTTATTATATATGTATATATATATATATTAACGTGTCAATTGATTTAATAATGTAGCATCGTGTATAATTTCCATGTGACATTTCTCAAATTGGTT
Source organism: Bombus lapidarius (assembly GCA_936014575.1). NCBI lineage: Eukaryota > Metazoa > Arthropoda > Insecta > Hymenoptera > Apidae > Bombus > Bombus lapidarius. Next base: position 661,531 of record CAKXZU010000087.1, read on the forward strand.
TTAATAATTTTATTATATATACGTATGTATGTGTTTCACAATGTAACTTGTATAAAGTGTTTCAATTTTAAATGCTAGTTATCTTAATGACTATTAATAATATAAGATACATATATATATATATATATATTTTTACAATATAGTTTCATATATAATTTCCTTAAGTGTATTAGCTAATTTAATAATGTAGAATCGTATATTTCAGTTGCTCTTTATTCTGTTCTAAATTATTAATTGTTCGATGATGTTTAACAATATAATTTTCATGTGATATTCCTAAAATTAGTTTTAATAATTTTATTTCTTCTAAATTTATTATATATATATATATGTATGTATGTATGTATTTCACAGTGTAACTTGTATAAGGTGTCTCAATTTTAAATACTAGTTTGTCTTAATACTGTAGTTTCGCGAATTGTATATTTTTTTATTTACTGGAGTATTGATTGCTGATAATATAAAACACACATATATATATATATATTTTACAATATTGCTTTTATATATAATTTCTTTAAGTTTACTAACATGTCAACTAGTTTCGATAATGTAGTATTGCGTATTTTAATTCTTTTCACATATTTATATATGTTCCCCACGATGGAATTAATTTTAATAATGTGATATTGTGTCTTCTTCCAGTTGCGCAAGTAAATTGTAATTTGCATATTTTATATATTTTATTGTTATTTATCTAGGGTAGGGAATATATATATATATATTTTATGTATTTCGCATTTGTTATTAGAATATGTATTCCTAGTCTATTCCTTTTTCCTTTTAATTTATTCAAATCGCGAGTTAATCTTGATTGGTTAATGTCTTAGATCGTAGTTTATTCAATTGTCAAATCGGCTAACCATTTGGATTGTCAATTTGTACATAATCATAGTTTATTAATTAGTTTGTTCAAATCGCAGGTGGCTCTTGATAGAATTTCGAATTGTAGTTTGAATTGTCAAATCATAAATTATTCTTTTTGTGTAATATTCAATCATAGTTTGTTTATTTATTTTAAATCGCGAATTATTCTTGATTAATTGGCTAACCATTTGGATTGTCAATTTGTACATAATCATAATTTATTAGTCAGTTCAGATCGCGAGTTGATTTTGATTGATAGAATTTCAAATGGTAGATTGAATTTGTCGAATCACTGATTACTGTTCAAATCGCAGGTTGCTCTTGATTGATAGAATTTTCGAATCGTAATTTGAATTGTCAAATTATAGATTACTTTTATTCAAATCGCGAATTGTTTAATTGGTAGAATTTTCGAATCGTAATTTGTATTGCCAAATGATAGATTACTTTTATTCAAATCGCGGGTTGCTTTGATTGGTAGAATTTTTCGAATTGTAATTTGTATTGCCAAATTATAGATTATTTTTATTCAAATCGCGGGTTGTTTGATTGGTAGAATTTTCGAATCGTAATTTTCGTTACGGCACGTGCGGAGCGCGGGACGTAACAACGTATAACGTTATGTAGCATTACGATATAGCGTATATCGTTATATAGTATTACGTTATAACGTATGGCGTTATGTAGCATTACGATATAACGTATAACGTTATGTAGCATTACGATATAACGTATAACGTTATGTAGCATTACGATATAACGTATAGCGTTATGTAGCATTACGATATAACGTATAACTTTATGTAGCATTACGATGTAACGTATAACGTTATGTGGCATTACGATATAACGTATAACGTTATATGCTAATACGTTATATCGTATAACGTTATGTAACATTACGATATAACGTATAACGTTATGTAGCATTACGATATAACGTATAACGTTATGTAGCATTACGATATCACGTATAACGCTATGTAGCATTACTATATAACGTATAATGTTATGTAGCATTACTATATAACGTATAACGTTATGTGGCATTACGATATAACGTATAACTTTATATGCTAATACGATATATCGTATAACGTTATGTAGCATTACGATATAACGCATAACGTTATGTAGCATTATGATATAACGTATAACGATATGTAGCATTACGATATAACGTATAACGTTATGTAGCATTACGATATAGCGTATATCGTTATGTAGTATTACGTTATAACGTATGGCGTTATGTAGCATTACGATATAACGTATAACGTTATGTAGCATTACGATATAACGCATAACGTTATGTAGCATTAGGATATAACGTATAGCGTTATGTAGCATTACGATATAACGTATAACTTTATGTAGCATTACGATATAACGTATAACCTTATGTGGCATTACGATATAACGTATAACGTTATATGCTAATACGTTATATCGTATAACGTTATGTAACATTACGATATAACGTATAACGTTATGAAGCATTACGATATAACGTATAACGTTATGTAGCATTACGATATAACGTATAACGTTATGTACCATTACGATATAACATATAACGTTATGTAGCATTACGATATAACGTATAACGTTATATGCTAATACGTTATATCGTATAACGTTATGTAACATTACGATATAACGTATAACGTTATGTACCATTACGATATAACATATAACGTTATGTAGCATTACGATATAACGTATAACGTTATGTAGCATTACGATATAACGTATATCGTTATGTAGCATTACGATATAACGTATAACGTTATGTAGCATTACGATATAACGTATAGCGTTATGTAGCATTACGATATAACGTATAACTTTATGTAGCATTACGATGTAACGTATAACGTTATGTGGCATTACGATATAACGTATAACGTTATATGCTAATACGTTATATCGTATAACGTTATGTAGCATTACAATATAACGTATAACGTTATGTAGCATTACTATATAACGTATAACGTTATGTGGCATTACGATATAACGTATAACGTTATATGCTAATACGATATATCGTATAACGTTTTGTAGCATTACGATATAACGCATAACGTTATGTAGCATTATGATATAATGTATAACGATATGTAGCATTACGATATAACGTATAACGTTATGTAGCATTACGATATAGCGTATATCGTTATGTAGTATTACGTTATAACGTATGGCGTTATGTAGCATTACGATATAACGTATAACGTTATGTAGCATTACGATATAACGCATAACGTTATGTAGCATTACGATATAACGTATAACGTTATATGCTAATACGTTATATCGTATAACGTTATGTAACATTACGATATAACGTATAACGTTATGTAGCATTACGATATAACGTATAACGTTATGTAGCATTACGATATAACATATAACGTTATGTAGCTTTACGATTTAACGTATAACGCTATGTCGCATTACTATATAACGTATAACGTTATGTAGCATTACGATATAACGTATAACGTTATGTGGCATTACGATATAACGTATAACGTTATGTAGCATTACGATATAACGTATAACGTTATGTAGCATTATGATATAACGTATAACGTTATGTAGCATTACTATATAACGTATAACGTTATGTAGCATTATGATATAACGTATAACGTTATGTAGCATTACTATATAACGTATAACGTTATGTAGCATTACGATATAACGTATAACGTTATGTACCATTATGATATAACGTATAACGATATGTAGCATTACGATATAACGTATAACGTTATGTGGCATTACGATATAACGTATAACGTTATATGCTAATACGTTATATCGTATAACGTTATGTAACATTACGATATAACGTATAACGTTATGTAGCATTACGATATAACATATAACGTTATGTAGCATTACGATTTAACGTATAACGCTATGTAGCATTACTATATAACGTATAACGTTATGTAGCATTACGATATAACGTATAACATTATGTGGCATTACGATATAACGTATAACGTTATGTAGCATTACTATATAACGTATAACGTTATGTAGCATTACGATATAACGTATAACGTTATGTGGCATTACGATATAACGTATAACGTTATGTAGCATTACGATATAACGTATAACGTTATGTAGCATTACGATATAACGTACTACGTTATATAGCAATACGTTATAACGTATAACGTTATGTAGCATAACGATATAACGTATAACGTTATGTAGCATTACGGTTTAACGTATAACGCTATGTAGCATTACTATATAACGTATAACGTTATGTAGCATTACGATATAACGTATAACATTATGTGGCATTACGATATAACGTATAACGTTATGTAGCATTACTATATATCGTATAACGTTATGTAGCATTACGATATAACGTATAACGTTATGTGGCATTACGATATAACGTATAACGTTATGTAGCATTACGATATAACGTATAACGATATGTAGCATTACGATATAACGTACTACGTTATATAGCAATACGTTATAACGTATAACGTTATGTAGCATTACGATATAACGTATAACGTTATGTAGCATTACGATATAACGTATAACGTTATATGATAATACGTTATAACGTATAACGTTATTTAGCATTACAATATAACGTATAACGTTATGTAGCATTACGAGATAACGTATAACGTTATGTAGCATTACGATATAGCGTATACCGTTATGTAGTATTACGTTATAACGTATGGCGTTATGTAGCATTACGATATAACGTATAACGTTATATAGTATTACGTTATAGCGTATAACGTTATGTAGCATTACGATATAACGTATAACGTTATGTTGCACTACGATATAACGTATAACGTTATGTCGCAATGCGATATAACGTATAACGTTATATGCTAATACGTTATATCGTATAACGTTATGTAGCATTACGATATAACGTATAACGTTATGTAGCATTATGATATAGCGTATAACGATATGTAGCATTACGATATAACGTATAACGTTATGTAGCATTACGATATGGCGTATATCGTTATGTAGTTTTACGTTATAACGTATAACGTTATGTTGCATTACGATATAACGTAAAACGTTATTATAGCATTATGATATAACGTATAACGTTATGTAGCATTACAATATAACATATAACGTTATGTAGCATTACAATATAACGTTCAAAGTTATATAGTATTACGTTATAACGTATAACGTTATGTAGCATAACGATATAACGTATAACGTTATGTAGCATTATGATATAACGTATAACGATATGTAGCATTACGATATAACGTATAACGATATGTAGCATTACGATATAGCGTATACCGTTATGTAGTATTACGTTATAACGTATGGCGTTATGTAGCATTACGATATAACGTATAACGTTATATAGTATTACGTTATAGCGTATAACGTTATGTAGCATTACGATATAACGTATAACGTTATGTTGCATTACGATATAACGTATAACGTTATGTCGCAATGCGATATAACGTATAACGTTATATGCTAATACGTTATATCGTATAACGTTATGTAGCATTACGATATAACGTATAACGTTATGTAGCATTATGATATAGCGTATAACGATATGTAGCATTACGATATAACGTATAACGTTATGTAGCATTACGATATGGCGTATATCGTTATGTAGTTTTACGTTATAACGTATAACGTTATGTTGCATTACGATATAACGTAAAACGTTATTATAGCATTATGATATAACGTATAACGTTATGTAGCATTACAATATAACATATAACGTTATGTAGCATTACAATATAACGTTCAAAGTTATATAGTATTGCGTTATAACGTATAACGTTATGTAGCATAACGATATAACGTATAACGTTATGTAACATTACGATATAACGTATAACGTTATGTAGCATTACGATATAACATATAACGTTAAGTAGCATTACGATTTAACGTATAACGCTATGTAGCATTACTATATAACGTATAACGTTATGTAGCATTACGATATAACGTATAACGTTATGTGGCATTACGATATAACGTATAACGTTATGTAGCATTACGATATAACGTATAACGTTATGTAGCATTATGATATAACGTATAACATTATGTGGCATTACGATATAACGTATAACGTTATGTAGCATAACGATATAACGTATAACGTTATGTAGCATTACGATATAACATATAACGTTATGTAGCATTACGATTTAACGTATAACGCTATGTAGCATTACTATATAACGTATAACGTTATGTAGCATTACGATATAACGTATAACGTTATGTAGCATTACGATATAACGTATAACGTTATGTAGCATTACGATATAACATATAACGTTATGTAGCATTACGATTTAACGTATAACGCTATGTAGCATTACTATATAACGTATAACGTTATGTAGCATTACGATATAACGTATAACGTTATGTGGCATTACGATATAACGTATAACGTTATGTAGCATTACGATATAACGTATAACGTTATGTAGCATTATGATATAACGTATAACATTATGTGGCATTACGATATAACGTATAACGTTATGTAGCATTACGATATAACGTATAACGTTATGTAGCATTACGATATAACGTACTACGTTATATAGCAATACGTTATAACGTATAACGTTATGTAGCATAACGATATAACGTATAACGTTATGTAGCATTACGGTTTAACGTATAACGCTATGTAGCATTACTATATAACGTATAACGTTATGTAGCATTACGATATAACGTATAACATTATGTGGCATTACGATATAACGTATAACGTTATGTAGCATTACTATATATCGTATAACGTTATGTAGCATTACGATATAACGTATAACGTTATGTGGCATTACGATATAACGTATAACGTTATGTAGCATTACGATATAACGTATAACGATATGTAGCATTACGATATAACGTACTACGTTATATAGCAATACGTTATAACGTATAACGTTATGTAGCATTACGATATAACGTATAACGTTATGTGGCATTACGAGATAACGTATAACGTTATGTAGCATTACTATATAACGTATAACGTTATGTAGCATTACGATATAACGTATAACGTTATGTGGCATTACGATATAACGTATAACGTTATGTAGCATAACGATATAACGTATAACGTTATGTAGCATTACGATATAACGTATAACGTTATATGATAATACGTTATAACGTATAACGTTATTTAGCATTACAATATAACGTATAACGTTATGTAGCATTACGAGATAACGTATAACGTTATGTAGCATTACGATATAGCGTATACCGTTATGTAGTATTACGTTATAACGTATGGCGTTATGTAGCATTACGATATCACGTATAACGTTATATAGTATTACGTTATAGCGTATAACGTTATGTAGCATTACGATATAACGTATAACGTTATGTTGCACTACGATATAACGTATAACGTTATGTCGCAATGCGATATAACGTATAACGTTATATGCTAATACGTTATATCGTATAACGTTATGTAGCATTACGATATAACGTATAACGTTATGTAGCATTATGATATAGCGTATAACGATATGTAGCATTACGATATAACGTATAACGTTATGTAGCATTACGATATGGCGTATATCGTTATGTAGTTTTACGTTATAACGTATAACGTTATGTTGCATTACGATATAACGTAAAACGTTATTATAGCATTATGATATAACGTATAACGTTATGTAGCATTACAATATAACATATAACGTTATGTAGCATTACAATATAACGTTCAAAGTTATATAGTATTACGTTATAACGTATAATGTTATGTAGCATAACGATATAACGTATAACGTTATGTAGCATTATGATATAACGTATAACGATATGTAGCATTACGATATAACGTATAACGATATGTAGCATTACGATATAGCGTATACCGTTATGTAGTATTACGTTATAACGTATGGCGTTATGTAGCATTACGATATAACGTATAACGTTATATAGTATTACGTTATAGCGTATAACGTTATGTAGCATTACGATATAACGTATAACGTTATGTTGCATTACGATATAACGTATAACGTTATGTCGCAATGCGATATAACGTATAACGTTATATGCTAATACGTTATATCGTATAACGTTATGTAGCATTACGATATAACGTATAACGTTATGTAGCATTATGATATAGCGTATAACGATATGTAGCATTACGATATAACGTATAACGTTATGTAGCATTACGATATGGCGTATATCGTTATGTAGTTTTACGTTATAACGTATAACGTTATGTTGCATTACGATATAACGTAAAACGTTATTATAGCATTATGATATAACGTATAACGTTATGTAGCATTACAATATAACATATAACGTTATGTAGCATTACAATATAACGTTCAAAGTTATATAGTATTGCGTTATAACGTATAACGTTATGTAGCATAACGATATAACGTATAACGTTATGTAACATTACGATATAACGTATAACGTTATGTAGCATTACGATATAACATATAACGTTAAGTAGCATTACGATTTAACGTATAACGCTATGTAGCATTACTATATAACGTATAACGTTATGTAGCATTACGATATAACGTATAACGTTATGTGGCATTACGATATAACGTATAACGTTATGTAGCATTACGATATAACGTATAACGTTATGTAGCATTATGATATAACGTATAACATTATGTGGCATTACGATATAACGTATAACGTTATGTAGCATAACGATATAACGTATAACGTTATGTAGCATTACGATATAACATATAACGTTATGTAGCATTACGATTTAACGTATAACGCTATGTAGCATTACTATATAACGTATAACGTTATGTAGCATTACGATATAACGTATAACGTTATGTAGCATTACGATATAACGTATAACGTTATGTAGCATTACGATATAACATATAACGTTATGTAGCATTACGATTTAACGTATAACGCTATGTAGCATTACTATATAACGTATAACGTTATGTAGCATTACGATATAACGTATAACGTTATGTGGCATTACGATATAACGTATAACGTTATGTAGCATTACGATATAACGTATAACGTTATGTAGCATTATGATATAACGTATAACATTATGTGGCATTACGATATAACGTATAACGTTATATAGTATTACGTTATAGCGTATAACGTTATGTAGCATTACGATATAACGTATAACGTTATGTTGCATTACGATATAACGTATAACGTTATGTCGCAATGCGATATAACGTATAACGTTATATGCTAATACGTTATATCGTATAACGTTATGTAGCATTACGATATAACGTATAACGTTATGTAGCATTATGATATAGCGTATAACGATATGTAGCATTACGATATAACGTATAACGTTATGTAGCATTACGATATGGCGTATATCGTTATGTAGTTTTACGTTATAACGTATAACGTTATGTTGCATTACGATATAACGTAAAACGTTATTATAGCATTATGATATAACGTATAACGTTATGTAGCATTACAATATAACATATAACGTTATGTAGCATTACAATATAACGTTCAAAGTTATATAGTATTACGTTATAACGTATAACGTTATGTAGCATAACGATATAACGTATAACGTTATGTAGCATTATGATATAACGTATAAAGATATGTAGCATTACGATATAACGTATAACGATATGTAGCATTACGATATAGCGTATACCGTTATGTAGTATTACGTTATAACGTATGGCGTTATGTAGCATTACGATATAACGTATAACGTTATATAGTATTACGTTATAGCGTATAACGTTATGTAGCATTACGATATAACGTATAACGTTATGTTGCATTACGATATAACGTATAACGTTATGTCGCAATGCGATATAACGTATAACGTTATATGCTAATACGTTATATCGTATAACGTTATGTAGCATTACGATATAACGTATAACGTTATGTAGCATTATGATATAACGTATAACGTTATGTAGCATTACGATATGGCGTATATCGTTATGTAGTTTTACGTTATAACGTATAACGTTATGTTGCATTACGATATAACGTAAAACGTTATTATAGCATTATGATATAACGTATAACGTTATGTAGCATTACAATATAACATATAACGTTATGTAGCATTACAATATAACGTTCAAAGTTATATAGTATTGCGTTATAACGTATAACGTTATGTAGCATAACGATATAACGTATAACGTTATGTAACATTACGATATAACGTATAACGTTCTGTAGCATTACGATATAACATATAACGTTATGTAGCATTACGATTTAACGTATAACGCTATGTAGCATTACTATATAACGTATAACGTTATGTAGCATTACGATATAACGTATAACGTTATGTGGCATTACGATATAACGTATAACGTTATGTAGCATTACGATATAACGTATAACGTTATGTAGCATTATGATATAACGTATAACATTATGTGGCATTACGATATAACGTATAACGTTATGTAGCATAACGATATAACGTATAACGTTATGTAACATTACGATATAACGTATAACGTTATGTAGCATTACGATATAACATATAACGTTATGTAGCATTACGATTTAACGTATAACGCTATGTAGCATTACTATATAACGTATAACGTTATGTAGCATTACGATATAACGTATAACGTTATGTAGCATTACGATATAACATATAACGTTATGTAGCATTACGATTTAACGTATAACGCTATGTAGCATTACTATATAACGTATAACGTTATGTAGCATTACGATATAACGTATAACGTTATGTGGCATTACGATATAACGTATAACGTTATGTAGCATTACGATATAACGTATAACGTTATGTAGCATTATGATATAACGTATAACATTATGTGGCATTACGATATAACGTATAACGTTATGTAGCATTACTATATAACGTATAACGTTATGTAGTATTACGTTATAACGTATGGCGTTATGTAGCATTACGATATAACGTATAACGTTATATAGTATTACGTTATAGCGTATAACGTTATGTAGCATTACGATATAACGTATAACGTTATGTTGCATTACGATATAACGTATAACGTTATGTCGCAATGCGATATAACGTATAACGTTATATGGTAATACGTTATATCGTATAACGTTATGTAGCATTACGATATAACGTATAACGTTATGTAGCATTATGATATAGCGTATAACGATATGTAGCATTACGATATAACGTATAACGTTATGTAGCATTACGATATGGCGTATATCGTTATGTAGTTTTACGTTATAACGTATAACGTTATGTTGCATTACGATATAACGTAAAACGTTATTATAGCATTATGATATAACGTATAACGTTATGTAGCATTACAATATAACATATAACGTTATGTAGCATTACAATATAACGTTCAAAGTTATATAGTATTACGTTATAACGTATAACGTTATGTAGCATAACGATATAACGTATAACGTTATGTAGCATTATGATATAACGTATAACGATATGTAGCATTACGATATAACGTATAACGTTATGTAGCATTACGATATAGCGTATACCGTTATGTAGTATTACGTTATAACGTATGGCGTTATGTAGCATTACGATATAACGTATAACGTTATATAGTATTACGTTATAGCGTATAACGTTATGTAGCATTACGATATAACGTATAACGTTATGTTGCATTACGATATAACGTATAACGTTATGTCGCAATGCGATATAACGTATAACGTTATATGCTAATACGTTATATCGTATAACGTTATGTAGCATTACGATATAACGTATAACGTTATGTAGCATTATGATATAGCGTATAACGATATGTAGCATTACGATATAACGTATAACGTTATGTAGCATTACGATATAACGTATAGCGTTATGTAGTTTTACGTTATAACGTATAACCTTATGTTGCATTACGATATAACGTAAAACGTTATTATAGCATTATGATATAACGTATAACGTTATGTAGCATTACGATATAACGTATAACGTTATGTTGCATTACGATATAACGTATAACGCTATGTAGCATTACTATATAACGTATAACGTTATGTTGCATTACGATATAACGTAAAACGTTATTATAGCATTATGATATAACGTATAACGTTATGTAGCATTACAATATAACATATAACGTTATGTAGCATTACAATATAACGTTCAAAGTTATATAGTATTACGTTATAACGTATAACGTTATGTAGCATAACGATATAACGTATAACGTTATGTAGCATTATGATATAACGTATAACGATATGTAGCATTACGATATAACGTATAACGTTATGTAGCATTACGATATAGCGTATACCGTTATGTAGTATTACGTTATAACGTATGGCGTTATGTAGCATTACGATATAACGTATAACGTTATATAGTATTACGTTATGGCGTATAACGTTATGTAGCATTACGATATAACGTATAACGTTATGTTGCATTACGATATAACGTATAACGTTATGTCGCAATGCGATATAACGTATAACGTTATATGCTAATACGTTATATCGTATAACGTTATGTAGCATTACGATATAACGTATAACGTTATGTAGCATTATGATATAGCGTATAACGATATGTAGCATTACGATATAACGTATAACGTTATGTAGCATTACGATATAACGTATAGCGTTATGTAGTTTTACGTTATAACGTATAACCTTATGTTGCATTACGATATAACGTAAAACGTTATTATAGCATTATGATATAACGTATAACGTTATGTAGCATTACAATATAACATATAACGTTATGTAGCATTACAATATAACGTTCAAAGTTATATAGTATTACGTTATAACGTATAACGTTATGTAGCATAACGATATAACGTATAACGTTATGTAGCATTACATTATAACGTATAACGTTATATGATAATACGTTATAACGTATAACGTTATGTAGCATTACAATATAACGTATAACGTTATGTAGCATTACGATATAACGTATAACGTCATGTAGCATTATGATATAACGTATAACGATATGTAGCATTACGATATAACGTATAACGTTATGTAGCATTACGATATAACGTATGACGCTACGTAGCATTACTATATAACGTATAATGTTATGTAGCATTACGATATAACGTATAACGTTATGTAGCATTACGATATAACGTATAACGTTATGTAGCATTACGATATAACGTATAGCGTTATGTAGCATTACGATATAGCGTATATCGTTATGTAGTATTACGTTATAACGTATGGCGTTATGTAGCATTACGATATAACGTATAACGTTATGTGGCATTACGATATAACGTATAACGTTATATGCTAATACGTTATATCGTATAACGTTATGTAACATTACGATATAACGTATAACGTTATGTGGCATTACGATATAACGTATAACGTTATGTAGCATTACGATATAACGTATAACGTTATGTGGCATTACGATATAACGTATAACGTTATGTAGCATTATGATATATCGTATAACGTTATGTAACATTACGATATATCGTATAACGTTATGTAGCATTACGATATAACGTATAACGTTATGTAGCATAACGATATAACGTATAACGTTATGTAGCATTACGATATATTGTATAACGTTATATGATAATACGTTATAACGTATAACGTTATTTAGCATTACAATATAACGTATAACGTTATGTAGCATTACGATATAACGTATAACGATATGTAGCATTACGATATAGCGTATACCGTTATGTAGTATTACGTTATAACGTATGGCGTTATGTAGCATTACGATATAACGTATAACGTTATATAGTATTACGTTATAGCGTATAACGTTATGTAGCATTACGATATAACGTATAACGTTATGTCGCAATGCGATATAACGTATAACGTTATATGCTAATACGTTATATCGTATAACGTTATGTAGTATTACGTTATAACGTATGGCGTTATGTAGCATTACGATATAACGTATAACGTTATGTAGCATTATGATATAGCGTATAACGATATGTAGCATTACGATATAACGTATAACGTTATGTAGCATTACGATATGGCGTATATCGTTATGTAGTTTTACGTTATAACGTATAACGTTATGTTGCATTACGATATAACGTAAAACGTTATTATAGCATTATGATATAACGTATAACGTTATGTAGCATTACAATATAACATATAACGTTATGTAGCATTACAATATAACGTTCAAAGTTATATAGTATTGCGTTATAACGTATAACGTTATGTAGCATAACGATATAACGTATAACGTTATGTAACATTACGATATAACGTATAACGTTATGTAGCATTACGATATAACATATAACGTTATGTAGCATTACGATTTAACGTATAACGCTATGTAGCATTACTATATAACGTATAACGTTATGTAGCATTACGATTTAACGTATAACGTTTTGTGGCATTACGATATAACGTATAACGTTATGTAGCATTACGATATAACGTATAACGTTATGTAGCATTATGATATAACGTATAACATTATGTGGCATTACGATATAACGTATAACGTTATGTAGCATAACGATATAACGTATAACGTTATGTAACATTACGATATAACGTATAACGTTATGTAGCATTACGATATAACATATAACGTTATGTAGCATTACGATTTAACGTATGACGCTATGTAGCATTACTATATAACGTATAACGTTATGTATCATTACGATATAACGTATAACGTTATGTAGCATTACAATATAACATATAACGTTATGTAGCATTACGATTTAACGTATAACGCTATGTAGCATTACTATATAACGTATAACGTTATGTAGCATTACGATATAACGTATAACGTTATGTGGCATTACGATATAACGTATAACGTTATGTAGCATTACGATATAACGTATAACGTTATGTAGCATTATGATATAACGTATAACATTATGTGGCATTACGATATAACGTATAACGTTATGTAGCATTACTATATAACGTATAACGTTATGTAGTATTACGTTATAACGTATGGCGTTATGTAGCATTACGATATAACGTATAACGTTATATAGTATTACGTTATAGCGTATAACGTTATGTAGCATTACGATATAACGTATAACGTTATGTTGCATTACGATATAACGTATAACGTTATGTCGCAATGCGATATAACGTATAACGTTATATGCTAATACGTTATATCGTATAACGTTATGTAGCATTACGATATAACGTATAACGTTATGTAGCATTATGATATGGCGTATAACGATATGTAGCATTACGATATAACGTATAACGTTATGTAGCATTACGATATGGCGTATATCGTTATGTAGTTTTACGTTATAACGTATAACGTTATGTTGCATTACGATATAACGTAAAACGTTATTATAGCATTATGATATAACGTATAACGTTATGTAGCATTACAATATAACATATAACGTTATGTAGCATTACAATATAACGTCAAAGTTATATAGTATTACGTTATAACGTATAACGTTATGTAGCATAACGATATAACGTATAACGTTATGTAGCATTACATTATAACGTATAACGTTATATGACAATACGTTATAACGTATAACGTTATGTAGCATTACAATATAACGTATAACGTTATGTAGCATTACGATATAACGTATAACGTTATGTTGCATTACGATATAACGTATAACGTTATGTTGCATTACGATATAACGTATATCGTTATGTGGCAATACGATATAACGTATAACGTTACATGCTAATACGATATATCGTATAACGTTATGTAGCATTACGATATAACGTATAACGTTATGTAGCATTATGATATAACGTATAACGATATGTAGCATTACGATATAACGCATAACGTTATGTAGCATTACGATATAACGTATGACGCTATCTGGCATTACTATATAACGTATAATGTTATGTAGCATTACGATATAACGTATAACGTTATGTAGCATTACGATATAACGTGTAACGTTATGTAGCATTACGATATAACGTATAGCGTTATGTAGCATTACGATATAGCGTATATCGTTATGTAGTATCACGTTATAACGTATGGCGTTATGTAGCATTACGATATAACGTATAACGTTATGTGGCATTACGATATAACGTATAACGTTATATGCTAATACGTTATATCGTATAACGTTATGTAACATTACGATATAACGTATAACGTTATGTAGCATTACGATATAACGTATAACGTTATGTAGCATTACGATATAACGTATAACGTTATGTAGCATTACGATATAACGTATAACGTTATGTAGCATTACGATATAACGTATAACGTTATGTAGCATTACGATATAACGTATAAAGTTATGTAGCATTACGATATAACGTATAACGATATGTAGCATTACGATATAACGTATAACGTTATGTAGCATTACGATATGGCGTATATCGTTATGTGGCATTACGATATAACGTATAACGTTATATGCTAATACGTTACATCGTATAACGTTATGTAACATTACGATATAACGTATAACGTTATGTAGCATTACGATATAACATATAACGTTATGTAGCATTACGATTTAACGTATAACGATATGTAGCATTACTATGTAACGTATAACGTTATGTAGCATTACGATATAACGTATAACGTTATGTGGCATTACGATATATCGTATAACGTTATGTAGCATTACGATATAACGTATAACGTTATGTAGCATTATGATATATCGTATAACGTTATGTAGCATTACTATATAACGTATAACGTTATGTAGCATTACGATATAACGTATAACGTTATGTAGCATTATGATATAACGTATAACGATATGTAGCATTACGATATAACGTATAACGTTATGTGGCATTACGATATAACGTAGAACGTTATATGCTAATACGTTATATCGTATAACGTTATGTAACATTACGATATAACGTAGAACGTTATGTAGCATTACGATACAACATATAACGTTATGTAGCATTACGATATAACGTATAACGTTATGTGGCATTATGATATAACGTATAACGTTATGTAGCATTACGATATAACGTATAACGTTATGTAGCATTACGATATAACGTACTACGTTATATAGCATTACGTTATAACGTATAACGTTATGTAGCATAACGATATAACGTATAACGTTATGTAGCATTACGATATAACGTATAACGTTATGTAGCATTACGATATAACGTATAACGCTATGTGGCATTACTATATAACGTATAATGTTATGTAGCATTACGATATAACGTATAACGTTATGTGGCATTGCGATATAACGTATAACGTTATATGCTAATACGATATATCGTATAACGTTATGTAGCATTACGATATAACGTATAACGTTATGTAGCATTATGATATAACGTATAACGATATGTAGCATTACGATATAACGTATAACGTTATGCGGCATTACGATATAACGTATAACGTTATATGCTAATACGTTATATCGTATAACGTTATGTAACATTACGATATAACGTATAACGTTATGTAGCATTATGATATAACGTATAACGATATGTAGCATTACGATATAACGTATAACGTTATGTAGCATTACGATATAGCGTATATCGTTATGTAGTATTACGTTATAACGTATGGCGTTATGTAGCATTACGATATAACGTATAACGTTATATAGTATTACGTTATAGCGTATAACGTTATGTAGCATTACGATATAACGTATAACGTTATGTTGCATTACGATATAACGTATAACGTTATGTGGCAATGCGATATAACGTGTAACGTTATGTGGCATTACGATATAACGTATAACGTTATATGCTAATACGTTATACCGTATAACGTTATGTAACATTACGATATAACGTATAACGTTATGTAGCATTACGATATAACGTATAACGTTATGTAGCATTACGATATAACGTATAACGTTATGTAGCATTACGATATAACGTATAACGCTATGTAGCATTACTATATAACGTATAATGTTATGTAGCATTACGATATAACGTATAACGTTATGTAGCATTACGATATAACGTATAACGTTATGTAGCATTACGATATAACGTATAGCGTTATGTAGCATTACGATATAGCGTATATCGTTATGTAGTATTACGTTATAACGTATGGCGTTATGTAGCATAACGATATAACGTATAACGTTATGTAGCATTACGATATAACGTATAACGTTATGTAGCATTACGATATAACGTATAGCGTTATGTAGCATTACGATATAACGTATAACTTTATGTAGCATTACGATATAACGTATAACGTTATGTGGCATTACGATATAACGTATAGCGTTATGTAGCATTACGATATAACGTATAACGTTATGTAGCATTATGATATAACGTATAACGTTATGTAGCATTACTATATAACGTATAACGTTATGTAGCATTACTATATAACGTATAACGTTATGTAGCATTACGATATAAGGTATAACATTATGTAGCATTACGATATAACGTACTACGTTATATAGCATTACGTTATAGCGTATAACGTTATGTAGCATTACGATATAACGTATAACGTTATGTTGCATTACGATATAACGTATAACGTTATGTGGCAATGCGATATAACGTGTAACGTTATGTAGCATTACGATATGGCGTATATCGTTATGTAGTATTACGTTATAACGTATAACGTTATGTTGCACTACGATATAACGTATAACGTTATGCAGCATTATGATATAACGTATAACGTTATGTAGCATTACAATATAACATATAACGTTATGTTGCATTACAATATAACGTTCAAAGTTATATAGTATTACGTTATAACGTATAACGTTATGTAGCATAACGATATAACGTATAACGTTATGTAGCATTACATTATAACGCATAACGTTATATGATAATACGTTATAACGTATAACGTTATGTAGCATTACGATATAATGTATAACGTTATGTAGCATTACGATATAACGTATAACGTTATGTAGCATAACGATATAACGTATAACGTTATGTAGCATTACGATATAACGTATAGCGTTATGTAGCATTACGATATAACGTATAACATTATGTAGCATTACGATATATCGTATAACTTTATGTAGCATTACGATATAACGTATAACGTTATGTAGCATTACGATATAATGTATAGCGTTATGTAGCATTGCGATATAACGCATAACGTTATATAGTATTACGTTATATCGTATAACGTTATGTAGTATTACATTATAACGTATAAAGCTATGTAGCATTACGATATAACGTATAACGTTATGTGGCATTACGATATAACGTATAACGTTATGTAGCAATACGATATAACGTATAACGTTATATGGTAATACGTCATAACGTATAACGCTATGTAGCATTACGATTAACGTATAACGTTATGTAGCATTACGATATAATGTATAACGTTATGTAGCATTATTCTTTAACGTATAACGTTATGTAGCATTACGATATAAGGTATAGCGTTATGTAGCATTACGATATAACGTATAACGTTATGTAGCATTACATTATAACGCATAACGTTATATGATAATACGTTATAACGTATAACGTTATGTAGCATTACGATATAATGTATAACGTTATGTAGCATTACGATATAACGTATAACGTTATGTAGCATAACGATATAACGTATAACGTTATGTAGCATTACGATATAACGTATAGCGTTATGTAGCATTACGATATAACGTATAACATTATGTAGCATTACGATATATCGTATAACTTTATGTAGCATTACGATATAACGTATAACGCTATGTAGCATTACGATATAATGTATAGCGTTATGTAGCATTGCGATATAACGTATAACGTTATATAGTATTACGTTATATCGTATAACGTTATGTAGTATTACATTATAACGTATAAAGCTATGTAGCATTACGATATAACGTATAACGTTATGTGGCATTACGATATAACGTATAACGTTATGTAGCAATACGATATAACGTATAACGTTATATGGTAATACGTCATAACGTATAACGCTATGTAGCATTACGATATAACGTATAACGTTATGTAGCATTACGATATAATGTATAACGTTATGTAGCATTATTCTTTAACGTATAACGTTATGTAGCATTACGATATAACGTATAACATTATGTAGCATTACGATATATCGTATAACTTTATGTAGCATTACGATATAACGTATAACGTTATGTAGCATTACGATATAATGTATAGCGTTATGTAGCACTGCGATATAACGTATAACGTTATATAGTATTACGTTATATCGTATAACGTTATGTAGTATTACATTATAACGTATAAAGCTATGTAGCATTACGATATAACGTATAACGTTATGTGGCATAACGATATAACGTATAACGTTATGTAGCATTATGTTATAACGTATAACGTTATGTAGCATTATTCTTTAACGTATAACGTTATGTAGCATTACGATATAACGTATAACGTTATGTAGCATTACGATATAACGTATAACTTTATGTAGCATTACGATATAACGTATAACGTTATGTAGCATTACGATATAACATATAACGTTATGTAGCATTATTTTATAACGTATAACGTTATGTAGCATTACGATATAATTTATAACGTTATGTAGCATTACGATATAACGTATAGCGTTATGTAGCATTACGATATAACGTATAACATTATGTAGCATTACGATATATCGTATAACTTTATGTAGCATTACGATATAACGTATAACGTTATGTAGCATTACGATATAATGTATAGCCTTATGTAGCATTGCGATATAACGTATAACGTTATATAGTATTACGTTATATCGTATAACGTTATGTAGTATTACATTATAACGTATAAAGCTAGGTAGCATTACGATAAAACGTATAACGTTATGTGGCATTACGATATAACGTATAACGTTATGTAGCAATACGATATAACGTATAACGTTATATGGTAATACGTCATAACGTATAACGCTATGTAGCATTACGATATAACGTATAACGTTATGTAGCATTACGATATAATGTACTACGTTATGTAGCATTATTCTTTAACGTATAACGTTATGTAGCATTACGATATATCGTATAACGTTATGTAGCATTACGATATAGCGTATAACGTTATGTAGCATTATGATAACGTATATCGTTATGTAGCATTACGATATAATGTATAGCGTTATGTAGCACTGCGATATAACGTATAACGTTATATAGTATTACGTTATATCGTATAACGTTATGTAGTATTACGTTATATCGTATAACGTTATGTAGTATTACATTATAACGTATAAAGCTATGTAGCATTACGATATAACGTATAACGTTATGTGGCATAACGATATAACGTATAACGTTATGTAGCATTATGTTATAACGTATAACGTTATGTAGCATTATTCTTTAACGTATAACGTTATGTAGCATTACGATATAACGTATAACGTTATGTAGCATTACGATATAGCGTATAACGTTATGTAGCATTATGATAACGTATATCGTTATGTAGCATTACGATATAATGTATAGAGTTATGTAGCATTGCGATATAACGTATAACGTTATATAGTATTACGTTATATCGTATAACGTTATGTAGTATTACATTATAACGTATAAAGCTATGTAGCATTACGATATAACGTATAACGTTATGTGGCATTACGATATAACGTATAACGTTATGTAGCAATACGATATAACGTATAACGTTATATGGTAATACGTCATAACGTATAACGCTATGTAGCATTACGATATAACGTATAACGTTATGTAGCATTACGATATAACGTATAACGTTATGTAGCATTACGATATAACGTATAACTTTATGTAGCATTACGATATAACGTATAACGTTATGTAGCATTACGATATAACGTATAACGTTATGTAGCATTACGATATAACGTATAACGTTATGTAGCATTATTTTATAACGTATAACGTTATGTAGCATTTCGATATAACGTATAACGTTATGTGGCATTACGATATAACGTAAAAGGTTATGTAGCATAACGATATAACATACAACGTTATGTAGCATTACGATATAACGTATAACGTTATGTAGCATTATTTTATAACGTATAACGTTATGTAGCATTTCGATATAACGTATAACGTTATGTAGCATTACGTTATAACGTATAACGTTATGTAGCATTACGATATAACGTATAACGTTATATAGTATTACGATATAACGCATAACGTTATGTAGCATTATTCTTTAACGTATAACGTTATGTAGCATTACGATATAACGTATAACGTTATGTGGCATTACGATATAACGTGTAACGTTATATAGCATTACGATATAACGTATAACGTTATGTAGCATTACGATATAACGTATAACGTTATGTAACATTACGATATCACGTATAACGTTATGTAGCATTACGATATAACGTAAAAGGTTATGTAGCATAACGATATAACATACAACGTTATGTAGCATAACGATATAACGTGTAACGTTATGTAGCATTACGGTATAACACGTAACACTATGTAGCATTACGATATAACGTATAACATTATGTAGCATTACGTTATAACGTATAACGTTATGTAGCATTACGATATAACGTATAACGTTATATAGTATTACGATATAACGCATAACGTTATGTAGCATTATTCTTTAACGTATAACGTTATGTAGCATTACGATATAACGTATAACGTTATATAGTATTACGATATAACGCATAACGTTATGTAGCATTATTCTTTAACGTATAACGTTATGTAGCATTACGATATAACGTATAACGTTATGTGGCATTACGATATAATGTATAACGTTATATAGTATTATGTTATAACGTATAACGTTATGTAGCATTACGATATAATGTATAACGTTATGTAGCATTACGGTATAACGTATAACGTTATGTAGCATTACGTTATAACGTATAACGTTATGTAGCATTACGATATAACGTATAACGTTATGTAGCATAACGATATAACGTATAACGTTATGTAGCATTACGATATAATGAATAACATTATGTAGCATTACGATATATCGTATAACGTTATGTAGCATTACGATATAACGTATAACGTTATGTAGCATTACGATATAACGTATAACGTTATGTAGCATTACGGTATAACGTATAACGTTATGTAGCATTACGTTATAACGTATAACGTTATGTAGCATTACGATATAACGTATAACGTTCTGTAGCATTATTTTATAACGTATAACTTTATGTAGCATTTCGATATAACGTATAACGTTATGTGGCATTACGATATAACGTATAACCTTATGTAGCATTACGATATAACGTATAACGTTATGTAGCATTACGATATAATGTATAGCGTTATGTAGCATTACGATATAACGTATAACGTTATGTAGCATAACGATATAACGTATAACGTTATGTAGCATAACGATATAACGTGTAACGTTATGTAGCATTATCTTATAACGTATAACGTTATGTAGCATTACGATATAATGTATAACGTTATGTAGCATTACGATATAACGTATAACGTTATGTAGCATAACGATATAACGTATAACGTTATGTAGCATAACGATATAACGTGTAACGTTATGTAGCATTACGGTATAACACGTAACGTTATGTAGCATTACGATATATCGTATAACGTTATGTAGCATTACGATATAACGTATAACGTTATATAGCATTACGATATAACGTATAACGTTATGTAGCATTACGATATAACGTATAACGTTATGTAGCATTACGTTATAACGTATAACGTTATGTAGCATTACGATATAACGTATAACGTTATGTAGCATTATTTTATAACGTATAACTTTATGTAGCATTTCGATATAACGTATAACGTTATGTGGCATTACGATATAACGTATAACGTTATGTAGCATTACGATATAAGGTATAGCGTTATGTAGCATTACGATATAACGTATAACGTTATGTAGCATAACGATATAAAGTATAACGTTATGTAGCATAACGATATAACGTGTAACGTTATGTAGCATTATTTTATAACGTATAACGTTATGTAGCATTACGATGTAATGTATAACGTTATGTAGCATTACGATATAACGTATAACGTTATGTAGCATAACGAAGTAACGTATAACGTTATGTAGCATAACGATATAACGTGTACCGTTATGTAGCATTACGGTATAACACGTAACGTTATGTAGCATTACGATATAGCGTATAACGTTATGTAGCATTACGATATAACGTATAACGTTATGTAGCATTACGATATAACGTATAACGTTATGTGGCATAACGATATAACGTATAACGTTATGTAGCATTACGATATAACGTATAACGTTATGTAGCATTACGATATAACGTATAACGTTATGTAGCATTTCGATATAACGTATAACGTTATGTGGCATTACGATATAACGTATAACCTTATGTAGCATTACGATATAACGTATAACGTTATGTAGCATAACGATATAACGTATAACGTTATGTAGCATAACGATATAACGTGTAACGTTATGTAGCATTATCTTATAACGTATAACGTTATGTAGCATTACGATATAAAGTATAACGTTATGTAGCATTACGATATAACGTATAACGTTATGTAGCATAACGATATAACGTATAACGTTATGTAGCATTACGATATAACGTATAACGTTATGTAGCATAACGATGTTACGTATAACGTTATGTAGCATAACGATATAACGTGTACCGTTATGTAGCATTACGGTATAACACGTAACGTTATGTAGCATTACGATATAGCGTATAACGTTATGTAGCATTACGATATAACGTATAACGTTATGTAGCATTACGATATAACGTATAACGTTATGTGGCATAACGATATAACGTATAGCGTTATGTAGCATTACGATATAACGTATAACATTATGTAGCATTACGATATATCGTATAACGTTATGTAGCATTACGATATAACGTATAACGTTATATAGCATTACGATATAACGTATAACGTTATGTAGCATTACGATATAACGTATAACGTTATGTAGCATTACGTTATAACGTATAACGTTATGTAGCATTACGATATAACGTATAACGTTATGTAGCATTATTTTATAACGTATAACTTTATGTAGCATTTCGATATAACGTATAACGTTATGTGGCATTACGATATAACGTATAACGTTATGTAGCATTACGATATAAGGTATAGCGTTATGTAGCATTACGATATAACGTATAACGTTATGTAGCATAACGATATAAAGTATAACGTTATGTAGCATAACGATATAACGTGTAACGTTATGTAGCATTATTTTATAACGTATAACGTTATGTAGCATTACGATATAATGTATAACGTTATGTAGCATTACGATATAACGTATAACGTTATGTAGCATAACGATGTAACGTATAACGTTATGTAGCATAACGATATAACGTGTACCGTTATGTAGCATTACGGTATAACACGTAACGTTATGTAGCATTACGATATAGCGTATAACGTTATGTAGCATTACGTTATAACGTATAACGTTATGTGGCATAACGGTATAACGTATAACGTTATGTAGCATTACGATATAACGTATAACGTTATGTAGCATTACGATATAGCGTATAACGTTATGTAGCATTACGTTATAACGTATAACGTTATGTAGCATAACGATATAAAGTATAACGTTATGTAGCATAACGATATAACGTGTAACGTTATGTAGCATTATTTTATAACGTATAACGTTATGTAGCATTACGATATAATGTATAACGTTATGTAGCATTACGATATAACGTATAACGTTATGTAGCATAACGATATAACGTATAACGTTATGTGGCATAACGATATAACGTATAACGTTATGTAGCATTACGATATAACGTATAACGTTATGTAGCATTACGATATAACGTATAACGTTATGTAGCATTACGTTATAACGTATAACGTTATGTAGCATTACGATATAACGTATAACGTGATGTAGCATTATTTTATAACGTATAACTTTATGTAGCATTTCGATATAACGTATAACGTTATGTGGCATTACGATATAACGTATAACCTTATGTAGCATTACGATATAACGTATAACGTTATGTAGCATTACGATATAATGTATAGCGTTATGTAGCATTGCGATATAACGTAACATGTTATATAGCATTGCGATATAACGTATATCGTTATGTAGCATTACCATATAACGTATAACGTTATGTAGCATTACGATATAACGTATAACGTTATGTAGCATAACGATATAACGTATAACGATATGTAGCATTACGATACAACGTATAACGTTATGTAGCATTACGATATAACGTATAACGTTATGTAGCATTTCGATATAACGTATAACGTTATGTGGCATTACGATATAACGTATAACGTTATGTAGCATTACGATATAACGTATAACGTTATGTAGCATTACGATATAACGTATAACGTTATGTAGCATTACGATGTAACGTATAACGTTATGTAGCATTATTTTATAACGTATAACGTTATGTAGAATTTCAATATAACGTATAACGTTATGTGGCATTACGATATAACGTATAACCTTATGTAGCATTACGTTATAACGTATAACGTTATGTAGCATTACGATATAACGTATAACGTTATATAGTATTACGATGGAACGCATAACGTTATGTAGCATTACGTTATAACGTATAACGTTATGCAGCATTACGATATAACGTATAACGTTATGTAGCATTATTTTATAACGTATAACGTTATGTAGCATTACGATATAATGTATAACGTTATGTAGCATTACGATATAACGTATAACGTTATGTAGCATAACGATATAACGTATAACGTTATGTAGCATAACGATATAACGTATAACGTTATGTAGCATAACGATATAACGTGTAACGTTATGTACCATTACGGTATAACACGTAACGTTATGTAGCATTACGATATAGCGAATAACGTTATGTAGCATTACGATATAACGTGTAACGTTATGTAGCATTACGATATAACGTATAACGTTATGTGGCATAACGATATAACGTATAACGTTATGTAGCATTACGATATAACGTATAGCGTTATGTAGCATTACGATATAACGTATAACATTATGTAGCATTACGATATATCGTATAACTTTATGTAGCATCACGATATAACGTATAACGTTATGTAGCATGACGATATAATGTATAGCGTTATGTAGCATTGCGATATAACGTGTAACGTTATGTAGCATTACGGTATAACACGTAACGTTATGTAGCATTACGATATAGCGTATAACGTTATGTAGCATTACGATATAACGTATAACGTTATGTAGCATTACGATATAACGTATAACGTTATGTGGCATAACGATATAACGTATAACGTTATGTAGCATTATGTTATAACGTATAACGTTATGTAGCATTACGATATAACGTATAGCGTTATGTAGCATTACGATATAACGTATAACATTATGTAGCATTACGATATATCGTATAACGTTATGTAGCATTACGATATAACGTATAACGTTATATAGCATTACGATATAACGTATAACGTTATGTAGCATTACGATATAACGTATAACGTTATGTAGCATTACGTTATAACGTATAACGTTATGTAGCATTACGATATAACGTATAACGTTATGTAGCATTATTTTATAACGTATAACTTTATGTAGCATTTCGATATAACGTATAACGTTATGTGGCATTACGATATAACGTACAACGTTATGTAGCATTACGATATAAGATATAGCGTTATGTAGCATTACGATATAACGTATAACGTTATGTAGCATAACGATATAACGTATAACGTTATGTAGCATAACGATATAACGTGTAACGTTATGTAGCATTATTTTATAACGTATAACGTTATGTAGCATTACGATATAATGTATAACGTTATGTAGCATTACGATATAACGTATAACGTTATGTAGCATAACGATGTAACGTATAACGTTATGTAGCATAACGATATAACGTGTAGCGTTATGTAGCATTACGGTATAACACGTAACGTTATGTAGCATTACGATATAGCGTATAACGTTATGTAGCATTACGATATAACGTATAACGTTATGTAGCATTACGATATAACGTATAACGTTATGTGGCATAACGATATAACGTATAACGTTATGTAGCATTACGATATAACGTATAGCGTTATGTAGCATTACGATATAACGTATAACATTATGTAGCATTACGATATATCGTATAACGTTATGTAGCATTACGATATAACGTATAACGTTATGTAGCATTACGATATAACGTATAACGTTATGTAGCATTACGATATAACGTATAACGTTATGTAGCATTACGTTATAACGTATAACGTTATGTAGCATTACGATATAACGTATAACGTGATGTAGCATTAGTTTATAACGTATAACTTTATGTAGCATTTCGATATAACGTATAACGTTATGTGGCATTACGATATAACGTATAACCTTATGTAGCATTACGATATAACGTATAACGTTATGTAGCATTACGATATAATGTATAGCGTTATGTAGCATTGCGATATAACGTAACACGTTATATAGCATTACGATATAACGTATATCGTTATGTAGCATTACCATATAACGTATAACGTTATGTAGCATTACGATATAACGTATAACGTTATGTAGCATAACGATATAACGTATAACGATATGTAGCATTACGATACAACGTATAACGTTATGTAGCATTACGATATAACGTATAACGTTATGTAGCATTTCGATATAACGTATAACGTTATGTGGCATTACGATATAACGTATAACGTTATGTAGCATTACGATATAACGTATAACGTTATGTAGCATTACGATATAACGTATAACGTTATGTAGCATTACGATGTAACGTATAACGTTATGTAGCATTATTTTATAACGTATAACGTTATGTAGAATTTCGATATAACGTATAACGTTATGTGGCATTACGATATAACGTATAACCTTATGTAGCATTACGTTATAACGTATAACGTTATGTAGCATTACAATATAACGTATAACGTTATATAGTATTACGATGGAACGCATAACGTTATGTAGCATTACGTTATAACGTATAACGTAATGCAGCATTACGATACAACGTATAACGTTATGTAGCATTACGATATAACGTATAACATTATGTAGCATTACGATATATCGTATAACGTTATGTAGCATTACGATATAACGTATATCGTTATGTAGCATTACCATATAACGTATAACGTTATGTAGCATAACGATATAACGTGTAACGTTATGTAGCATTACGGTATAACACGTAACGTTATGTAGCATTACGATATAGCGAATAACGTTATGTAGCATTACGATATAACGTATAACGTTATGTAGCATTACGATATAACGTATAACGTTATGTGGCATAACGATATAACGTATAACGTTATGTAGCATTATGTTATAACGTATAACGTTATGTAGCATTACGATATAACGTATAGCGTTATGTAGCATTACGATATAACGTATAACATTATGTAGCATTACGATATATCGTATAACTTTATGTAGCATCACGATATAACGTATAACGTTATGTAGCATTACGATATAACCTATAACGTTATGTAGCATAACGATATAACGTATAACGATATGTAGCATTACGATACAACGTATAATGTTATGTAGCATTACGATATAACGTATAACGTTATGTAGCATTTCGATATAACGTATAACGTTATGTGGCATTACGATATAACGTATAACGTTATGTAGCATTACGATATAACGTATAACGTTATGTAGCATTACGATATAACGTATAACGTTAAGTAGCATTACGATGTAACGTATAACTTTATGTAGCATTATTTTATAACGTATAACGTTATGTAGAATTTCGATATAACGTATAACGTTATGTGGCATTACGATATAACGTATAACCTTATGTAGCATTACGTTATAACGTATAACGTTATGTAGCATTACGATATAACGTATAACGTTATATAGTATTACGATGGAACGCATAACGTTATGTAGCATTACGTTATAACGTATAACGTTATGCAGCATTACGATATAACGTATAACGTTATGTAGCATTATTTTATAACGTATAACGTTATGTAGCATTACGATATAATGTATAACGTTATGTAGCATTACGATATAACGTATAACGTTATGTAGCATAACGATATAACGTATAACGTTATGTAGCATAACGATATAACGTATAACGTTATGTAGCATAACGATATAACGTGTAACGTTATGTAGCATTACGGTATAACACGTAACGTTATGTAGCATTACGATATAGCGAATAACGTTATGTAGCATTACGATATAACGTATAACGTTATGTAGCATTACGATATAACGTATAACGTTATGTGGCATAACGATATAACGTATAACGTTATGTAGCATTATGTTATAACGTATAACGTTATGTAGCATTACGATATAACGTATAGCGTTATGTAGCATTACGATATAACGTATAACATTATGTAGCATTACGATATATCGTATAACTTTATGTAGCATCACGATATAACGTATAACGTTATGTAGCATGACGATATAATGTATAGCGTTATGTAGCATTGCGATATAACGTATAACGTTATATAGTATTACGTTATATTGTATAACGTTATGTAGTATTACATTATAACGTATAAAGCTATGTAGCATTACGATATAACGTATAACGTTATGTGGCATTACGATATGACGTATAACGTTATGTAGCAATACGATATAACGTATAACGTTATATGGTAATACGTCAGAACGTATAACGCTATGTAGCATTACGATATAACGTATAACGTTATGTAGCATTACGATATAACGTATAACGTTATGTAGCATTACGATATAACGTATAACGTTATATGGTAATACGTCATAACGTATAACGCTATGTAGCATTACGATATAACGTATAACGTTATGTAGCATTACGATATAGCGTATAACGTTATGTAGCATTACGATATAACGTATAACGTTATGTAGCATTACGATATAACGTATAACGTTATGTGGCATAACGATATAACGTATAACGTTATGTAGCATTACGATATAACGTATAGCGTTATGTAGCATTACGATATAACGTATAACATTATGTAGCATTACGATATAACGTATAACGTTATATAGTATTACGATGGAACGCATAACGTTATGTAGCATTACGTTATAACGTATAACGTTATATGGTAATACGTCATAACGTATAACGCTGTGTAGCATTACGATATAACGTATAACGTTATGTAGCATTACGATATAGCGTATAACGTTATGTAGCATTACGATGTAACGTATAACGTAATGTAGCATTATTTTATAACGTATAACGTTATGTAGAATTTCGATATAACGTATAACGTTATGTGGCATTACGATATAACGTATAACCTTATGTAGCATTACGTTATAACGTATAACGTTATGTAGCATTACGATATAACGTATAACGTTATATAGTATTACGATGGAACGCATAACGTTATGTAGCATTACGATACAACGTATAACGTTATGTAGCATTACGATATAACGTATAACGTTAAGTAGCATTTCGATATAACGTATAACGTTATGTGGCATTACGATATAACGTATAACGTTATGTAGCATTACGATATAACGTATAACGTTATGTAGCATTACGATATAACGTATAACGTTATGTAGCATTACGATGTAACGTATAACGTTATGTAGCATTATTTTATAACGCATAACGTTATGTAGCATTTCGACATAACGTATAACGTTATGTGGCATTACGATATAACGTATAACCTTATGTAGAATTACGTTATAACGTATAATGTTATGTAGCATTACGATATAACGTATAACGTAATATAGTATTACGATGTAACGCATAACGTTATGTAGCATTACGTTATAACGTATAACGCTATGCAGCATTACGATATAACGTATAACGTTATGTAGCATTATTTTATAACGTATAACGTTATGTAGCATTACGATATAATGTATAACGTTATGTAGCATTACGATATAACGTATAACGTTATGTAGCATTACGTTATAACGTATAACGTTATGTAGCATTACGATATAACGTATAGCGTTATGTAGCATTACGATATAACGTATAACATTATGTAGCATTACGATATATCGTATAACTTTATGTAGCATTACGATATATCGTACAACTTTATGTAGCATCACGATATAACGTATAACGTTATGTAGCATGACGATATAATGTATAGCGTTATGTAGCATTGCGATATAACGTATAACGTTATGTGGCATAACGATATAACGTATAACGTTATGTGGCATTACGATATAACGTATAACGTTATGTAGCATTACGATATAACGTATAACGTTATGTAGCATTACGATATAACGTATAACGTTATGTAGCATTACGATGTAACGTATAACGTTATGTAGCATTATTTTATAACGCATAACGTTATGTAGCATTACGATATAACGTATAACGTTATGTGGCATTACGATATAACGTATAACGTTATGTAGCATTACGATATAACGTATAACGTTATGTAGCATTACGATATAACGTATAACGTTATGTAGCATTACGATGTAACGTATAACGTTATGTAGCATTATTTTATAACGCATAACGTTATGTAGCATTACGATATAACGTATAACGTTATGTGGCATTACGATATAACGTATAACGTTATGTAGCATTACGATATATCGTACAACTTTATGTAGCATCACGATATAACGTATAACGTTATGTAGCATGACGATATAATGTATAGCGTTATGTAGCATTGCGATATAACGTATAACGTTATGTGGCATAACGATATAACGTATAACGTTATGTAGCATGACGATATAACGTATAACGTTATGTAGCATTACGATATAACGTATAACGTTATGTGGCATTACGATATAACGTATAACGTTATGTAGCATTACGATATATCGTACAACTTTATGTAGCATCACGATATAACGTATAACGTTATGTAGCATGACGATATAATGTATAGCGTTATGTAGCATTGCGATATAACGTATAACGTTATGTGGCATAACGATATAACGTATAACGTTATGTAGCATGACGATATAACGTATAACGTTATGTGGCATAACGATATAACGTATAACGTTATGTAGCATTACGATATAACGTATAACGTTATGTAGTATTACGATGGAACGCATAACGTTATGTAGCATTACGATACAACGTATAGCGTTATGTAGCATTGCGATATAACGTATAACGTTATGTAGCATTACGTTATAACGTATAACGTTATGTAGCATTACGATATAACGTATAACGTGATGTAGCATTATTTTATAACGTATAACTTTATGTAGCATTTCGATATAACGTATAACGTTATGTGGCATTACGATATAACGTATAACCTTATGTAGCATTACGATATAACGTATAACGTTATGTAGCATTACGATATAACGTATAACGTTATGTAGCATTACGATATAACGTATAACTTTATGTAGCATTTCGATATAACGTATAACGTTATGTGGCATTACGATATAACGTATAACCTTATGTAGCATTACGATATAACGTATAACGTTATGTAGCATTACGATATAATGTATAGCGTTATGTAGCATTGCGATATAACGTAACACGTTATATAGCATTACGATATAACGTATATCGTTATGTAGCATTACCATATAACGTATAACGTTATGTAGCATTACGATATAACGTATAACGTTATGTAGCATAACGATATAACGTATAACGATATGTAGCATTACGATACAACGTATAACGTTATGTAGCATTACGATATAACGTATAACGTTATGTAGCATCTCGATATAACGTATAACGTTATGTGGCATTACGATATAACGTATAACGTTATGTAGCATTACGATATAACGTATAACGTTATGTAGCATTACGATATAACGTATAACGTTATGTAGCATTACGATGTAACGTATAACGTTATGTAGCATTATTTTATAACGCATAACGTTATGTAGCATTTCGATATAACGTATAACGTTATGTGGCATTACGATATAACGTATAACCTTATGTAGAATTACGTTATAACGAATAACGTTATGTAGCATTACGATATAACGTATAACGTTATATAGTATTACGATGTAACGCATAACGTTATGTAGCATTACGTTATAACGTATAACGTTATGCAGCATTACGATATAACGTATAACGTTATGTAGCATTATTTTATAACGTATAACGTTATGTAGCATTACGATATAATGTATAACGTTATGTAGCATTACGATATAACGTATAACGTTATGTAGCATTACGTTATAACGTATAACGTTATGTAGCATGACGATATAATGTATAGCGTTATGTAGCATTGCGATATAACGTATAACGTTATATAGTATTACGTTATATCGTATAACGTTATGTAGTATTACATTATAACGTATAAAGCTATGTAGCATTACGGTATAACACGTATCGTTATGTAGCATTACGATATAACGTATAACGTTATGTAGCATGACGATATAATGTATAGCGCTATGTAGCATTGCGATATAACGTATAACGTTATATAGTATTACGTTATATCGTATAACTTTATGTAGCATTACGATATAACGTATAACGTTATGTAGCATTACGATATAACGTATAACGTTATGTAGCATTACGATATAACGTATAACGTTATGTAGCATTACGATATAACGTAAAAGGTTATGTAGCATTACGATATAACGTATAACGTTATGTAGCATTACGATGTAACGTATAACGTTATGTAGCATTATTTTATAACGCATAACGTTATGTAGCATTTCGATATAACGTATAACGTTATGTGGCATTACGATATAACGTATAACCTTATGTAGAATTACGTTATAACGTATAACGTTATGTAGCATTACGATATAACGTATAACGTTATATAGTATTACGATGTAACGCATAACGTTATGTAGCATTACGTTATAACGTATAACGTTATGCAGCATTACGATATAACGTATAACGTTATGTAGCATTATTTTATAACGTATAACGTTATGTAGCATTACGATGTAATGTATAACGTTATGTAGCATTACGATATAACGTATAACGTTATGTAGCATAACGATATAACGTATAACGTTATGTAGCATAACGATATAACGTGTAACGTTATGTAGCATTACGGTATAACACGTAACGTTATGTAGCATTACGATATAGCGTATAACGTTATGTAGCATTACGATATAACGTATAACGTTATGTAGCATTACGATATAACGTATAACGTTATGTGGCATAACGATATAACGTATAACGTTATGTAGCATTACGTTATAACGTATAACGTTATGTAGCATTACGATATAACGTATAGCGTTATGTAGCATTACGATATAACGTATAACATTATGTAGCATTACGATATATCGTATAACTTTATGTAGCATCACGATATAACGTATAACGTTATGTAGCATGACGATATAATGTATAGCGTTATGTAGCATTGCGATATAACGTATAACGTTATATAGTATTACGTTATATCGTATAACGTTATGTAGTATTACATTATAACGTATAAAGCTATGTAGCATTACGATATAACGTATAACGTTATGTGGCATTACGATATAACGTATAACGTTATGTAGCAATACGATATAACGTATAACGTTATATGGTAATACGTCATAACGTATAACGCTATGTAGCATTACGATATAACGTATAAAGTTATGTAGCATTACGATATAACGTATAACGTTATGTAGCAATACGATATAACGTATAACGTTATATGGTAATACGTCATAACGTATAACGCTATGTAGCATTACGATATAACGTATAACGTTATGTAGCATTACGATATAATGTATAACGTTATGTAGCATTACGATATAACGTATAACTTTATGTAGCATTACGATATAATGTATAGCGTTATGTAGCATTGCGATATAACGTATAACGTTATATAGTATTACGTTATATCGTATAACGTTATGTAGTATTACATTATAACGTATAAAGCTATGTAGCATTACGATATAACGTATAACGTTATGTGGCATTACGATATAACGTATAACGTTATGTAGCAATACGATATAACGTATAACGTTATATGGTAATACGTCATAACGTATAACGCTATGTAGCAATACGATATAACGTATAAAGTTATGTAGCATTACGATATAACGTATAACGTTATGTAGCAATACGATATAACGTATAACGTTATATGGTAATACGTCATAACGTATAACGCTATGTAGCATTACGATATAACGTATAACGTTATGTAGCATTACGATATAATGTATAACGTTATGTAGCATTACGATATAACGTATAACTTTATGTAGCATTACGATATAACGTATAACGTTATGTAGCATTACGATATAACGTATAACGTTATGTAGCATTACGATATAACGTATAACGTTATGTAGCATTACGATATAACGTAAAAGGTTATGTAGCATAACGATATAACGTACAACGTTATGTAGCATTACGATATAACGTATAACTATATGTAGCATTACGATATAACGTACAACGATATGTAGCAATACGATATAATGTATAACGTTATATAGTATTACGTTATATTGTATAACGTTATGTAGTATTACATTATAACGTATAAAGCTATGTAGCATTACGATATAACGTATAACGTTATGTAGCATTACGATATACCGTATAACGTTATGTAGCAATAGGATATAACGTATAACGTTATATAGTAATACGTCATAACGTATAACGCTATGTAGCATAACGATATAACGTATAACTTTATGTAGCATTACGATATAACGTATAACGTTATGTAGCATTACGATATAACGTATAACGTTATGTAGCATTACGATATAACGTATAACGTTATGTAGCATTATTTTATAACGTATAACGTTATGTAGCATTTCGATATAACGTATAACGTTATGTGGCATTACGATATAACGTATATCGTTATGTAGCATTACGATATAACGTATAACGTTATGTAGCATTACGATATAATGTATAACGTTATATAGTATTATGTTATAACGTATAACGTTATGTAGTATTACGTTATAACGTATAACTTTATATAGTATTACGTTATAACGCATAACGGTATGTAGTATTTTGATATACCGTATAACGCGATATGGCAATACGTTAAAACGTATAACGTGATGTGGTAATACGTTATAACTTATAACGTTATGTAGCATTACGATATAACGTATAACGTTATATAGTATTACGTTATATCGTATAATGTTATGTAGTATTACATTATAACGTATAAAGCTATGTAGCATTACGATATAACGTATAACGTTATGTAGCAATACGATATAACGTATAACGTTATGTAGCATTACGATATAAGGTATAACGTTATGTAGCATTACGATATAACGTATAACGTTATGTAGCATAACGATATAACGTATAACGTTATGTAGCATAATGATGTAACGTGTAGCGTTATGTAGCATTACGGTATAACACGTAACGTTATGTAGCATTACGATATAACGTATAACGTTATGTGGCATAACGATATAACGTGTAACGTTATGTAGCATTATGTTATAACGTATAACGTTATGTAGCATTACGATATAACGTATAACGTTATGTAGCATTACGTTATAACGTATAACGTTATGTAGCATTACGATATAACGTATAACGTTATGTAGCATTATTTTATAACGTATAACATTATGTAGCATTACGATATAATGTATAACGTTATGTAGCATTACGATATAACGTATAACGTTAAGTAGCATAACGATATAACGTATAACGTTATGTAGCATAACGATATAACGTGTAACGTTATGTAGCATTACGGTATAACGCGTAACGTTATGTAGTATTACGATATAGCGTATAACGTTATGTAGCATTACGATATAACGTATATCGTTATGTAGCATTACAATATAATGTATAACGTTATGTGGCATAACGATATAACGTATAGCGTTATGTAGCATTACGATATAACGTATAACGTTATGTAGCATTACGTTATAACGTATAACGTTATGTAGTATTACGATATAACGTATAACGTTATGTAGCATTATTTTATAACGTATAACCTTATGTAGCATTTCGATATAACGTATAACGTTATGTAGCATTACGATATAACGTATAACGTTATGTAGCATTACGATATAATGTGTAGCGTTATGTAGCATTGCGATATAACGTATAACGTTATATAGCATTACGTTATATCGTATAACGTCATGTAGTATTACATTATAACGTATAAAGCTATGTAGCATTACGATATAACGTATAACGTTATGTAGCATTACGATATAACGTATAACGTTATGCAGCATATCGATATAACGTACAACGTTGTGTAGCATTACGATATAACGTATAACGTTATATAGTATTACGTTATAACATATAACGTTATGTAGTATTATGATATAACGTATAACGTGATATGGTAACACGTTAAAACGTATAACGTGATATGGTTATACGTTATAACGTATAACGTTATGTAGCATTACGATATTACGTATAACGTTATGTGGTATTCCATTATAACGTATAACGTTATGTAGCATTACGATATAACGCATACCGTGATATGGTAATACGTTATAACGTATAACGTTATGTAGCATTACGATATAACGTATAGCGTTATGCAGCATATCGATATAACGTACAACGTTGTGTAGCATTACGATATAACGTATAACGTTATATAGTATTACGTTATAACATATAACGTTATGTAGTATTATGATATAACGTATAACGTGATATGGTAACACGTTAAAACGTATAACGTGATATGGTTATACGTTATAACGTATAACGTTATGTAGCATTACGTTATAACGTATAACGTTATATAGTATTACGTTATAACGTATAACGTTATGTAGTACTATGATATATCGTATAACGTTATGTAGCATTACGATACAACGTATAACGTTATGTAGCATTACGATATAACGTATAACGTTATGTAACATTACGATATAGCGTATAACGTTATGTAGCATTACGATATAACGTATAACGTTATGTAGCATAACGATATAACGTGTAACGTTATGTAGCATTACGGTATAACACGTAACGTTATGTAGCATTTCGATATAACGTATAACGTTATGTAGCATTACGATATAACGTATAACGTTATGTAGCATTACGATATAACGTATAACGTTATGTAGCATTACGATGTAACGTATAACGTTATGTAGCATTACGATATAACGTATAACGTTATGTAGCATTACGATATAACGTATAACGTTATATTGCATTACGATATAACGTATAACGTTATGTAGCATTAAGATATAACGTATAACTTTATGCAGCATTACGATATAACGATTAACGCTATACAGCATTACGATATAACGTATTACGTTATGTAGCAGTACGATATAACGTATAACGTTATGTAGCATTACGATATAGCGTATAGCGTTAATGTAGCATTACGATATAACGTATAACGTTATGTAGCATTACTATATAACGTATAACGATATGTAGCATTACGATATAATGTACTACGTTATATAGCATTACGATATAACGTATAACGTTATGTAGCATTAGGATATAACGTATAACGTTATGTAGCATTACGATATACCGTATAACGATATGTAGCATAATGATATATCGTGTATCGTTATGTAGCATTACGATATAACGTATAACGTTATGTAGCATTATTTTATAACGTATAACGTTATGTAGCATTTCGATATAACGTATAACGTTATGTGGCATTACGATATAACATATAACGTTATGTAGCATTACGATAAAACGTATAACGATATGTAGCATTACGATATATCGTATAACGTTATGTGGTATTACGTTATAACGTATAACGTTATGTAGCATTACGATATAACGTATAACGTGATATGGTAATACGTTATAACGTATAACGTGATATGGTAATACGATATAACGTATAACGTTATGTAGCATTACGATATAACGTATAACATTATGTAGCATTACGTTATGATGTATAACGTTATGTAGTATTACGTTATAACGTATAACGTTATGTAGTATTACGATATAACGTATAACGTTATGTAGCATTACGATAAAACGTATAACGATATGTAGCATTACGATATAACGTATAACGTTATGTGGTATTACGTTATAACGTATAACGTTATGTAGCATTACGATATAACGTATAACGTGATATGGTAATACGTTATAACGTATAACGTAATATGGTAATACGATATAACGTATAACGTTATGTAGCATTACGATATAACGTATAACTTTATGTAGCATTACGATATAACGATTAACGCTATACAGCATTACGATATAACGTATTACGTTATGCAGCAGTACGATATAACGTATAACGTTATGTAGCATTACGATATAGCGTATAGCGTTAATGTAGCATTACGATATAACGTATAACGTTATGTAGCATTACTATATAACGTATAACGATATGTAGCATTACGATATAATGTATTACGTTATGTAGCATTACGATATAACGTATAACGTTATGTAGCATTAGGATATAACGTATAACGTTATGTAGCATTACGATATAACGTATAACGATATGTAGCATAATGATATAACGTGTATCGTTATGTAGCATTACGATATAACGTATAACGTTATGTAGCATTAAGATATAACGTATAACTTTATGTAGCATTACGATATAACGATTAACGCTATACAGCATTACGATAAAACGTATTACGTTATGTAGCAGTACGATATAACGTATAACGTTATGTAGCATTACGATATAGCGTATAGCGTTAATGTAGCATTACGATATAACGTATAACGTTATGTAGCATTACTATATAACGTATAACGATATGTAGCATTTCGATATAATGTACTACGTTATGTAGCATTACGATATAACGTATAACGTTATGTAGCATTAGGATATAACGTATAACGTTATGTTGCATTACGATATAACGTATAACGATATGTAGCATAATGATATATCGTGTATCGTTATGTAGCATTACGATATAACGTATAACGTTATGTAGCATTATTTTATAACGTATAACGTTATGTAGCATTTCGATATAACGTATAACGTTATGTAGCATTACGATAAAACGTATAACGATATGTAGCATTACGATATAACGTATAACGTTATGTGGTATTACGTTATAACGTATAACGTTATGTAGCATTACGATATAACGTATAACGTGATATGGTAATACGTTATAACGTATAACGTGATATGGTAATACGATATAACGTATAACGTTATGTAGCATTACGATATAACGTATAACTTTATGTAGCATTACGATATAGCGTATAGCGTTAATGTAGCATTACGATATAACGTATAACGTTATGTAGCATTACTATATAACGTATAACGATATGTAGCATTACGATATAATGTATTACGTTATGTAGCATTACTATATAACGTATAACGTTATGTAGCATTAGGATATAACGAATAACGTTATGTAGCATTACGATATAACGTATAACGATATGTAGCATAATGATATAACGTGTATCGTTATGTAGCATTACGATATAACGTATAACGTTATGTAGCATTATTTTATAACGTATAACGTTATGTAGCATTTCGATATAACGTATAGCGTTATGTAGCATTACGATATAACGTATAACGATATGTAGCATAATGATATAACGTGTATCGTTATGTAGCATTACGATATAACGTATAACTTTATGTAGCATTACGATATAACGATTAACACTATACAGCATTACGATATAACGTATTACGTTATGTAGCAGTACGATATAACGTATAACGTTATGTGGCATTACGATATAGCGTATAGCGTTAATGTAGCATTACGATATAACGTATAACGTTATGTAGCATTACTATATAACGTATAACGATATGTAGCATTACGATATAATGTATTACGTTATGTAGCATTACGATATATCGTATAACGTTATGTAGCATTATTTTATAACGTATAACGTTATGTAGCATTTCGATATAACGTATAACGTTATGTGGTATTACGTTATAACGTATAACGTTATGTAGCATTACGATATAACGTATAACGTGATATGGTAATACGTTATAACGTATAACGTCATATGGTAATACGATATAACGTATAACGTTATGTAGCATTACGTTATAACGTATAAAGTTATGTAGCATTGCGATATAACGCATAACGTTATGTAGCATAACGATATAACGTATAACGTTATGTAGCATTACGTTATAACGTATAACGTTATGTAGCATTACGATATAACGTATAACGTTATGTAGCATTACGATATAACGTATAACGTGATATGGTAATACGTTATAACGTATAACGTGATATGGTAATACGATATAACGTATAACGTTATGTAGCATTACGATATAACGTATAACGTTATGTATCACTACGATACAACGTATAACGTTACATGGTAATACGTTATAACGTATAACGTTATGTAGCATTACGATATAACGTATAATCTGATATGGTAACACGTTAAAATGTATAACGTGATATGGTAATACGTTATAACGTATAACGTTATGTAGCATTACGATATAACGTATAACGTTATGTAGCATTACGATATAAGGTATATCGTTATATAGTATTACGTTATATCGTATAACGTTATGTACTATTACACTATAACGTATAAAGTTATGTAGCATTACGATATAACGCATAACGTTATGTAGCATTACGATATACCGTATAACGATATGTAGCATTACGATATAGCGTATAGCGTTAATGTAGCATTACGATATAACGTATAACGTTATGTAGCATTACTATATAACGTATAACGATATGTAGCATTACGATATAATGTACTACGTTATATAGCATTACGATATAACGTATAACGTTATGTAGCATTAGGATATAACGTATAACGTTATGTAGCATTACGATATACCGTATAACGATATGTAGCATAATGATATATCGTGTATCGTTATGTAGCATTACGATATAACGTATAACGTTATGTAGCATTATTTTATAACGTATAACGTTATGTAGCATTTCGATATA
Source organism: Bombus lapidarius (assembly GCA_936014575.1). Classification (NCBI taxonomy): domain Eukaryota; kingdom Metazoa; phylum Arthropoda; class Insecta; order Hymenoptera; family Apidae; genus Bombus; species Bombus lapidarius. The sequence continues at coordinate 704,749 of CAKXZU010000087.1, forward strand.
ACGTATAACGTTATGTGGCATTACGATATAACGTATAACGTTATGTAGCATTACGATAAAACGTATAACGATATGTAGCATTACGATATAACGTATAACGTTATGTGGTATTACGTTATAACGTATAACGTTATGTAGCATTACGATATAACGTATAACGTGATATGGTAATACGTTATAACGTATAACGTGATATGGTAATACGATATAACGTATAACGTTATGTAGCATTACGATATAACATATAACATTATGTAGCATTACGTTATGATGTATAACGTTATGTAGTATTACGTTATAACGTATAACGTTATGTAGTATTACGATATAACGTATAACGTTATGTAGCATTACGATAAAACGTATAACGATATGTAGCATTACGATATAACGTATAACGTTATGTGGTATTACGTTATAACGTATAACGTTATGTAGCATTACGATATAACGTATAACGTGATATGGTAATACGTTATAACGTATAACGTAATATGGTAATACGATATAACGTATAACGTTATGTAGCATTACGATATAACGTATAACTTTATGTAGCATTACGATATAACGATTAACGCTATACAGCATTACGATATAACGTATTACGTTATGCAGCAGTACGATATAACGTATAACGTTATGTAGCATTACGATATAGCGTATAGCGTTAATGTAGCATTACGATATAACGTATAACGTTATGTAGCATTACTATATAACGTATAACGATATGTAGCATTACGATATAATGTATTACGTTATGTAGCATTACGATATAACGTATAACGTTATGTAGCATTAGGATATAACGTATAACGTTATGTAGCATTACGATATAACGTATAACGATATGTAGCATAATGATATAACGTGTATCGTTATGTAGCATTACGATATAACGTATAACGTTATGTAGCATTAAGATATAACGTATAACTTTATGTAGCATTACGATATAACGATTAACGCTATACAGCATTACGATAAAACGTATTACGTTATGTAGCAGTACGATATAACGTATAACGTTATGTAGCATTACGATATAGCGTATAGCGTTAATGTAGCATTACGATATAACGTATAACGTTATGTAGCATTACTATATAACGTATAACGATATGTAGCATTTCGATATAATGTACTACGTTATGTAGCATTACGATATAACGTATAACGTTATGTAGCATTAGGATATAACGTATAACGTTATGTTGCATTGCGATATATGTGGTATTACGTTATAACGTATAACGTTATGTAGCATTACGATATAACGTATAACGTGATATGGTAATACGTTATAACGTATAACGTCATATGGTAATACGATATAACGTATAACGTTATGTAGCATTACGTTATAACGTATAAAGTTATGTAGCATTGCGATATAACGCATAACGTTATGTAGCATAACGATATAACGTATAACGTTATGTAGCATTACGTTATAACGTATAACGTTATGTAGCATTACGATATAACGTATAACGTTATGTAGCATTACGATATAACGTATAACGTGATATGGTAATACGTTATAACGTATAACGTGATATGGTAATACGATATAACGTATAACGTTATGTAGCATTACGATATAACGTATAACGTTATGTATCACTACGATACAACGTATAACGTTACATGGTAATACGTTATAACGTATAACGTTATGTAGCATTACGATATAACGTATAACGTGATATGGTAACACGTTAAAATGTATAACGTGATATGGTAATACGTTATAACGTATAACGTTATGTAGCATTACGATATAACGTATAACGTTATGTAGCATTACGATATAAGGTATATCGTTATATAGTATTACGTTATATCGTATAACGTTATGTACTATTACACTATAACGTATAAAGTTATGTAGCATTACGATATAACGCATAACGTTATGTAGCATTACGATATACCGTATAACGATATGTAGCATTACGATATAGCGTATAGCGTTAATGTAGCATTACGATATAACGTATAACGTTATGTAGCATTACTATATAACGTATAACGATATGTAGCATTACGATATAATGTACTACGTTATATAGCATTACGATATAACGTATAACGTTATGTAGCATTAGGATATAACGTATAACGTTATGTAGCATTACGATATACCGTATAACGATATGTAGCATAATGATATATCGTGTATCGTTATGTAGCATTACGATATAACGTATAACGTTATGTAGCATTATTTTATAACGTATAACGTTATGTAGCATTTCGATATAACGTATAACGTTATGTGGCATTACGATATAACGTATAACGTTATGTAGCATTACGATAAAACGTATAACGATATGTAGCATTACGATATAACGTATAACGTTATGTGGTATTACGTTATAACGTATAACGTTATGTAGCATTACGATATAACGTATAACGTGATATGGTAATACGTTATAACGTATAACGTGATATGGTAATACGATATAACGTATAACGTTATGTAGCATTACGATATAACATATAACATTATGTAGCATTACGTTATGATGTATAACGTTATGTAGTATTACGTTATAACGTATAACGTTATGTAGTATTACGATATAACGTATAACGTTATGTAGCATTACGATAAAACGTATAACGATATGTAGCATTACGATATAACGTATAACGTTATGTGGTATTACGTTATAACGTATAACGTTATGTAGCATTACGATATAACGTATAACGTGATATGGTAATACGTTATAACGTATAACGTAATATGGTAATACGATAAAACGTATTACGTTATGTAGCAGTACGATATAACGTATAACGTTATGTAGCATTACGATATAGCGTATAGCGTTAATGTAGCATTACGATATAACGTATAACGTTATGTAGCATAATGATATAACGTGTATCGTTATGTAGCATTACGATATAACGTATAACGTTATGTAGCATTAAGATATAACGTATAACTTTATGTAGCATTACGATATAACGATTAACGCTATACAGCATTACGATAAAACGTATTACGTTATGTAGCAGTACGATATAACGTATAACGTTATGTAGCATTACGATATAGCGTATAGCGTTAATGTAGCATTACGATATAACGTATAACGTTATGTAGCATTACTATATAACGTATAACGATATGTAGCATTTCGATATAATGTACTACGTTATGTAGCATTACGATATAACGTATAACGTTATGTAGCATTAGGATATAACGTATAACGTTATGTTGCATTGCGATATAACGTATAACGATATGTAGCATAATGATATATCGTGTATCGTTATGTAGCATTACGATATAACGTATAACGTTATGTAGCATTATTTTATAACGTATAACGTTATGTAGCATTTCGATATAACGTATAACGTTATGTAGCATTACGATAAAACGTATAACGATATGTAGCATTACGATATAACGTATAACGTTATGTGGTATTACGTTATAACGTATAACGTTATGTAGCATTACGATATAACGTATAACGTGATATGGTAATACGTTATAACGTATAACGTGATATGGTAATACGATATAACGTATAACGTTATGTAGCATTACGATATAACGTATAACTTTATGTAGCATTACGATATAACGATTAACGCTATACAGCATTACGATATAACGTATTACGTTATGTAGCAGTACGATATAACGTATAACGTTATGTAGCATTACGATATAGCGTATAGCGTTAATGTAGCATTACGATATAACGTATAACGTTATGTAGCATTACTATATAACGTATAACGATATGTAGCATTACGATATAATGTATTACGTTATGTAGCATTACGATATAACGTATAACGTTATGTAGCATTAGGATATAACGTATAACGTTATGTAGCATTACGATATAACGTATAACGATATGTAGCATAATGATATAACGTGTATCGTTATGTAGCATTACGATATAACGTATAACGTTATGTAGCATTATTTTATAACGTATAACGTTATGTAGCATTTCGATATAACGTATAGCGTTATGTAGCATTACGATATAACGTATAACGATATGTAGCATAATGATATAACGTGTATCGTTATGTAGCATTACGATATAACGTATAACTTTATGTAGCATTACGATATAACGATTAACGCTATACAGCATTACGATATAACGTATTACGTTATGTAGCAGTACGATATAACGTATAACGTTATGTAGCATTACGATATAGCGTATAGCGTTAATGTAGCATTACGATATAACGTATAACGTTATGTAGCATTACTATATAACGTATAACGATATGTAGCATTACGATATAATGTATTACGTTATGTAGCATTACGATATAACGTATAACGTTATGTAGCATTATTTTATAACGTATAACGTTATGTAGCATTTCGATATAACGTATAACGTTATGTGGTATTACGTTATAACGTATAACGTTATGTAGCATTACGATATAACGTATAACGTGATATGGTAATACGTTATAACGTATAACGTCATATGGTAATACGATATAACGTATAACGTTATGTAGCATTACGTTATAACGTATAAAGTTATGTAGCATTGCGATATAACGCATAACGTTATGTAGCATAACGATATAACGTATAACGTTATGTAGCATTACGTTATAACGTATAACGTTATGTAGCATTACGATATAACGTATAACGTTATGTAGCATTACGATATAACGTATAACGTGATATGGTAATACGTTATAACGTATAACGTGATATGGTAATACGATATAACGTATAACGTTATGTAGCATTACGATATAACGTATAACGTTATGTATCACTACGATACAACGTATAACGTTACATGGTAATACGTTATAACGTATAACGTTATGTAGCATTACGATATAACGTATAACGTGATATGGTAACACGTTAAAATGTATAACGTGATATGGTAATACGTTATAACGTATAACGTTATGTAGCATTACGATATAACGTATAACGTTATGTAGCATTACGATATAAGGTATATCGTTATATAGTATTACGTTATATCGTATAACGTTATGTACTATTACACTATAACGTATAAAGTTATGTAGCATTACGATATAACGCATAACGTTATGTAGCATTACGATATACCGTATAACGTTATGTGGTATTACGTTATAACGTATAACGTTATGTAGTATTATGATATAACGTGTAACGTTATGTAGCATAACGATATAACGTGTAACGTTATGTAGCATTACGATATAACGTATAACGTTATGTAGCATTACGATATAAGGTATATCGTTATATAGTATTACGTTATATCGTATAACGTTATGTACTATTACACTATAACGTATAAAGTTATGTAGCATTACGATATAACGTATAACGTTATGTAGCATTACGATATACCGTATAACGTTATGTGGTATTACGTTATAACGTATAACGTTATGTAGTATTATGATATAACGTGTAACGTTATGTAGCATAACGATATAACGTGTAACGTTATGTAGCATTACGTTATAACGTATAGCGTTATGTAGCATTACGATATAACGTATAACGTGATATGGTAATACGTTATAACGTATAACGTGATATGGTAATACGATATAACGTATAACGATATGTAGCATTACGATATAACGTATAAGGTTATGTAGCATTACGATATAACGTATAACGTTATGTAGCATTACGATATAACGTATAACTTTATGTAGCATTACGATATAACGATTAACGCTATGTAGCATTACGATATATCGTATTACGATATGTAGCAGTACGATATAACGTATAACGTTATGTAGCATTACGATATAGCGTATAGCGTTATGTAGCATTACGATATAACGTATAACGTTATGTAGCATAATGATATAACGTGTATCGTTATGTAGCATTACGATATAACGTATAACGTTATGTAGCATTATTTTATAACGTATAACGTTATGTAGCATTTCGATATAACGTATAACGTTATGTGGCATTACGGTATAACGTATAACGTTATGTAGCATTACGATAAAACGTATAACGATATGTAGCATTACGATATAACGTATAACGTTATGTGGTATTACGTTATAACGTATAACGTTATGTAGCATTACGATATAACGTATAACGTGATATGGTAATACGTTATAACGTTTAACGTGATATGGTAATACGATATAACGTATAACGTTATGTAGCATTACGATATAACGTATAACATTATGTAGCATTACGTTATGATGTATAACGTTATGTAGTATTACGTTATAACGTATAACGTTATGTAGTATTACGATATAACGTATAACGTTATGTAGCATTACGATAAAACGTATAACGATATGTAGCATTACGATATAACGTATAACGTTATGTGGTATTACGTTATAACGTATAACGTTATGTAGCATTACGATATAACGTATAACGTGATATGGTAATACGTTATAACGTATAACGTGATATGGTAATACGATATAACGTATAACGTTATGTAGCATTACGTTATAACGTATAAAGTTATGTAGCATTGCGATATAACGCATAACGTTATGTAGCATAACGATATAACGTATAACGTTATGTAGCATTACGTTACAACGTATAACGTTATGTAGCATTACGATATAACGTATAACGTTATGTGGCATTACGATATAACGTATAACGTGATATGGTAACACGTTAAAACGTATAACGTGATATGGTAATACATTATATCATATATCGTTATGTAGCATTACGATATAACGTATAACGTTATGTGGTATTACGTTATAACGTATAACGTTATGTAGCATTACGATATAACGTATAACGTGATATGGTAACACGTTAAAATGTATAACGTGATATGGTAATACGATATAACGTATAACGTTATGTAGCATTACGATATAACGTATAAGGTTATGTAGCATTACGATATAACGTATAACGTTATGTAGCATTACGATAGAACGTATAACTTTATGTAGCATTACGATATAACGATTAACGCTATGTAGCATTACGATATAACGTATTACGATATGTAGCAGTACGGTATAACGTATAACGTTATGTAGCATTACGATATAGCGTATAGCGTTATGTAGCATTACGATATAACGTATAACGTTATGTAGCATTACTATATAACGTATAACGATATTTAGCATTACGATATAATGTATTACGTTATGTAGCATTACGATATAACGTATAACGTTATGTAGCATTAGGATATAACGTATAACGTTGTGTAGCATTACGATATAACGTATAACGATACGTAGCATTACGATATAACGTATAACGTTATGTAGCATTACTTTATAACGTATAACGTTATGTAGCATTACGATATAACGTATAACGTTGTGTATCATTACGATACAACGTATAACGTTACATGGTAATACGTTATAACGTATAAAGTTATGTAGCATTACGATATAACGTATAACGTGATATGGTAACACGTTAAAATGTATAACGTGATATGGTAATACGTTATAACGTATAACGTTATGTAGCATTACGATATAACGTATAACGTTATGTAGCATTACGATATAAGGTATATCGTTATATAGTATTACGTTATATCGTATAACGTTATGTACTATTACACTATAACGTATAAAGTTATGTAGCATTACGATATAACGCATAACGATATGTAGCATTACGATATACCGTATAACGTTATGTGGTATTACGTTATAACGTATAACGTTATGTAGTATTATGATATAACGGGTAACGTTATGTAGCATAACGATATAACGTGTAACGTTATGTAGCATTACGATATAACGTATAACGTTATGTAGCATTACGATATAAGGTATATCGTTATATAGTATTACGTTATATCGTATAACGTTATGTACTATTACACTATAACGTATAAAGTTATGTAGCATTACGATATAACGTATAACGTTATGTAGCATTATGATATAACGTATAACGTTATGTAGTATTACGTTATAACGTATAGCGTTATGTAGCATTACGATATAACGTATAACGTGATATGGTATTACGTTATAACGTATAACGTTATGTAGCATTACGATATAACGTATAACGTGATATGGTAATACGTTATAACGTTTAACGTGATATGGTAATACGATATAACGTATAACGTTATGTAGCATTACGATATAACGTATAACATTATGTAGCATTACGTTATGATGTCTAACGTTATGTAGTATTACGTTATAACGTATAACGTTATGTAGTATTACGATACAACGTATAACGTTACATGGTAATACGTTATAACATATAACGTTATGTAGCATTACGATATAACGTATAACGTTATGTAGCATTACGATATAACGTATAACGTTATGCAGCATAACGATATAACGTGCAACGTTATGTAGTATTACGTTATAACGTATAAAGTTATGTAGCATACGATATAACGCATAACGTTATGTAGCATAACGATATAACGTATAACGTTATGTAGCATTACGTCATAACGTATAACGTTATGTAGCATTACGATATAACGTATAACGTTATGTAGCATTACGATATAACGTATAACGTTATGTAGCATTACGATAAAACGTATAACGTTACATGGTAATACGTTATAACATATAACGTTATGTAGCATTACGATATAACGTATAACGTTATGTAGCATTACGATATAACGTATAACGTTATGTATCATTACGATACAACGTATAACGTTACATGGTAATACGTTATAACGTATAAAGTTATGTAGCATTACGATATAACGTATAACGTGATATGGTAACACGTTAAAATGTATAACGTGATATGGTAATACGTTATAACGTATAACGTTATGTAGCATTACGATATAACGTATAACGTTATGTAGCATTACGATATAAGGTATATCGTTATATAGTATTACGTTATATCGTATAACGTTATGTACTATTACACTATAACGTATCAAGTTATGTAGCATTACGATATAACGCATAACGATATGTAGCATTACGATATACCGTATAACGTTATGTGGTATTACGTTATAACGTATAACGTTATGTAGTATTATGATATAACGTGTAACGTTATGTAGCATAACGATATAACGTGTAACGTTATGTAGCATTACGATATAACGTATAACGTTATGTAGCATTACGATATAAGGTATATCGTTATATAGTCTTACGTTATATCGTATAACGTTATGTACTATTACACTATAACGTATAAAGTTATGTAGCATTACGATATAACGTATAACGTTATGTAGCATTATGATATAACGTATAACGCTATGTAGTATTACGTTATAACGTATAGCGTTATGTAGCATTACGATATAACGTATAACGTGATATGGTATTACGTTATAACGTATAACGTTATGTAGCATTACGATATAACGTATAACGTGATATGGTAATACGTTATAACGTTTAACGTGATATGGTAATACGATATAACGTATAACGTTATGTAGCATTACGATATAACGTATAACATTATGTAGCATTACGTTATGATGTATAACGTTATGTAGTATTACGTTATAACGTATAACGTTATGTAGTATTACGATATAACGTATAACGTTATGTAGCATTACGATAAAACGTATAACGGTATGTAGCATTACGATATAACGTATAACGTTATGTGGTATTACGTTATAACGTATAACGTTATGTAGCATTATGATATAACGTATAACGTGATATGGTAATACGATATAACGTATAACGTGATATGGTAATACGATATAACGTATAACGTTATGTAGCATTACGTTATAACGTATAAAGTTATGTAGCATTGCGATATAACGCATAACGTTATGTAGCATAACGATATAACGTATAACTTTATGTAGCATTACGATATAACGATTAACGCTATGTAGCATTACGATATAACGTATTACGATATGTAGCAGTACGGTATAACGTATAACGTTATGTAGCATTACGATATAACGTATAACGTTATGTAGCATTACGATATAACGTATAACGTGATATGGTAACACGTTAAAACGTATAACGTGATATGGTAATACGTTATATCATATATCGTTATGTAGCATTACGATATAACGTATAACGTTATGTGGTATTACGTTATAACGTATAACGTTATGTAGCATTACGATATAACGTATAACGTTATATGGTAATACGTTATAACGTATAACGTGATATGGTAATACGATATAACGTATAACGTTATGTAGCATTACGATATAACGTATAACGTTATGTATCATTACGATACAACGTATAACGTTACATGGTAATACGTTATAACGTATAACGTTATGTAGCATTACAATATAACGTATAACGTGATATGGTAACACGTTAAAATGTATAACGTGATATGGTAATACGTTATAACGTATAAGGTTATGTAGCATTACGATATAACGTATAACGTTATGTAGCATTACGATATAAGGTATATCGTTATATAGTATTACGTTATATCGTATAACGTTATGTACTATTACACTATAACGTATAAAGTTATGTAGCATTACGATATAACGTATAACGTTATGTAGCATTATGATATAACGTATAACGTTATGTAGTATTACGATATAACGTATAACGTTATGTGGCATAACGATATAACGTATAACGTTATGTAGCATTACGATATAACGTATAGCGTTATGTAGCATTACGATATAACGTATAACATTATGTAGCATTACGATATAACGTATAACGTTATGTAGCATAACGATATAACGTATAACGTTATGTAGCATAACGATATAACGTGTAACGTTATGTACCATTACGGTATAACACGTAACGTTATGTAGCATTACGATATAGCGAATAACGTTATGTAGCATTACGATATAACGTGTAACGTTATGTAGCATTACGATATAACGTATAACGTTATGTGGCATAACGATATAACGTATAACGTTATGTAGCATTACGATATAACGTATAGCGTTATGTAGCATTACGATATAACGTATAACATTATGTAGCATTACGATATATCGTATAACTTTATGTAGCATCACGATATAACGTATAACGTTATGTAGCATGACGATATAATGTATAGCGTTATGTAGCATTGCGATATAACGTGTAACGTTATGTAGCATTACGGTATAACACGTAACGTTATGTAGCATTACGATATAGCGTATAACGTTATGTAGCATTACGATATAACGTATAACGTTATGTAGCATTACGATATAACGTATAACGTTATGTGGCATAACGATATAACGTATAACGTTATGTAGCATTATGTTATAACGTATAACGTTATGTAGCATTACGATATAACGTATAGCGTTATGTAGCATTACGATATAACGTATAACATTATGTAGCATTACGATATATCGTATAACGTTATGTAGCATTACGATATAACGTATAACGTTATATAGCATTACGATATAACGTATAACGTTATGTAGCATTACGATATAACGTATAACGTTATGTAGCATTACGTTATAACGTATAACGTTATGTAGCATTACGATATAACGTATAACGTTATGTAGCATTATTTTATAACGTATAACTTTATGTAGCATTTCGATATAACGTATAACGTTATGTGGCATTACGATATAACGTACAACGTTATGTAGCATTACGATATAAGATATAGCGTTATGTAGCATTACGATATAACGTATAACGTTATGTAGCATAACGATATAACGTATAACGTTATGTAGCATAACGATATAACGTGTAACGTTATGTAGCATTATTTTATAACGTATAACGTTATGTAGCATAACGATATAACGTATAACGTTATGTAGCATAACGATATAACGTGTAACGTTATGTAGCATTATTTTATAACGTATAACGTTATGTAGCATTACGATATAATGTATAACGTTATGTAGCATTACGATATAACGTATAACGTTATGTAGCATAACGATGTAACGTATAACGTTATGTAGCATAACGATATAACGTGTAGCGTTATGTAGCATTACGGTATAACACGTAACGTTATGTAGCATTACGATATAGCGTATAACGTTATGTAGCATTACGATATAACGTATAACGTTATGTAGCATTACGATATAACGTATAACGTTATGTGGCATAACGATATAACGTATAACGTTATGTAGCATTACGATATAACGTATAGCGTTATGTAGCATTACGATATAACGTATAACATTATGTAGCATTACGATATATCGTATAACGTTATGTAGCATTACGATATAACGTATAACGTTATGTAGCATTACGATATAACGTATAACGTTATGTAGCATTACGATATAACGTATAACGTTATGTAGCATTACGTTATAACGTATAACGTTATGTAGCATTACGATATAACGTATAACGTGATGTAGCATTAGTTTATAACGTATAACTTTATGTAGCATTTCGATATAACGTATAACGTTATGTGGCATTACGATATAACGTATAACCTTATGTAGCATTACGATATAACGTATAACGTTATGTAGCATTACGATATAATGTATAGCGTTATGTAGCATTGCGATATAACGTAACACGTTATATAGCATTACGATATAACGTATATCGTTATGTAGCATTACCATATAACGTATAACGTTATGTAGCATTACGATATAACGTATAACGTTATGTAGCATAACGATATAACGTATAACGATATGTAGCATTACGATACAACGTATAACGTTATGTAGCATTACGATATAACGTATAACGTTATGTAGCATTTCGATATAACGTATAACGTTATGTGGCATTACGATATAACGTATAACGTTATGTAGCATTACGATATAACGTATAACGTTATGTAGCATTACGATATAACGTATAACGTTATGTAGCATTACGATGTAACGTATAACGTTATGTAGCATTATTTTATAACGTATAACGTTATGTAGAATTTCGATATAACGTATAACGTTATGTGGCATTACGATATAACGTATAACCTTATGTAGCATTACGTTATAACGTATAACGTTATGTAGCATTACAATATAACGTATAACGTTATATAGTATTACGATGGAACGCATAACGTTATGTAGCATTACGTTATAACGTATAACGTAATGCAGCATTACGATACAACGTATAACGTTATGTAGCATTACGATATAACGTATAACATTATGTAGCATTACGATATATCGTATAACGTTATGTAGCATTACGATATAACGTATATCGTTATGTAGCATTACCATATAACGTATAACGTTATGTAGCATAACGATATAACGTGTAACGTTATGTAGCATTACGGTATAACACGTAACGTTATGTAGCATTACGATATAGCGAATAACGTTATGTAGCATTACGATATAACGTATAACGTTATGTAGCATTACGATATAACGTATAACGTTATGTGGCATAACGATATAACGTATAACGTTATGTAGCATTATGTTATAACGTATAACGTTATGTAGCATTACGATATAACGTATAGCGTTATGTAGCATTACGATATAACGTATAACATTATGTAGCATTACGATATATCGTATAACTTTATGTAGCATCACGATATAACGTATAACGTTATGTAGCATTACGATATAACCTATAACGTTATGTAGCATAACGATATAACGTATAACGATATGTAGCATTACGATACAACGTATAATGTTATGTAGCATTACGATATAACGTATAACGTTATGTAGCATTTCGATATAACGTATAACGTTATGTGGCATTACGATATAACGTATAACGTTATGTAGCATTACGATATAACGTATAACGTTATGTAGCATTACGATATAACGTATAACGTTAAGTAGCATTACGATGTAACGTATAACTTTATGTAGCATTATTTTATAACGTATAACGTTATGTAGAATTTCGATATAACGTATAACGTTATGTGGCATTACGATATAACGTATAACCTTATGTAGCATTACGTTATAACGTATAACGTTATGTAGCATTACGATATAACGTATAACGTTATATAGTATTACGATGGAACGCATAACGTTATGTAGCATTACGTTATAACGTATAACGTTATGCAGCATTACGATATAACGTATAACGTTATGTAGCATTATTTTATAACGTATAACGTTATGTAGCATTACGATATAATGTATAACGTTATGTAGCATTACGATATAACGTATAACGTTATGTAGCATAACGATATAACGTATAACGTTATGTAGCATAACGATATAACGTATAACGTTATGTAGCATAACGATATAACGTGTAACGTTATGTAGCATTACGGTATAACACGTAACGTTATGTAGCATTACGATATAGCGAATAACGTTATGTAGCATTACGATATAACGTATAACGTTATGTAGCATTACGATATAACGTATAACGTTATGTGGCATAACGATATAACGTATAACGTTATGTAGCATTATGTTATAACGTATAACGTTATGTAGCATTACGATATAACGTATAGCGTTATGTAGCATTACGATATAACGTATAACATTATGTAGCATTACGATATATCGTATAACTTTATGTAGCATCACGATATAACGTATAACGTTATGTAGCATGACGATATAATGTATAGCGTTATGTAGCATTGCGATATAACGTATAACGTTATATAGTATTACGTTATATTGTATAACGTTATGTAGTATTACATTATAACGTATAAAGCTATGTAGCATTACGATATAACGTATAACGTTATGTGGCATTACGATATGACGTATAACGTTATGTAGCAATACGATATAACGTATAACGTTATATGGTAATACGTCAGAACGTATAACGCTATGTAGCATTACGATATAACGTATAACGTTATGTAGCATTACGATATAACGTATAACGTTATGTAGCATTACGATATAACGTATAACGTTATATGGTAATACGTCATAACGTATAACGCTATGTAGCATTACGATATAACGTATAACGTTATGTAGCATTACGATATAGCGTATAACGTTATGTAGCATTACGATATAACGTATAACGTTATGTAGCATTACGATATAACGTATAACGTTATGTGGCATAACGATATAACGTATAACGTTATGTAGCATTACGATATAACGTATAGCGTTATGTAGCATTACGATATAACGTATAACATTATGTAGCATTACGATATAACGTATAACGTTATATAGTATTACGATGGAACGCATAACGTTATGTAGCATTACGTTATAACGTATAACGTTATATGGTAATACGTCATAACGTATAACGCTGTGTAGCATTACGATATAACGTATAACGTTATGTAGCATTACGATATAGCGTATAACGTTATGTAGCATTACGATGTAACGTATAACGTAATGTAGCATTATTTTATAACGTATAACGTTATGTAGAATTTCGATATAACGTATAACGTTATGTGGCATTACGATATAACGTATAACCTTATGTAGCATTACGTTATAACGTATAACGTTATGTAGCATTACGATATAACGTATAACGTTATATAGTATTACGATGGAACGCATAACGTTATGTAGCATTACGATACAACGTATAACGTTATGTAGCATTACGATATAACGTATAACGTTAAGTAGCATTTCGATATAACGTATAACGTTATGTGGCATTACGATATAACGTATAACGTTATGTAGCATTACGATATAACGTATAACGTTATGTAGCATTACGATATAACGTATAACGTTATGTAGCATTACGATGTAACGTATAACGTTATGTAGCATTATTTTATAACGCATAACGTTATGTAGCATTTCGACATAACGTATAACGTTATGTGGCATTACGATATAACGTATAACCTTATGTAGAATTACGTTATAACGTATAATGTTATGTAGCATTACGATATAACGTATAACGTAATATAGTATTACGATGTAACGCATAACGTTATGTAGCATTACGTTATAACGTATAACGCTATGCAGCATTACGATATAACGTATAACGTTATGTAGCATTATTTTATAACGTATAACGTTATGTAGCATTACGATATAATGTATAACGTTATGTAGCATTACGATATAACGTATAACGTTATGTAGCATTACGTTATAACGTATAACGTTATGTAGCATTACGATATAACGTATAGCGTTATGTAGCATTACGATATAACGTATAACATTATGTAGCATTACGATATATCGTATAACTTTATGTAGCATTACGATATATCGTACAACTTTATGTAGCATCACGATATAACGTATAACGTTATGTAGCATGACGATATAATGTATAGCGTTATGTAGCATTGCGATATAACGTATAACGTTATGTGGCATAACGATATAACGTATAACGTTATGTGGCATTACGATATAACGTATAACGTTATGTAGCATTACGATATAACGTATAACGTTATGTAGCATTACGATATAACGTATAACGTTATGTAGCATTACGATGTAACGTATAACGTTATGTAGCATTATTTTATAACGCATAACGTTATGTAGCATTACGATATAACGTATAACGTTATGTGGCATTACGATATAACGTATAACGTTATGTAGCATTACGATATAACGTATAACGTTATGTAGCATTACGATATAACGTATAACGTTATGTAGCATTACGATGTAACGTATAACGTTATGTAGCATTATTTTATAACGCATAACGTTATGTAGCATTACGATATAACGTATAACGTTATGTGGCATTACGATATAACGTATAACGTTATGTAGCATTACGATATATCGTACAACTTTATGTAGCATCACGATATAACGTATAACGTTATGTAGCATGACGATATAATGTATAGCGTTATGTAGCATTGCGATATAACGTATAACGTTATGTGGCATAACGATATAACGTATAACGTTATGTAGCATGACGATATAACGTATAACGTTATGTAGCATTACGATATAACGTATAACGTTATGTGGCATTACGATATAACGTATAACGTTATGTAGCATTACGATATATCGTACAACTTTATGTAGCATCACGATATAACGTATAACGTTATGTAGCATGACGATATAATGTATAGCGTTATGTAGCATTGCGATATAACGTATAACGTTATGTGGCATAACGATATAACGTATAACGTTATGTAGCATGACGATATAACGTATAACGTTATGTGGCATAACGATATAACGTATAACGTTATGTAGCATTACGATATAACGTATAACGTTATGTAGTATTACGATGGAACGCATAACGTTATGTAGCATTACGATACAACGTATAGCGTTATGTAGCATTGCGATATAACGTATAACGTTATGTAGCATTACGTTATAACGTATAACGTTATGTAGCATTACGATATAACGTATAACGTGATGTAGCATTATTTTATAACGTATAACTTTATGTAGCATTTCGATATAACGTATAACGTTATGTGGCATTACGATATAACGTATAACCTTATGTAGCATTACGATATAACGTATAACGTTATGTAGCATTACGATATAACGTATAACGTTATGTAGCATTACGATATAACGTATAACTTTATGTAGCATTTCGATATAACGTATAACGTTATGTGGCATTACGATATAACGTATAACCTTATGTAGCATTACGATATAACGTATAACGTTATGTAGCATTACGATATAATGTATAGCGTTATGTAGCATTGCGATATAACGTAACACGTTATATAGCATTACGATATAACGTATATCGTTATGTAGCATTACCATATAACGTATAACGTTATGTAGCATTACGATATAACGTATAACGTTATGTAGCATAACGATATAACGTATAACGATATGTAGCATTACGATACAACGTATAACGTTATGTAGCATTACGATATAACGTATAACGTTATGTAGCATCTCGATATAACGTATAACGTTATGTGGCATTACGATATAACGTATAACGTTATGTAGCATTACGATATAACGTATAACGTTATGTAGCATTACGATATAACGTATAACGTTATGTAGCATTACGATGTAACGTATAACGTTATGTAGCATTATTTTATAACGCATAACGTTATGTAGCATTTCGATATAACGTATAACGTTATGTGGCATTACGATATAACGTATAACCTTATGTAGAATTACGTTATAACGAATAACGTTATGTAGCATTACGATATAACGTATAACGTTATATAGTATTACGATGTAACGCATAACGTTATGTAGCATTACGTTATAACGTATAACGTTATGCAGCATTACGATATAACGTATAACGTTATGTAGCATTATTTTATAACGTATAACGTTATGTAGCATTACGATATAATGTATAACGTTATGTAGCATTACGATATAACGTATAACGTTATGTAGCATTACGTTATAACGTATAACGTTATGTAGCATGACGATATAATGTATAGCGTTATGTAGCATTGCGATATAACGTATAACGTTATATAGTATTACGTTATATCGTATAACGTTATGTAGTATTACATTATAACGTATAAAGCTATGTAGCATTACGGTATAACACGTATCGTTATGTAGCATTACGATATAACGTATAACGTTATGTAGCATGACGATATAATGTATAGCGCTATGTAGCATTGCGATATAACGTATAACGTTATATAGTATTACGTTATATCGTATAACTTTATGTAGCATTACGATATAACGTATAACGTTATGTAGCATTACGATATAACGTATAACGTTATGTAGCATTACGATATAACGTATAACGTTATGTAGCATTACGATATAACGTAAAAGGTTATGTAGCATTACGATATAACGTATAACGTTATGTAGCATTACGATGTAACGTATAACGTTATGTAGCATTATTTTATAACGCATAACGTTATGTAGCATTTCGATATAACGTATAACGTTATGTGGCATTACGATATAACGTATAACCTTATGTAGAATTACGTTATAACGTATAACGTTATGTAGCATTACGATATAACGTATAACGTTATATAGTATTACGATGTAACGCATAACGTTATGTAGCATTACGTTATAACGTATAACGTTATGCAGCATTACGATATAACGTATAACGTTATGTAGCATTATTTTATAACGTATAACGTTATGTAGCATTACGATGTAATGTATAACGTTATGTAGCATTACGATATAACGTATAACGTTATGTAGCATAACGATATAACGTATAACGTTATGTAGCATAACGATATAACGTGTAACGTTATGTAGCATTACGGTATAACACGTAACGTTATGTAGCATTACGATATAGCGTATAACGTTATGTAGCATTACGATATAACGTATAACGTTATGTAGCATTACGATATAACGTATAACGTTATGTGGCATAACGATATAACGTATAACGTTATGTAGCATTACGTTATAACGTATAACGTTATGTAGCATTACGATATAACGTATAGCGTTATGTAGCATTACGATATAACGTATAACATTATGTAGCATTACGATATATCGTATAACTTTATGTAGCATCACGATATAACGTATAACGTTATGTAGCATGACGATATAATGTATAGCGTTATGTAGCATTGCGATATAACGTATAACGTTATATAGTATTACGTTATATCGTATAACGTTATGTAGTATTACATTATAACGTATAAAGCTATGTAGCATTACGATATAACGTATAACGTTATGTGGCATTACGATATAACGTATAACGTTATGTAGCAATACGATATAACGTATAACGTTATATGGTAATACGTCATAACGTATAACGCTATGTAGCATTACGATATAACGTATAAAGTTATGTAGCATTACGATATAACGTATAACGTTATGTAGCAATACGATATAACGTATAACGTTATATGGTAATACGTCATAACGTATAACGCTATGTAGCATTACGATATAACGTATAACGTTATGTAGCATTACGATATAATGTATAACGTTATGTAGCATTACGATATAACGTATAACTTTATGTAGCATTACGATATAATGTATAGCGTTATGTAGCATTGCGATATAACGTATAACGTTATATAGTATTACGTTATATCGTATAACGTTATGTAGTATTACATTATAACGTATAAAGCTATGTAGCATTACGATATAACGTATAACGTTATGTGGCATTACGATATAACGTATAACGTTATGTAGCAATACGATATAACGTATAACGTTATATGGTAATACGTCATAACGTATAACGCTATGTAGCAATACGATATAACGTATAAAGTTATGTAGCATTACGATATAACGTATAACGTTATGTAGCAATACGATATAACGTATAACGTTATATGGTAATACGTCATAACGTATAACGCTATGTAGCATTACGATATAACGTATAACGTTATGTAGCATTACGATATAATGTATAACGTTATGTAGCATTACGATATAACGTATAACTTTATGTAGCATTACGATATAACGTATAACGTTATGTAGCATTACGATATAACGTATAACGTTATGTAGCATTACGATATAACGTATAACGTTATGTAGCATTACGATATAACGTAAAAGGTTATGTAGCATAACGATATAACGTACAACGTTATGTAGCATTACGATATAACGTATAACTATATGTAGCATTACGATATAACGTACAACGATATGTAGCAATACGATATAATGTATAACGTTATATAGTATTACGTTATATTGTATAACGTTATGTAGTATTACATTATAACGTATAAAGCTATGTAGCATTACGATATAACGTATAACGTTATGTAGCATTACGATATACCGTATAACGTTATGTAGCAATAGGATATAACGTATAACGTTATATAGTAATACGTCATAACGTATAACGCTATGTAGCATAACGATATAACGTATAACTTTATGTAGCATTACGATATAACGTATAACGTTATGTAGCATTACGATATAACGTATAACGTTATGTAGCATTACGATATAACGTATAACGTTATGTAGCATTATTTTATAACGTATAACGTTATGTAGCATTTCGATATAACGTATAACGTTATGTGGCATTACGATATAACGTATATCGTTATGTAGCATTACGATATAACGTATAACGTTATGTAGCATTACGATATAATGTATAACGTTATATAGTATTATGTTATAACGTATAACGTTATGTAGTATTACGTTATAACGTATAACTTTATATAGTATTACGTTATAACGCATAACGGTATGTAGTATTTTGATATACCGTATAACGCGATATGGCAATACGTTAAAACGTATAACGTGATGTGGTAATACGTTATAACTTATAACGTTATGTAGCATTACGATATAACGTATAACGTTATATAGTATTACGTTATATCGTATAATGTTATGTAGTATTACATTATAACGTATAAAGCTATGTAGCATTACGATATAACGTATAACGTTATGTAGCAATACGATATAACGTATAACGTTATGTAGCATTACGATATAAGGTATAACGTTATGTAGCATTACGATATAACGTATAACGTTATGTAGCATAACGATATAACGTATAACGTTATGTAGCATAATGATGTAACGTGTAGCGTTATGTAGCATTACGGTATAACACGTAACGTTATGTAGCATTACGATATAACGTATAACGTTATGTGGCATAACGATATAACGTGTAACGTTATGTAGCATTATGTTATAACGTATAACGTTATGTAGCATTACGATATAACGTATAACGTTATGTAGCATTACGTTATAACGTATAACGTTATGTAGCATTACGATATAACGTATAACGTTATGTAGCATTATTTTATAACGTATAACATTATGTAGCATTACGATATAATGTATAACGTTATGTAGCATTACGATATAACGTATAACGTTAAGTAGCATAACGATATAACGTATAACGTTATGTAGCATAACGATATAACGTGTAACGTTATGTAGCATTACGGTATAACGCGTAACGTTATGTAGTATTACGATATAGCGTATAACGTTATGTAGCATTACGATATAACGTATATCGTTATGTAGCATTACAATATAATGTATAACGTTATGTGGCATAACGATATAACGTATAGCGTTATGTAGCATTACGATATAACGTATAACGTTATGTAGCATTACGTTATAACGTATAACGTTATGTAGTATTACGATATAACGTATAACGTTATGTAGCATTATTTTATAACGTATAACCTTATGTAGCATTTCGATATAACGTATAACGTTATGTAGCATTACGATATAACGTATAACGTTATGTAGCATTACGATATAATGTGTAGCGTTATGTAGCATTGCGATATAACGTATAACGTTATATAGCATTACGTTATATCGTATAACGTCATGTAGTATTACATTATAACGTATAAAGCTATGTAGCATTACGATATAACGTATAACGTTATGTAGCATTACGATATAACGTATAACGTTATGCAGCATATCGATATAACGTACAACGTTGTGTAGCATTACGATATAACGTATAACGTTATATAGTATTACGTTATAACATATAACGTTATGTAGTATTATGATATAACGTATAACGTGATATGGTAACACGTTAAAACGTATAACGTGATATGGTTATACGTTATAACGTATAACGTTATGTAGCATTACGATATTACGTATAACGTTATGTGGTATTCCATTATAACGTATAACGTTATGTAGCATTACGATATAACGCATACCGTGATATGGTAATACGTTATAACGTATAACGTTATGTAGCATTACGATATAACGTATAGCGTTATGCAGCATATCGATATAACGTACAACGTTGTGTAGCATTACGATATAACGTATAACGTTATATAGTATTACGTTATAACATATAACGTTATGTAGTATTATGATATAACGTATAACGTGATATGGTAACACGTTAAAACGTATAACGTGATATGGTTATACGTTATAACGTATAACGTTATGTAGCATTACGTTATAACGTATAACGTTATATAGTATTACGTTATAACGTATAACGTTATGTAGTACTATGATATATCGTATAACGTTATGTAGCATTACGATACAACGTATAACGTTATGTAGCATTACGATATAACGTATAACGTTATGTAACATTACGATATAGCGTATAACGTTATGTAGCATTACGATATAACGTATAACGTTATGTAGCATAACGATATAACGTGTAACGTTATGTAGCATTACGGTATAACACGTAACGTTATGTAGCATTTCGATATAACGTATAACGTTATGTAGCATTACGATATAACGTATAACGTTATGTAGCATTACGATATAACGTATAACGTTATGTAGCATTACGATGTAACGTATAACGTTATGTAGCATTACGATATAACGTATAACGTTATGTAGCATTACGATATAACGTATAACGTTATATTGCATTACGATATAACGTATAACGTTATGTAGCATTAAGATATAACGTATAACTTTATGCAGCATTACGATATAACGATTAACGCTATACAGCATTACGATATAACGTATTACGTTATGTAGCAGTACGATATAACGTATAACGTTATGTAGCATTACGATATAGCGTATAGCGTTAATGTAGCATTACGATATAACGTATAACGTTATGTAGCATTACTATATAACGTATAACGATATGTAGCATTACGATATAATGTACTACGTTATATAGCATTACGATATAACGTATAACGTTATGTAGCATTAGGATATAACGTATAACGTTATGTAGCATTACGATATACCGTATAACGATATGTAGCATAATGATATATCGTGTATCGTTATGTAGCATTACGATATAACGTATAACGTTATGTAGCATTATTTTATAACGTATAACGTTATGTAGCATTTCGATATAACGTATAACGTTATGTGGCATTACGATATAACATATAACGTTATGTAGCATTACGATAAAACGTATAACGATATGTAGCATTACGATATATCGTATAACGTTATGTGGTATTACGTTATAACGTATAACGTTATGTAGCATTACGATATAACGTATAACGTGATATGGTAATACGTTATAACGTATAACGTGATATGGTAATACGATATAACGTATAACGTTATGTAGCATTACGATATAACGTATAACATTATGTAGCATTACGTTATGATGTATAACGTTATGTAGTATTACGTTATAACGTATAACGTTATGTAGTATTACGATATAACGTATAACGTTATGTAGCATTACGATAAAACGTATAACGATATGTAGCATTACGATATAACGTATAACGTTATGTGGTATTACGTTATAACGTATAACGTTATGTAGCATTACGATATAACGTATAACGTGATATGGTAATACGTTATAACGTATAACGTAATATGGTAATACGATATAACGTATAACGTTATGTAGCATTACGATATAACGTATAACTTTATGTAGCATTACGATATAACGATTAACGCTATACAGCATTACGATATAACGTATTACGTTATGCAGCAGTACGATATAACGTATAACGTTATGTAGCATTACGATATAGCGTATAGCGTTAATGTAGCATTACGATATAACGTATAACGTTATGTAGCATTACTATATAACGTATAACGATATGTAGCATTACGATATAATGTATTACGTTATGTAGCATTACGATATAACGTATAACGTTATGTAGCATTAGGATATAACGTATAACGTTATGTAGCATTACGATATAACGTATAACGATATGTAGCATAATGATATAACGTGTATCGTTATGTAGCATTACGATATAACGTATAACGTTATGTAGCATTAAGATATAACGTATAACTTTATGTAGCATTACGATATAACGATTAACGCTATACAGCATTACGATAAAACGTATTACGTTATGTAGCAGTACGATATAACGTATAACGTTATGTAGCATTACGATATAGCGTATAGCGTTAATGTAGCATTACGATATAACGTATAACGTTATGTAGCATTACTATATAACGTATAACGATATGTAGCATTTCGATATAATGTACTACGTTATGTAGCATTACGATATAACGTATAACGTTATGTAGCATTAGGATATAACGTATAACGTTATGTTGCATTACGATATAACGTATAACGATATGTAGCATAATGATATATCGTGTATCGTTATGTAGCATTACGATATAACGTATAACGTTATGTAGCATTATTTTATAACGTATAACGTTATGTAGCATTTCGATATAACGTATAACGTTATGTAGCATTACGATAAAACGTATAACGATATGTAGCATTACGATATAACGTATAACGTTATGTGGTATTACGTTATAACGTATAACGTTATGTAGCATTACGATATAACGTATAACGTGATATGGTAATACGTTATAACGTATAACGTGATATGGTAATACGATATAACGTATAACGTTATGTAGCATTACGATATAACGTATAACTTTATGTAGCATTACGATATAGCGTATAGCGTTAATGTAGCATTACGATATAACGTATAACGTTATGTAGCATTACTATATAACGTATAACGATATGTAGCATTACGATATAATGTATTACGTTATGTAGCATTACTATATAACGTATAACGTTATGTAGCATTAGGATATAACGAATAACGTTATGTAGCATTACGATATAACGTATAACGATATGTAGCATAATGATATAACGTGTATCGTTATGTAGCATTACGATATAACGTATAACGTTATGTAGCATTATTTTATAACGTATAACGTTATGTAGCATTTCGATATAACGTATAGCGTTATGTAGCATTACGATATAACGTATAACGATATGTAGCATAATGATATAACGTGTATCGTTATGTAGCATTACGATATAACGTATAACTTTATGTAGCATTACGATATAACGATTAACACTATACAGCATTACGATATAACGTATTACGTTATGTAGCAGTACGATATAACGTATAACGTTATGTGGCATTACGATATAGCGTATAGCGTTAATGTAGCATTACGATATAACGTATAACGTTATGTAGCATTACTATATAACGTATAACGATATGTAGCATTACGATATAATGTATTACGTTATGTAGCATTACGATATATCGTATAACGTTATGTAGCATTATTTTATAACGTATAACGTTATGTAGCATTTCGATATAACGTATAACGTTATGTGGTATTACGTTATAACGTATAACGTTATGTAGCATTACGATATAACGTATAACGTGATATGGTAATACGTTATAACGTATAACGTCATATGGTAATACGATATAACGTATAACGTTATGTAGCATTACGTTATAACGTATAAAGTTATGTAGCATTGCGATATAACGCATAACGTTATGTAGCATAACGATATAACGTATAACGTTATGTAGCATTACGTTATAACGTATAACGTTATGTAGCATTACGATATAACGTATAACGTTATGTAGCATTACGATATAACGTATAACGTGATATGGTAATACGTTATAACGTATAACGTGATATGGTAATACGATATAACGTATAACGTTATGTAGCATTACGATATAACGTATAACGTTATGTATCACTACGATACAACGTATAACGTTACATGGTAATACGTTATAACGTATAACGTTATGTAGCATTACGATATAACGTATAATCTGATATGGTAACACGTTAAAATGTATAACGTGATATGGTAATACGTTATAACGTATAACGTTATGTAGCATTACGATATAACGTATAACGTTATGTAGCATTACGATATAAGGTATATCGTTATATAGTATTACGTTATATCGTATAACGTTATGTACTATTACACTATAACGTATAAAGTTATGTAGCATTACGATATAACGCATAACGTTATGTAGCATTACGATATACCGTATAACGATATGTAGCATTACGATATAGCGTATAGCGTTAATGTAGCATTACGATATAACGTATAACGTTATGTAGCATTACTATATAACGTATAACGATATGTAGCATTACGATATAATGTACTACGTTATATAGCATTACGATATAACGTATAACGTTATGTAGCATTAGGATATAACGTATAACGTTATGTAGCATTACGATATACCGTATAACGATATGTAGCATAATGATATATCGTGTATCGTTATGTAGCATTACGATATAACGTATAACGTTATGTAGCATTATTTTATAACGTATAACGTTATGTAGCATTTCGATATAACGTATAACGTTATGTGGCATTACGATATAACGTATAACGTTATGTAGCATTACGATAAAACGTATAACGATATGTAGCATTACGATATAACGTATAACGTTATGTGGTATTACGTTATAACGTATAACGTTATGTAGCATTACGATATAACGTATAACGTGATATGGTAATACGTTATAACGTATAACGTGATATGGTAATACGATATAACGTATAACGTTATGTAGCATTACGATATAACATATAACATTATGTAGCATTACGTTATGATGTATAACGTTATGTAGTATTACGTTATAACGTATAACGTTATGTAGTATTACGATATAACGTATAACGTTATGTAGCATTACGATAAAACGTATAACGATATGTAGCATTACGATATAACGTATAACGTTATGTGGTATTACGTTATAACGTATAACGTTATGTAGCATTACGATATAACGTATAACGTGATATGGTAATACGTTATAACGTATAACGTAATATGGTAATACGATATAACGTATAACGTTATGTAGCATTACGATATAACGTATAACTTTATGTAGCATTACGATATAACGATTAACGCTATACAGCATTACGATATAACGTATTACGTTATGCAGCAGTACGATATAACGTATAACGTTATGTAGCATTACGATATAGCGTATAGCGTTAATGTAGCATTACGATATAACGTATAACGTTATGTAGCATTACTATATAACGTATAACGATATGTAGCATTACGATATAATGTATTACGTTATGTAGCATTACGATATAACGTATAACGTTATGTAGCATTAGGATATAACGTATAACGTTATGTAGCATTACGATATAACGTATAACGATATGTAGCATAATGATATAACGTGTATCGTTATGTAGCATTACGATATAACGTATAACGTTATGTAGCATTAAGATATAACGTATAACTTTATGTAGCATTACGATATAACGATTAACGCTATACAGCATTACGATAAAACGTATTACGTTATGTAGCAGTACGATATAACGTATAACGTTATGTAGCATTACGATATAGCGTATAGCGTTAATGTAGCATTACGATATAACGTATAACGTTATGTAGCATTACTATATAACGTATAACGATATGTAGCATTTCGATATAATGTACTACGTTATGTAGCATTACGATATAACGTATAACGTTATGTAGCATTAGGATATAACGTATAACGTTATGTTGCATTGCGATATATGTGGTATTACGTTATAACGTATAACGTTATGTAGCATTACGATATAACGTATAACGTGATATGGTAATACGTTATAACGTATAACGTCATATGGTAATACGATATAACGTATAACGTTATGTAGCATTACGTTATAACGTATAAAGTTATGTAGCATTGCGATATAACGCATAACGTTATGTAGCATAACGATATAACGTATAACGTTATGTAGCATTACGTTATAACGTATAACGTTATGTAGCATTACGATATAACGTATAACGTTATGTAGCATTACGATATAACGTATAACGTGATATGGTAATACGTTATAACGTATAACGTGATATGGTAATACGATATAACGTATAACGTTATGTAGCATTACGATATAACGTATAACGTTATGTATCACTACGATACAACGTATAACGTTACATGGTAATACGTTATAACGTATAACGTTATGTAGCATTACGATATAACGTATAACGTGATATGGTAACACGTTAAAATGTATAACGTGATATGGTAATACGTTATAACGTATAACGTTATGTAGCATTACGATATAACGTATAACGTTATGTAGCATTACGATATAAGGTATATCGTTATATAGTATTACGTTATATCGTATAACGTTATGTACTATTACACTATAACGTATAAAGTTATGTAGCATTACGATATAACGCATAACGTTATGTAGCATTACGATATACCGTATAACGATATGTAGCATTACGATATAGCGTATAGCGTTAATGTAGCATTACGATATAACGTATAACGTTATGTAGCATTACTATATAACGTATAACGATATGTAGCATTACGATATAATGTACTACGTTATATAGCATTACGATATAACGTATAACGTTATGTAGCATTAGGATATAACGTATAACGTTATGTAGCATTACGATATACCGTATAACGATATGTAGCATAATGATATATCGTGTATCGTTATGTAGCATTACGATATAACGTATAACGTTATGTAGCATTATTTTATAACGTATAACGTTATGTAGCATTTCGATATAACGTATAACGTTATGTGGCATTACGATATAACGTATAACGTTATGTAGCATTACGATAAAACGTATAACGATATGTAGCATTACGATATAACGTATAACGTTATGTGGTATTACGTTATAACGTATAACGTTATGTAGCATTACGATATAACGTATAACGTGATATGGTAATACGTTATAACGTATAACGTGATATGGTAATACGATATAACGTATAACGTTATGTAGCATTACGATATAACATATAACATTATGTAGCATTACGTTATGATGTATAACGTTATGTAGTATTACGTTATAACGTATAACGTTATGTAGTATTACGATATAACGTATAACGTTATGTAGCATTACGATAAAACGTATAACGATATGTAGCATTACGATATAACGTATAACGTTATGTGGTATTACGTTATAACGTATAACGTTATGTAGCATTACGATATAACGTATAACGTGATATGGTAATACGTTATAACGTATAACGTAATATGGTAATACGATAAAACGTATTACGTTATGTAGCAGTACGATATAACGTATAACGTTATGTAGCATTACGATATAGCGTATAGCGTTAATGTAGCATTACGATATAACGTATAACGTTATGTAGCATAATGATATAACGTGTATCGTTATGTAGCATTACGATATAACGTATAACGTTATGTAGCATTAAGATATAACGTATAACTTTATGTAGCATTACGATATAACGATTAACGCTATACAGCATTACGATAAAACGTATTACGTTATGTAGCAGTACGATATAACGTATAACGTTATGTAGCATTACGATATAGCGTATAGCGTTAATGTAGCATTACGATATAACGTATAACGTTATGTAGCATTACTATATAACGTATAACGATATGTAGCATTTCGATATAATGTACTACGTTATGTAGCATTACGATATAACGTATAACGTTATGTAGCATTAGGATATAACGTATAACGTTATGTTGCATTGCGATATAACGTATAACGATATGTAGCATAATGATATATCGTGTATCGTTATGTAGCATTACGATATAACGTATAACGTTATGTAGCATTATTTTATAACGTATAACGTTATGTAGCATTTCGATATAACGTATAACGTTATGTAGCATTACGATAAAACGTATAACGATATGTAGCATTACGATATAACGTATAACGTTATGTGGTATTACGTTATAACGTATAACGTTATGTAGCATTACGATATAACGTATAACGTGATATGGTAATACGTTATAACGTATAACGTGATATGGTAATACGATATAACGTATAACGTTATGTAGCATTACGATATAACGTATAACTTTATGTAGCATTACGATATAACGATTAACGCTATACAGCATTACGATATAACGTATTACGTTATGTAGCAGTACGATATAACGTATAACGTTATGTAGCATTACGATATAGCGTATAGCGTTAATGTAGCATTACGATATAACGTATAACGTTATGTAGCATTACTATATAACGTATAACGATATGTAGCATTACGATATAATGTATTACGTTATGTAGCATTACGATATAACGTATAACGTTATGTAGCATTAGGATATAACGTATAACGTTATGTAGCATTACGATATAACGTATAACGATATGTAGCATAATGATATAACGTGTATCGTTATGTAGCATTACGATATAACGTATAACGTTATGTAGCATTATTTTATAACGTATAACGTTATGTAGCATTTCGATATAACGTATAGCGTTATGTAGCATTACGATATAACGTATAACGATATGTAGCATAATGATATAACGTGTATCGTTATGTAGCATTACGATATAACGTATAACTTTATGTAGCATTACGATATAACGATTAACGCTATACAGCATTACGATATAACGTATTACGTTATGTAGCAGTACGATATAACGTATAACGTTATGTAGCATTACGATATAGCGTATAGCGTTAATGTAGCATTACGATATAACGTATAACGTTATGTAGCATTACTATATAACGTATAACGATATGTAGCATTACGATATAATGTATTACGTTATGTAGCATTACGATATAACGTATAACGTTATGTAGCATTATTTTATAACGTATAACGTTATGTAGCATTTCGATATAACGTATAACGTTATGTGGTATTACGTTATAACGTATAACGTTATGTAGCATTACGATATAACGTATAACGTGATATGGTAATACGTTATAACGTATAACGTCATATGGTAATACGATATAACGTATAACGTTATGTAGCATTACGTTATAACGTATAAAGTTATGTAGCATTGCGATATAACGCATAACGTTATGTAGCATAACGATATAACGTATAACGTTATGTAGCATTACGTTATAACGTATAACGTTATGTAGCATTACGATATAACGTATAACGTTATGTAGCATTACGATATAACGTATAACGTGATATGGTAATACGTTATAACGTATAACGTGATATGGTAATACGATATAACGTATAACGTTATGTAGCATTACGATATAACGTATAACGTTATGTATCACTACGATACAACGTATAACGTTACATGGTAATACGTTATAACGTATAACGTTATGTAGCATTACGATATAACGTATAACGTGATATGGTAACACGTTAAAATGTATAACGTGATATGGTAATACGTTATAACGTATAACGTTATGTAGCATTACGATATAACGTATAACGTTATGTAGCATTACGATATAAGGTATATCGTTATATAGTATTACGTTATATCGTATAACGTTATGTACTATTACACTATAACGTATAAAGTTATGTAGCATTACGATATAACGCATAACGTTATGTAGCATTACGATATACCGTATAACGTTATGTGGTATTACGTTATAACGTATAACGTTATGTAGTATTATGATATAACGTGTAACGTTATGTAGCATAACGATATAACGTGTAACGTTATGTAGCATTACGATATAACGTATAACGTTATGTAGCATTACGATATAAGGTATATCGTTATATAGTATTACGTTATATCGTATAACGTTATGTACTATTACACTATAACGTATAAAGTTATGTAGCATTACGATATAACGTATAACGTTATGTAGCATTACGATATACCGTATAACGTTATGTGGTATTACGTTATAACGTATAACGTTATGTAGTATTATGATATAACGTGTAACGTTATGTAGCATAACGATATAACGTGTAACGTTATGTAGCATTACGTTATAACGTATAGCGTTATGTAGCATTACGATATAACGTATAACGTGATATGGTAATACGTTATAACGTATAACGTGATATGGTAATACGATATAACGTATAACGATATGTAGCATTACGATATAACGTATAAGGTTATGTAGCATTACGATATAACGTATAACGTTATGTAGCATTACGATATAACGTATAACTTTATGTAGCATTACGATATAACGATTAACGCTATGTAGCATTACGATATATCGTATTACGATATGTAGCAGTACGATATAACGTATAACGTTATGTAGCATTACGATATAGCGTATAGCGTTATGTAGCATTACGATATAACGTATAACGTTATGTAGCATAATGATATAACGTGTATCGTTATGTAGCATTACGATATAACGTATAACGTTATGTAGCATTATTTTATAACGTATAACGTTATGTAGCATTTCGATATAACGTATAACGTTATGTGGCATTACGGTATAACGTATAACGTTATGTAGCATTACGATAAAACGTATAACGATATGTAGCATTACGATATAACGTATAACGTTATGTGGTATTACGTTATAACGTATAACGTTATGTAGCATTACGATATAACGTATAACGTGATATGGTAATACGTTATAACGTTTAACGTGATATGGTAATACGATATAACGTATAACGTTATGTAGCATTACGATATAACGTATAACATTATGTAGCATTACGTTATGATGTATAACGTTATGTAGTATTACGTTATAACGTATAACGTTATGTAGTATTACGATATAACGTATAACGTTATGTAGCATTACGATAAAACGTATAACGATATGTAGCATTACGATATAACGTATAACGTTATGTGGTATTACGTTATAACGTATAACGTTATGTAGCATTACGATATAACGTATAACGTGATATGGTAATACGTTATAACGTATAACGTGATATGGTAATACGATATAACGTATAACGTTATGTAGCATTACGTTATAACGTATAAAGTTATGTAGCATTGCGATATAACGCATAACGTTATGTAGCATAACGATATAACGTATAACGTTATGTAGCATTACGTTACAACGTATAACGTTATGTAGCATTACGATATAACGTATAACGTTATGTGGCATTACGATATAACGTATAACGTGATATGGTAACACGTTAAAACGTATAACGTGATATGGTAATACATTATATCATATATCGTTATGTAGCATTACGATATAACGTATAACGTTATGTGGTATTACGTTATAACGTATAACGTTATGTAGCATTACGATATAACGTATAACGTGATATGGTAACACGTTAAAATGTATAACGTGATATGGTAATACGATATAACGTATAACGTTATGTAGCATTACGATATAACGTATAAGGTTATGTAGCATTACGATATAACGTATAACGTTATGTAGCATTACGATAGAACGTATAACTTTATGTAGCATTACGATATAACGATTAACGCTATGTAGCATTACGATATAACGTATTACGATATGTAGCAGTACGGTATAACGTATAACGTTATGTAGCATTACGATATAGCGTATAGCGTTATGTAGCATTACGATATAACGTATAACGTTATGTAGCATTACTATATAACGTATAACGATATTTAGCATTACGATATAATGTATTACGTTATGTAGCATTACGATATAACGTATAACGTTATGTAGCATTAGGATATAACGTATAACGTTGTGTAGCATTACGATATAACGTATAACGATACGTAGCATTACGATATAACGTATAACGTTATGTAGCATTACTTTATAACGTATAACGTTATGTAGCATTACGATATAACGTATAACGTTGTGTATCATTACGATACAACGTATAACGTTACATGGTAATACGTTATAACGTATAAAGTTATGTAGCATTACGATATAACGTATAACGTGATATGGTAACACGTTAAAATGTATAACGTGATATGGTAATACGTTATAACGTATAACGTTATGTAGCATTACGATATAACGTATAACGTTATGTAGCATTACGATATAAGGTATATCGTTATATAGTATTACGTTATATCGTATAACGTTATGTACTATTACACTATAACGTATAAAGTTATGTAGCATTACGATATAACGCATAACGATATGTAGCATTACGATATACCGTATAACGTTATGTGGTATTACGTTATAACGTATAACGTTATGTAGTATTATGATATAACGGGTAACGTTATGTAGCATAACGATATAACGTGTAACGTTATGTAGCATTACGATATAACGTATAACGTTATGTAGCATTACGATATAAGGTATATCGTTATATAGTATTACGTTATATCGTATAACGTTATGTACTATTACACTATAACGTATAAAGTTATGTAGCATTACGATATAACGTATAACGTTATGTAGCATTATGATATAACGTATAACGTTATGTAGTATTACGTTATAACGTATAGCGTTATGTAGCATTACGATATAACGTATAACGTGATATGGTATTACGTTATAACGTATAACGTTATGTAGCATTACGATATAACGTATAACGTGATATGGTAATACGTTATAACGTTTAACGTGATATGGTAATACGATATAACGTATAACGTTATGTAGCATTACGATATAACGTATAACATTATGTAGCATTACGTTATGATGTCTAACGTTATGTAGTATTACGTTATAACGTATAACGTTATGTAGTATTACGATACAACGTATAACGTTACATGGTAATACGTTATAACATATAACGTTATGTAGCATTACGATATAACGTATAACGTTATGTAGCATTACGATATAACGTATAACGTTATGCAGCATAACGATATAACGTGCAACGTTATGTAGTATTACGTTATAACGTATAAAGTTATGTAGCATACGATATAACGCATAACGTTATGTAGCATAACGATATAACGTATAACGTTATGTAGCATTACGTCATAACGTATAACGTTATGTAGCATTACGATATAACGTATAACGTTATGTAGCATTACGATATAACGTATAACGTTATGTAGCATTACGATAAAACGTATAACGTTACATGGTAATACGTTATAACATATAACGTTATGTAGCATTACGATATAACGTATAACGTTATGTAGCATTACGATATAACGTATAACGTTATGTATCATTACGATACAACGTATAACGTTACATGGTAATACGTTATAACGTATAAAGTTATGTAGCATTACGATATAACGTATAACGTGATATGGTAACACGTTAAAATGTATAACGTGATATGGTAATACGTTATAACGTATAACGTTATGTAGCATTACGATATAACGTATAACGTTATGTAGCATTACGATATAAGGTATATCGTTATATAGTATTACGTTATATCGTATAACGTTATGTACTATTACACTATAACGTATCAAGTTATGTAGCATTACGATATAACGCATAACGATATGTAGCATTACGATATACCGTATAACGTTATGTGGTATTACGTTATAACGTATAACGTTATGTAGTATTATGATATAACGTGTAACGTTATGTAGCATAACGATATAACGTGTAACGTTATGTAGCATTACGATATAACGTATAACGTTATGTAGCATTACGATATAAGGTATATCGTTATATAGTCTTACGTTATATCGTATAACGTTATGTACTATTACACTATAACGTATAAAGTTATGTAGCATTACGATATAACGTATAACGTTATGTAGCATTATGATATAACGTATAACGCTATGTAGTATTACGTTATAACGTATAGCGTTATGTAGCATTACGATATAACGTATAACGTGATATGGTATTACGTTATAACGTATAACGTTATGTAGCATTACGATATAACGTATAACGTGATATGGTAATACGTTATAACGTTTAACGTGATATGGTAATACGATATAACGTATAACGTTATGTAGCATTACGATATAACGTATAACATTATGTAGCATTACGTTATGATGTATAACGTTATGTAGTATTACGTTATAACGTATAACGTTATGTAGTATTACGATATAACGTATAACGTTATGTAGCATTACGATAAAACGTATAACGGTATGTAGCATTACGATATAACGTATAACGTTATGTGGTATTACGTTATAACGTATAACGTTATGTAGCATTATGATATAACGTATAACGTGATATGGTAATACGATATAACGTATAACGTGATATGGTAATACGATATAACGTATAACGTTATGTAGCATTACGTTATAACGTATAAAGTTATGTAGCATTGCGATATAACGCATAACGTTATGTAGCATAACGATATAACGTATAACTTTATGTAGCATTACGATATAACGATTAACGCTATGTAGCATTACGATATAACGTATTACGATATGTAGCAGTACGGTATAACGTATAACGTTATGTAGCATTACGATATAACGTATAACGTTATGTAGCATTACGATATAACGTATAACGTGATATGGTAACACGTTAAAACGTATAACGTGATATGGTAATACGTTATATCATATATCGTTATGTAGCATTACGATATAACGTATAACGTTATGTGGTATTACGTTATAACGTATAACGTTATGTAGCATTACGATATAACGTATAACGTTATATGGTAATACGTTATAACGTATAACGTGATATGGTAATACGATATAACGTATAACGTTATGTAGCATTACGATATAACGTATAACGTTATGTATCATTACGATACAACGTATAACGTTACATGGTAATACGTTATAACGTATAACGTTATGTAGCATTACAATATAACGTATAACGTGATATGGTAACACGTTAAAATGTATAACGTGATATGGTAATACGTTATAACGTATAAGGTTATGTAGCATTACGATATAACGTATAACGTTATGTAGCATTACGATATAAGGTATATCGTTATATAGTATTACGTTATATCGTATAACGTTATGTACTATTACACTATAACGTATAAAGTTATGTAGCATTACGATATAACGTATAACGTTATGTAGCATTATGATATAACGTATAACGTTATGTAGTATTACGTTATAACGTATAGCGTTATGTAGCATTACGATATAACGTATAACTTTATGTAGCATTACGATATAACGATTAACGCTATGTAGCATTACGATATAACGTATTACGATATGTAGCAGTACGGTATAACGTATAACGTTATGTAGCATTACGATATAGCGTATAGCGTTAGGTAGCATTACGATATAACGTATAACGTTATGTAGCATTACGATATAACGTATAACGTTATGTATCATTACGATACAACGTATAACGTTACATGGTAATACGTTATAACGTATAACGTTATGTAGCATTACAATATAACGTATAACGTGATATGGTAATACGTTATAACGTATATCGTGATATGGTAATACGATATAACGTATAACGTTATGTAGCATTACGATATAACGTATAAGGTTATGTAGCATTACGATATAACGTATAACGTTATGTAGCATTACGATAGAACGTATAACTTTATGTAGCATTACGATATAACGATTAACGCTATGTAGCATTACGATATAACGTATTACGATATGTAGCAGTACGGTATAACGTATAACGTTATGTAGCATTACGATATAGCGTATAGCGTTAGGTAGCATTACGATATAACGTATAACGTTATGTAGCATTACTATATAACGTATAACGATATTTAGCATTACGATATAGTGTATTACGTTATGTAGCATTACGATATAACGTATAACGTTATGTAGCATTAGGATATAACGTATAACGTTTGTGTAGCATTACGATATAACGTATAACGATACGTAGCATTACGATATAACGTATAACGTTATGTAGCATTACTTTATAACGTATAACGTTATGTAGCATTTCGATATAACGTATAACGTTATGTGGCATTACGATATAACGTATGACGTTATGTAGCATTACGATATAACGTATAACGTTATGTAGCATTACGATATAACGTATAACGTTATGTAGCATTACGATATAACGTATAACGTTATTTAGCATAACGGTATAACGTGTAACGTTATGTACTATTACGTTATAACGTATAAAGTTATGTAGCATTACGATATAACGCATAACGTTATGTAGCATAACGATATAACGTATAACGTTATGTAGCATTACGTCATAACGTATAACGTTATGTAGCATTACGATATAACGTATAACGTTATGTAGCCTTACGATATAACGTATAACGTTATGTAGCATTACGATACAACGTCTAACGTTACATGGCAATACGTTATAACATATAACGTTATGTAGCATTACGATATAACGTATAACGTTATGTAGCATTACGATATATCGTATAACGTTATGTAGCATAACGATATAATGTATTACGTTATGTAGCATTACGATATAACGTATAACGTTATGTAGCATTATTTTATAACGTATAACGTTATGTAGCATTTCGATATAACGTATAACGTTATGTGGCATTACGATATAACGTATAACGTTATGTAGCATTACGATAAAACGTATAACGATATGTAGCATTACGATATAACGTATAACGTTATGTGGTACTACGTTATAACGTATAACGTTATGTAGCATTACGATATAACGTATAACGTGATATGGTAATACGTTATAACGTATAACGTGATATGGTAATACGATATAACGTATAACGTTATGTAGCATTACGATATAACATATAACATTATGTAGCATTACGTTATGATGTATAACGTTATGTAGTATTACGTTATAACGTATAACGTTATGTAGTATTACGATATAACGTATAACGTTATGTAGCATTACGATAAAACGTATAACGATATGTAGCATTACGATATAACGTATAACGTTATGTGGTATTACGTTATAACGTATAACGTTATGTAGCATTACGATATAACGTATAACGTGATATGGTAATACGTTATAACGTATAACGTAATATGGTAATACGATATAACGTATAACGTTATGT
The DNA here is from genome assembly GCA_936014575.1 of Bombus lapidarius. Taxonomy (NCBI): domain Eukaryota; kingdom Metazoa; phylum Arthropoda; class Insecta; order Hymenoptera; family Apidae; genus Bombus; species Bombus lapidarius. The sequence continues at coordinate 744,448 of CAKXZU010000087.1, forward strand.
AGCATTACGATATAACGTATAACTTTATGTAGCATTACGATATAACGATTAACGCTATACAGCATTACGATATAACGTATTACGTTATGCAGCAGTACGATATAACGTATAACGTTATGTAGCATTACGATATAACGTATAACGATATGTAGCATAATGATATAACGTGTATCGTTATGTAGCATTACGATATAACGTATAACGTTATGTAGCATTAAGATATAACGTATAACTTTATGTAGCATTACGATATAACGATTAACGCTATACAGCATTACGATAAAACGTAGTACGTTATGTAGCAGTACGATATAACGTATAACGTTATGTAGCATTACGATATAGCGTATAGCGTTAATGTAGCATTACGATATAACGTATAACGTTATGTAGCATTACTATATAACGTATAACGATATGTAGCATTTCGATATAATGTACTACGTTATGTAGCATTACGATATAACGTATAACGTTATGTAGCATTAGGATATAACGTATAACGTTATGTTGCATTGCGATATAACGTATAACGATATGTAGCATAATGATATATCGTGTATCGTTATGTAGCATTACGATATAACGTATAACGTTATGTAGCATTATTTTATAACGTATAACGTTATGTAGCATTTCGATATAACGTATAACGTTATGTAGCATTACGATAAAACGTATAACGATATGTAGCATTACGATATAACGTATATAGTTATGTGGTATTACGTTATAACGTATAACGTTATGTAGCATTACGATATAACGTATAACGTGATATGGTAATACGTTATAACGTATAACGTGATATGGTAATACGATATAACGTATAACGTTATGTAGCATTACGATATAACGTATAACTTTATGTAGCATTACGATATAACGATTAACGCTATACAGCATTACGATATAACGTATTACGTTATGTAGCAGTACGATATAACGTATAACGTTATGTAGCATTACGATATAGCGTATAGCGTTAATGTAGCATTACGATATAACGTATAACGTTATGTAGCATTACTATATAACGTATAACGATATGTAGCATTACGATATAATGTATTACGTTATGTAGCATTACGATATAACGTATAACGTTATGTAGCATTAGGATATAACGTATAACGTTATGTAGCATTACGATATAACGTATAACGATATGTAGCATAATGATATAACGTGTATCGTTATGTAGCATTACGATATAACGTATAACGTTATGTAGCATTATTTTATAACGTATAACGTTATGTAGCATTTCGATATAACGTATAGCGTTATGTAGCATTACGATATAACGTATAACGATATGTAGCATAATGATATAACGTGTATCGTTATGTAGCATTACGATATAACGTATAACTTTATGTAGCATTACGATATAACGATTAACGCTATACAGCATTACGATATAACGTATTACGTTATGTAGCAGTACGATATAACGTGTAACGTTATGTAGCATTACGATATAGCGTATAGCGTTAATGTAGCATTACGATATAACGTATAACGTTATGTAGCCTTACTATATAACGTATAACGATATGTAGCATTACGATATAATGTATTACGTTATGTAGCATTACGATATAACGTATAACGTTATGTAGCATTATTTTATAACGTATAACGTTATGTAGCATTTCGATATAACGTATAACGTTATGTGGTATTACGTTATAACGTATAACGTTGTGTAGCATTACGATATAACGTATAACGTGATATGGTAATACGTTATAACGTATAACGTCATATGGTAATACGATATAACGTATAACGTTATGTAGCATTACATTATAACGTATAAAGTTATGTAGCATTGCGATATAACGCATAACGTTATGTAGCAAAACGATATAACGTATAACGTTATGTAGCATTACGTTATAACGTATAACGTTATGTAGCATTACGATATAACGTATAACGTTATGTAGCATTACGATATAACGTATAACGTGATATGGTAATACGTTATAACGTATAACGTGATATGGTAATACGATATAACGTATAACGTTATGTAGCATTACGATATAACGTATAACGTTATGTATCACTACGATACAACGTATAACGTTACATGGTAATACGTTATAACGTATAACGTTATGTAGCATTACGATATAACGTATAACGTGATATGGTAACACGTTAAAATGTATAACGTGATATGGTAATACGTTATAACGTATAACGTTATGTAGCATTACGATATAACGTATAACGTTATGTAGCATTACGATATAAGGTATATCGTTATATAGTATTACGTTATATCGTATAACGTTATGTACTATTACACTATAACGTATAAAGTTATGTAGCATTACGATATAACGCATAACGTTATGTAGCATTACGATATACCGTATAACGTTATGTGGTATTACGTTATAACGTATAACGTTATGTAGTATTATGATATAACGTGTAACGTTATGTAGCATAACGATATAACGTATAACGTTATGTAGCATTACGATATAAGGTATATCGTTATATAGTATTACGTTATATCGTATAACGTTATGTACTATTACACTATAACGTATAAAGTTATGTAGCATTACGATATAACGTATAACGTTATGTAGCATTACGATATACCGTATAACGTTATGTGGTATTACGTTATAACGTATAACGTTATGTAGTATTATGATATAACGTGTAACGTTATGTAGCATAACGATATAACGTGTAACGTTATGTAGCATTACGTTATAACGTATAGCGTTATGTAGCATTACGATATAACGTATAACGTGATATGGTAATACGTTATAACGTATAACGTGATATGGTAATACGATATAACGTATAACGATATGTAGCATTACGATATAACGTATAAGGTTATGTAGCATTACGATATAACGTATAACGTTATGTAGCATTACGATATAACGTATAACTTTATGTAGCATTACGATATAACGATTAACGCTATGTAGCATTACGATATATCGTATTACGATATGTAGCAGTACGATATAACGTATAACGTTATGTAGCATTACGATATAGCGTATAGCGTTATGTAGCATTACGATATAACGTATAACGTTATGTAGCATAATGATATAACGTGTATCGTTATGTAGCATTACGATATAACGTATAACGTTATGTAGCATTATTTTATAACGTATAACGTTATGTAGCATTTCGATATAACGTATAACGTTATGTGGCATTACGGTATAACGTATAACGTTATGTAGCATTACGATAAAACGTATAACGATATGTAGCATTACGATATAACGTATAACGTTATGTGGTATTACGTTATAACGTATAACGTTATGTAGCATTACGATATAACGTATAACGTGATATGGTAATACGTTATAACGTTTAACGTGATATGGTAATACGATATAACGTATAACGTTATGTAGCATTACGATATAACGTATAACATTATGTAGCATTACGTTATGATGTATAACGTTATGTAGTATTACGTTATAACGTATAACGTTATGTAGTATTACGATATAACGTATAACGTTATGTAGCATTACGATAAAACGTATAACGATATGTAGCATTACGATATAACGTATAACGTTATGTGGTATTACGTTATAACGTATAACGTTGTGTAGCATTACGATATAACGTATAACGTGATATGGTAATACGTTATAACGTATAACGTGATATGGTAATACGATATAACGTATAACGTTATGTAGCATTACGTTATAACGTATAAAGTTATGTAGCATTGCGATATAACGCATAACGTTATGTAGCATAACGATATAACGTATAACGTTATGTAGCATTACGTTACAACGTATAACGTTATGTAGCATTACGATATAACGTATAACGTTATGTAGCATTACGATATAACGTATAACGTGATATGGTAACACGTTAAAACGTATAACGTGATATGGTAATACATTATATCATATATCGTTATGTAGCATTACGATATAACGTATAACGTTATGTGGTATTACGTTATAACGTATAACGTTATGTAGCATTACGATATAACGTATAACGTGATATGGTAACACGTTAAAATGTATAACGTGATATGGTAATACGATATAACGTATAACGTTATGTAGCATTACGATATAACGTATAAGGTTATGTAGCATTACGATATAACGTATAACGTTATGTAGCATTACGATAGAACGTATAACTTTATGTAGCATTACGATATAACGATTAACGCTATGTAGCATTACGATATAACGTATAACGATACGTAGCATTACGATATAACGTATAACGTTATGTAGCATTACTTTATAACGTATAACGTTATGTAGCATTACGATATAACGTATAACGTTATGTATCATTACGATACAACGTATAACGTTACATGGTAATACGTTATAACGTATAAAGTTATGTAGCATTACGATATAACGTATAACGTGATATGGTAACACGTTAAAATGTATAACGTGATATGGTAATACGTTATAACGTATAACGTTATGTAGCATTACGATATAACGTATAACGTTATGTAGCATTACGATATAAGGTATATCGTTATATAGTATTACGTTATATCGTATAACGTTATGTACTATTACACTATAACGTATAAAGTTATGTAGCATTACGATATAACGCATAACGATATGTAGCATTACGATATACCGTATAACGTTATGTGGTATTACGTTATAACGTATAACGTTATGTAGTATTATGATATAACGGGTAACGTTATATAGCATAACGATATAACGTGTAACGTTATGTAGCATTACGATATAACGTATAACGTTATGTAGCATTACGATATAAGGTATATCGTTATATAGTATTACGTTATATCGTATAACGTTATGTACTATTACACTATAACGTATAAAGTTATGTAGCATTACGATATAACGTATAACGTTATGTAGCATTATGATATAACGTATAACGTTATGTAGTATTACGTTATAACGTATAGCGTTATGTAGCATTACGATATAACGTATAACGTGATATGGTATTACGTTATAACGTATAACGTTATGTAGCATTACGATATAACGTATAACGTGATATGGTAATACGTTATAACGTTTAACGTGATATGGTAATACGATATAACGTATAACGTTATGTAGCATTACGATATAACGTATAACATTATGTAGCATTACGTTATGATGTCTAACGTTATGTAGTATTACGTTATAACGTATAACGTTATGTAGTATTACGATATAACGTATAACGTTATGTAGCATTACGATATAATCGTATAACGTTATGTAGCATTACGATATAATCGTATAACGTTATGTAGCATTACGATATAACGTATAACGTTATGTTGCATTACGATATAACGTATAACGTTATGTTGCATTACGATATAACGTATAACGTTATGTGGCATAACGATATAACGTATAACGTTATGTAGCATTATATTATAACGTATAACGTTATGTAGCATTACGATATAACGTATAGCGTTATGTAGCATTACGATATAACGTATAACATTATGTAGCATTACGATATATCGTATAACGTTATGTAGCATTACGATATAACGTATAACGTTATGTAGCATTACGATATAACGTATAACGTTATGTAGCATTACGTTATAACGTATAACGTTATGTAGCATTACGTTATAACGTATAACGTTATGTAGCATTATTTTATAACGTATAACTTTATGTAGCATTTCGATATAACGTATAACGTTATGTAGCATTACGATATAACGTATAACGTTATGTAGCATTACGATATGATGTATAGCGTTATGTAGCATTGCGATATAACGTAACACGTTATATAGTATTACGTTATATCGTATAACGTCATGTGGTATCACATTATAACGTATAAAGCTATGTAGTATTACGATATAACGTATAACGTTATGTAGCATTACGATATAACGTATAACGTTATGTAGCAATACGATATAACGTATAACGTTATATGGTAATACGTCATAACGTATAACGCTATGTAGCATCACGATATAACGTATAACGTTATGTAGCATTACGATATAACGTATAACGTTATGTAGCATTACCATATAACGTATAACGTTATGTAGCATTACGATATAACGTATAACGTTATGTAGCATAACGATATAACGTATAACGTTATGTGGCATTACGATATAACGTATAACGTTATGTAGCATTATTTTATAACGTATAACGTTATGTAGCATTTCGATATAACGTATAACGTTATGTGGCATTACGATATAACGTATAACGTTATGTAGCATTACGATATAACGTATAACGTTATGTAGCATTACGATATAACGTATAACGTTATGTAGCATTACGATGTAACGTATAACGTTATGCAGCATTACGATATAACGTATAACGTTATGTAGCATTACTATATAACGTATAACGTTATGTAGCATTACGATATAACGTATAACGTTATGTAGCATTACGATATAACGTATAACGTTATGTAGCATTACGATATAACGTATAACGTTATGTAGCATAACGATATAACGTATAACGTTATGTAGCATAACGATATAACGTGTAACGTTAAGTAGCATTACGGTACAACACGTAACGTTATGTAGCATTACGATATAACGTATAACGTTATGTAGCATTACGATATAACGTATAACGTTATGTAGCATTACGATATAACGTATAACGTTATATAGCATTACGTTATAACGTATAACGTTATGTAGCATTACGATATAACGTATAACGTGATATGGTATTACGTTATAACGTATAACGTTATGTAGTAATATGATATAACGCATAACGTGATATGGTAGCACGTTAAAACGTATAACGTGATATGGTAATACGTTATAACACATAACGTTATGTAGCATTACGATATAACGTATAACGTTATGTAGCATTACGATATATGGTATATCGTTATATAGTATTACGATATATCGTATAATGTTGTGTACTATTACGCTATAACGTATAAAGTTATGTAGCATTACGATATAACGCATAACGTGATATGGTATTACGTTATAACGTATAACGTTATGTAGTAATATGATATAACGCATAACGTGATATGGTAGCACGTTAAAACGTATAACGTGATATGGTAATACGTTATAACACATAACGTTATGTAGCATTACGATATAACGTATAACGTTATGTAGCATTACGATATGATGTATAGCGTTATGTAGCATTGCGATATAACGTAACACGTTATATAGTATTACGTTATATCGTATAACGTCATGTAGTATTACATTATAACGTATAAAGCTATGTAGCATTACGATATAACGTATAACGTTATGTAGCATTACGATATAACGTATAACGTTATGTAGCAATACGATATAACGTATAACGTTATATGGTAATACGTCATAACGTATAACGCTATGTAGCATCACGATATAACGTATAACGTTATGTAGCATTACGATATAACGTATAACGTTATGTAGCATTACCATATAACGTATAACGTTATGTAGCATTACGATATAACGTATAACGTTATGTAGCATAACGATATAACGTATAACGTTATGTAGCATTACGATATAACGTATAACGTTATGTAGCATTATTTTATAACGTATAACGTTATGTAGCATTTCGATATAACGTATAACGTTATGTGGCATTACGATATAACGTATAACGTTATGTAGCATTACGATATAACGTATAACGTTATGTAGCATTACGATATAACGTATAACGTTATGTAGCATTACGATGTAACGTATAACGTTATGCAGCATTACGATATAACGTATAACGTTATGTAGCATTACGATATAACGTGTAACGTTCTATGGTAATGCGTTATAACGTAAAACGTTGTGTAGCATTACGATATAACGTATAAAGTTATGTGGCATTACGATATAACGTATAACGTTATGTAGCATTGCGATATAACGTATAACGTTATGTAGCATAACGATATTACGTACAACGTTATATAGTGTTACGTTATGACGTATAACGTTATGTAGTATTACGTTATAACGTGTAACGTTATGTAGCATTACGATATAACGTATAGCGTTATGCAGCATATCGATATAACGTACAACGTTGTGTAGCATTACGATATAACGTATAACGTTATATAGTATTACGTTATAACATATAACGTTATGTAGTATTATGATATAACGTATAACGTGATATGGTAACACGTTAAAACGTATAACGTGATATGGTTATACGTTATAACGTATAACGTTATGTAGCATTACGATATAACGTATAACGTTATGTGGTATTACATTATAACGTATAACGTTATGTAGCATTACGATATAACGCATAACGTGATATGGTAATACGTTATAACGTATAACGTTATGTAGCATTACGATATAACGTATAACGTTATGTAGCATTACGATATAACGTATAACGTTATGTAGTACTATGATATATCGTATAACGCGATATGGCAATACGTTAAAACGTATAACGTGATATGGTAATACGTTATAACTTATAACGTTATGTAGCATTACGATATAACGTATAACGTTATGTAGCATTACGATATAAAATATAACGTTATGAAGTATTACGTTATAACGTATAACGTTATGTAGCATTACGCTATAACGTATAACGTTATAAGTATTACGTTATAACGTATAACGTTATGTAGTACAATGATATATCGTATAACGCGATATGGCAATACGTTAAAACGTATAACGTGATATGGTAATACGTTATAACTTATAACGTTATGTAGCATTACGATATAAGGTATATCGTTATATAGTATTACGTTATATCGTATAACGTTATGTACTATTACGTTATAACGTATAAAGTTATGTAGCATTACGATATAACTCATAACGTTATGTAGCATAACGATATAACGTATAACGTTATGTAGCATGACGTCATAACGTATAACGTTATGTAGCATTACGATATAACGTATAACGTTATGTAGCATTACGATATAACGTATAACGTTTTGTAGCATTACGACAGAACGTATAACGTTATTATAGCATTACGATATAACGTATAACGTTATGTAGCATTACGATATAACGTATAACGTTATGTGGCATTACGATATAACGTATAACGTTATGTAGCATTACGATATAACGTATAACGTTATGTAGCATTACGATATAACGTATAACGTTTTGTAGCATTTGGACAGAACGTATAACGTTATTATAGCATTACGATATAACGTATAACGTTATGTAGCATTACGATATAACGTATAACGTTATGTGGCATTACGATATAACGTATAACGTTATGTAGCATTATTTTATAACGTATAACGTTATGTAGCATTACGATATAACGTATAACGTTATGTAGCATAACGATATAACGTGTAACGTTATGTAGCATTACGGTATAACACATAACGTTATGTAGCATTACGATATAACGTATAACGTTATGTAGCATTATGATATAACGTATAACTTAATGTAGCATTACGACATAACGTATAACGTTATGTGGCATTACGATATAACGTATAACGTTATGTAGCATTATTTTATAACGTATAACGTTATGCAGCATTACGATATAACGTATAACGTTATGTATCGTCACGATACAACGTATAACGTTATGTAGCATTACGATATATCGTATAACGTTATGTAGCATTACGTTATAGCGTATAACGGTATGTAGCATTACGATATAACGTATAACGTTATGTAGCATTATGATAGAACGTATAACGTTATGTAGTATTACGTTATAACGTATAGCATTATGAAGCATTACGATATAACGTATACCGTGATATGGTAATACGTTATAACGTATAACGTGATATGGTAATACGATATAACGTATAACGTTATGTAGCATTACGATATAACGTATAAGGTTATGTAGCATTACGATATAACGTATAACGTTATGTAGCATTACGATATAACGTATAACTTTATGTAGCATTACGATATAACGATTAACGCTATGTAGCATTACGATATAACGTATTACGTTATGTAGCAGTACGATATAACGTATAACGTTATGTAGCATTATTTTATAACGTATAACTTTATGTAGCATTACGATATAACGTATAACGTTATGTAGCATAACGATATAACGTGTAACGTTATGTAGCATTACGGTATAACACATAACGTTATGTAGCATTACGATATAACGTATAACATTATGTAGCATTATGATATAACGTATAACTTAATGTAGCATTACGACATAACGTATAACGTTATGTGGCATTACGATATAACGTATAACGTTATGTAGCATTATTTTATAACGTATAACGTTATGCAGCATTACGATATAACGTATAACGTTATGTAGCGTCACGAGACAACGTATAACGTTATGTAGCATTACGATATATCGTATAACGTTGTGTAGCATTACGTTATAGCGTATAACGTTATGTAGCATTACGATATAACGTATAACGTTATGTAGCATTATGATAGAACGTATAACGTTATGTAGTATTACGTTATAACGTATAGCGTTATGTAGCATTACGATATAACGTATAACGTGATATGGTAATACGTTATAACGTATAACGTGATATGGTAATACGATATAACGTATGACGTTATGTAGCATTACGATATAACGTATAAGGTTATGTAGCATTACGATATAACGTATAACGTTATGTAGCATTACGATATAACGTATAACTTTATGTAGCATTACGATATAACGATTAACGCTATGTAGCATTACGATATAACGTATTACGTTATGTAGCAGTACGATATAACGTATAACGTTATGTAGCATTACAATATAGCGTATAGCGTTATGTAGCATTACGATATAACGTATAACGTTATGTAGCATTACGACAGAACGTATAACGTTATTATAGCATTACGATATAACGTATAACGTTATGTAGCATTACGATATAATGTATAACGTTATGTGGCATTACGATATAACGTATAACGTTATGTAGCATTATTTTATAACGTATAACGTTATGTAGCATTACGATATAACGTATAACGTTATGTAGCATAACGATATAACGTGTAACGTTATGTAGCATTACGGTATAACACATAACGTTATGTAGCATTACGATATAACGTATAACGTTATGTAGCATTATGATATAACGTATAACTTAATGTAGCATTACGACATAACGTATAACGTTATGTGGCATTACGATATAACGTATAACGTTATGTAGCATTATTTTATAACGTATAACGTTATGCAGCATTACGATATAACGTATAACGTTATGTAGCGTCACGATACAACGTATAACGTTATGTAGCATTACGATATATCGTATAACGTTATGTAGCATTACGTTATAACGTATAACGTTATGTAGCATTACGATATAACGTATAACGTTATGTAGCATTATGATAGAACGTATAACGTTATGTAGTATTACGTTATAACGTATAGCGTTATGTAGCATTACGATATAACGTATAACGTGATATGGTAATACGTTATAACGTATAACGTGATATGGTAATACGATATAACGTATAACGTTATGTAGCATTACGATATAACGTATAACTTTATGTAGCATTACGATATAACGATTAACGCTATGTAGCATTACCATATAACGTATTACGTTATGTAGCAGTACGATATAACGTATAACGTTATGTAGCATTACAATATAGCGTATAGCGTTATGTAGCATTACGATATAACGTATAACGTTATGTAGCATTACGACAGAACGTATAACGTTATTATAGCATTACGATATAACGTATAACGTTATGTAGCATTACGATATAATGTATAACGTTATGTGGCATTACGATATAACGTATAACGTTATGTAGCATTATTTTATAACGTATAACGTTATGTAGCATTACGATATAACGTATAACGTTATGTAGCATAACGATATAACGTGTAACGTTATGTAGCATTACGGTATAACACATAACGTTATGTAGCATTACGATATAACGTATAACGTTATGTAGCATTATGATATAACGTATAACTTAATGTAGCATTACGACATAACGTATAACGTTATGTGGCATTACGATATAACGTATAACGTTATGTAGCATTATTTTATAACGTATAACGTTATGCAGCATTACGATATAACGTATAACGTTATGTAGCGTCACGAGACAACGTATAACGTTATGTAGCATTACGATATATCGTATAACGTTGTGTAGCATTACGTTATAGCGTATAACGTTATGTAGCATTACGATATAACGTATAACGTTATGTAGCATTATGATAGAACGTATAACGTTATGTAGTATTACGTTATAACGTATAGCGTTATGTAGCATTACGATATAACGTATAACGTGATATGGTAATACGTTATAACGTATAACGTGATATGGTAATACGATATAACGTATGACGTTATGTAGCATTACGATATAACGTATAAGGTTATGTAGCATTACGATATAACGTATAACGTTATGTAGCATTACGATATAACGTATAACTTTATGTAGCATTACGATATAACGATTAACGCTATGTAGCATTACGATATAACGTATTACGTTATGTAGCAGTACGATATAACGTATAACGTTATGTAGCATTACAATATAGCGTATAGCGTTATGTAGCATTACGATATAACGTATAACGTTATGTAGCATTACGACAGAACGTATAACGTTATTATAGCATTACGATATAACGTATAACGTTATGTAGCATTACGATATAATGTATAACGTTATGTGGCATTACGATATAACGTATAACGTTATGTAGCATTATTTTATAACGTATAACGTTATGTAGCATTACGATATAACGTATAACGTTATGTAGCATAACGATATAACGTGTAACGTTATGTAGCATTACGGTATAACACATAACGTTATGTAGCATTACGATATAACGTATAACGTTATGTAGCATTATGATATAACGTATAACTTAATGTAGCATTACGACATAACGTATAACGTTATGTGGCATTACGATATAACGTATAACGTTATGTAGCATTATTTTATAACGTATAACGTTATGCAGCATTACGATATAACGTATAACGTTATGTAGCGTCACGATACAACGTATAACGTTATGTAGCATTACGATATATCGTATAACGTTATGTAGCATTACGTTATAACGTATAACGTTATGTAGCATTACGATATAACGTATAACGTTATGTAGCATTATGATAGAACGTATAACGTTATGTAGTATTACGTTATAACGTATAGCGTTATGTAGCATTACGATATAACGTATAACGTGATATGGTAATACGTTATAACGTATAACGTGATATGGTAATACGATATAACGTATAACGTTATGTAGCATTACGATATAACGTATAACTTTATGTAGCATTACGATATAACGATTAACGCTATGTAGCATTACGATATAACGTATTACGTTATGTAGCAGTACGATATAACGTATAACGTTATGTAGCATTATTTTATAACGTATAACGTTATGTAGCATTACGATATAACGTATAACGTTATGTAGCATAACGATATAACGTGTAACGTTATGTAGCATTACGGTATAACACATAACGTTATGTAGCATTACGATATAACGTATAACGTTATGTAGCATTATGATATAACGTATAACTTAATGTAGCATTACGACATAACGTATAACGTTATGTGGCATTACGATATAACGTATAACGTTATGTAGCATTATTTTATAACGTATAACGTTATGCAGCATTACGATATAACGTATAACGTTATGTAGCGTCACGATACAACGTATAACGTTATGTAGCATTACGATATATCGTATAACGTTATGTAGCATTACGTTATAGCGTATAACGTTATGTAGCATTACGATATAACGTATAACGTTATGTAGCATTATGATAGAACGTATCACGTTATGTAGTATTACGTTATAACGTATAGCGTTATGTAGCATTACGATATAACGTATAACGTGATATGGTAATACGTTATAACGTATAACGTGATATGGTAATACGATATAACGTATAACGTTATGTAGCATTACGATATAACGTATAAGGTTATGTAGCATTACGATATAACGTATAACGTTATGTAGCATTACGATATAACGTATAACTTTATGTAGCATTACGATATAACGATTAACGCTATGTAGCATTATGATATAACGTATTACGTTATGTAGCAGTACGATATAACGTATAACGTTATGTAGCATTACGATATAGCGTATAGCGTTATGTAGCATTACGATATAACGTATAACGTTATGTAGCATTAGTATATAACGTATAACGTTATGTAGCATTTCGATATAACGTATAACGTTATGTGGCATTACGATATAACGTATGACGTTATGTAGCATTACGATATAACGTATAACGTTATGTAGCATTACGTCATAACGTATAACGTTACGTAGCATTACGATATAACGTATAACGTTATGTAGCCTTACGATATAACGTATGACGTTATGTAGCATTACGATACAACGTATAACGTTACATGGTAATGCGTTATAACATATAACGTTATGTAGCATTACGATATAACGTATAACGTTATGTAGCATTACGATATAACGTATAACGTTATGTAGCATTACGTTATAAGGTATAACGTTATGTAGCATTACAATATAACGTATAACGTTATATAGTATTACGTTATATCGTATAATGCTATGTAGTATTACATTATAACGTATAAAGCTATGTAGCATTACGATATAACGTATAACGTTATGTAGCATTACGATATAACGTATAACGTTATGTAGCATTACGATATATCGTATAACGTTATGTAGCATTACGATATAACGTATAACGTTATGTAGCATTACGATATAACGTATAACGATATGTAGCATTACGTTATAACGTATAACGTTATGTAGCAATACGATATAATGTATAACGTTATGTAGCATTATGATATAACGTATAACGTTATGTAGTATTACGTTATAACGTATAGCGTTATGTAGCATCACGATATAACGTATAACGTTATGTAACATTACGATATAGCGTATAACGTTATGTAGCATTACGATATAACGTATAACGTTATGTAGCATAACGATATAACGTGTAACGTTATGTAGCATTACGGTATAAGCACGTAACGTTATGTAGCATTACGATATAACGTATAACGTTATGTAGCATTACGATATAACGTATAACGTTATGTAGCACTACGATATAACGTATAACGTTATGTAGCATTACGGTATAACACGTAACGTTGTGTAGCATTACGATATAACGTATAACGTTATGTAGCATTACGATATACCGTATAACGTTGTGTAGCATAACGATATGACGTCTAACGTTATGTAGCACTACGATATAACGTATAAGGTAATGTAGCATTACGATATAACGTATAACGTTATGTAGCATAACGATATATCGTGTAACGTTATGTAGCATTACGGTATAACACATAACGTTAAGTAGCATTACGATATAACATATAACGTTATGTAGCATTACTATATAACGTATAACGTTATGTGGCATTACGATATAACGTATAACGTTATATGCTAATACGATATATCGTATAACGTTATGTAGCATTACGATATAACGCATAACATTATGTAGCATTATGATATAACGTATAACGATATGTAGCATTACGATATAACGTATAACGTTATGTAGCATTACGATATAACGTATAACGTTATGTAGCATTATGATATAACGTATAACGTTATGTAGCATTACTATATAACGTATAACGTTATGTAGCATTACGATATAACGTACTACGTTATATAGCATTACGTTATAACGTATAGCGTTATGTAGCATAACGATATAACGTATAACGTTATGTAGCATTACGATATAACGTATAACGTTATATGATAATACGTTATAACGTATAACGTTATGTAGCATTACAATATAACGTATAACGTTATGTAGAATTACGATATAACGTATAACGTTATGTTGCATTACGATATAACGTATAACGTTATGTTGCAATGCGATATAACGTATAACGTTATGTAGCATTACGTCATAACGTATAACGTTATGTAGCATTACGATATAACGTATAACGTTATGTAGCATTACGATATAACGTATAACGTTATGTAGCATTACGATATAACGTATAACGTTATGTAGCATTACGACAGAACGTATAACGTTATGTAGCATTACGATATAACGTATAACGTTATGTAGCATTACAATATAACGTATAACGTTATGTGGCATTACGATATAACGTATAACGTTATGTAGCATTATTTTATAACGTATAACGTTATGTAGCATTACGATATAACGTATAGCGTTAATGTAGCATTACGATATAACGTATAACGTTATGTAGCATAATGATATAACGTGTATCGTTATGTAGCATTACGATATAACGTATAACGTTATGTAGCATTACGATATAACGTATAACGTTATGTAGCACTACGATATAACGTATAACGTTATGTAGCATTACGGTATAACACGTAACGTTGTGTAGCATTACGATATAACGTATAACGTTATGTAGCATTACGATATACCGTATAACGTTGTGTAGCATAACGATATGACGTCTAACGTTATGTAGCACTACGATATAACGTATAAGGTTATGTAGCATTACGATATAACGTATAACGTTATGTAGCATAACGATATATCGTGTAACGTTATGTAGCATTACGGTATAACACATAACGTTAAGTAGCATTACGATATAACATATAACGTTATGTAGCATTACTATATAACGTATAACGTTATGTGGCATTACGATATAACGTATAACGTTATATGCTAATACGATATATCGTATAACGTTATGTAGCATTACGATATAACGCATAACATTATGTAGCATTATGATATAACGTATAACGATATGTAGCATTACGATATAACGTATAACGTTATGTAGCATTACGATATAACGTATAACGTTATGTAGCATTATGATATAACGTATAACGTTATGTAGCATTACTATATAACGTATAACGTTATGTAGCATTACGATATAACGTACTACGTTATATAGCATTACGTTATAACGTATAGCGTTATGTAGCATAACGATATAACGTATAACGTTATGTAGCATTACGATATAACGTATAACGTTATATGATAATACGTTATAACGTATAACGTTATGTAGCATTACAATATAACGTATAACGTTATGTAGAATTACGATATAACGTATAACGTTATGTTGCATTACGATATAACGTATAACGTTATGTTGCAATGCGATATAACGTATAACGTTATGTAGCATTACGTCATAACGTATAACGTTATGTAGCATTACGATATAACGTATAACGTTATGTAGCATTACGATATAACGTATAACGTTATGTAGCATTACGATATAACGTATAACGTTATGTAGCATTACGACAGAACGTATAACGTTATGTAGCATTACGATATAACGTATAACGTTATGTAGCATTACAATATAACGTATAACGTTATGTGGCATTACGATATAACGTATAACGTTATGTAGCATTATTTTATAACGTATAACGTTATGTAGCATTACGATATAACGTATAACGTTATGTAGCATAACGATATAACGTGTAACGTTATGTAGCATTACGGTATAACACATAACGTTATGTAGCATTACGATATAACGTATAACGTTATGTAGCATTATGATATAACGTATAACTTAATGTAGCATTACGACATAACGTATAACGTTATGTGGCATTACGATATAACGTATAACGTTATGTAGCATTATTTTATAACGTATAACGTTATGCAGCATTACGATATAACGTATAACGTTATGTAGCGTCACGATACAACGTATAACGTTATGTAGCATTACGATATATCGTATAACGTTATGTAGCATTACGATATAACGTATAACGTTATGTAGCATTACGATATAACGTATAACGTTATGTAGCATTACGATATATCGTATAACGTTATGTAGCATTACGATATAACGTATAACGTTATGTAGCATTACGATATAACGTATAACGTTATGTAGCATTACGTTATAACGTATAACGTTATGTAGCATTACGATATAACGTATAACGTTATGTAGCATTATGATATAACGTATAACGTTATGTAGTATTACGTTATAACGTATAGCGTTATGTAGCATCACGATATAACGTATAACGTTATGTAACATTACGATATAGCGTATAACGTTATGTAGCATTACGATATAACGTATAACGTTATGTAGCATAACGATATAACGTGTAACGTTATGTAGCATTACGGTATAACACGTAACGTTATGTAGCATTACGATATAACGTATAACGTTATGTAGCATTACGATATAACGTATAACGTTATGTAGCATTACGGTATAACACGTAACGTTATGTAGCATTACGATATAACGTATAACGTTATGTAGCATTACGATATATCGTATAACGTTGTGTAGCATAACGATATGACGTCTAACGTTATGTAGCACTACGATATAACGTATAAGGTTATGTAGCATTACGATATAACGTATAACGTTATGTAGCATAACGATATATCGTGTAACGTTATGTAGCATTACGGTATAACACATAACGTTATGTAGCATTACGATATAACATATAACGTTATGTAGCATTATGATATAACGTATAACGTTATGTAGTATTACGTTATAACGTATAGCGTTATGTAGCATTACGATATAACGTATAACGTGATATGGTAATACGTTATAACGTATAACGTGATATGGTAATACGATATAACGTATAACGTTATGTAGCATTACGATATAACGTATAAGGTTATGTAGCATTACGATATAACGTATAACGTTATGTAGCAGTACGATGTAACGTATAACGTTATGTAGCATTACGATATAGCGTATAGCGTTATGTAGCATTACGATATAACGTATAACGTTATGTAGCATTACTATATAACGTATAACGTTATGTAGAATTACGATATAACGTATAACGATACGTAGCATAATGATATAACGTGTATCGTTATGTAGCATTACGATATAACGTATAACGTTATGTAGCATTACTTTGTAACGTATAACGTTATGTAGCATTTCGATATAACGTATAACGTTATGTGGCATTACGATATAACGTATGACGTTATGTAGCATTACGATATAACGTATAACGTTATGTAGCATTACGATATAACGTATAACGTTATGCAGCATAACGATATAACGTGTAACGTTATGTACTATTACGTTATAACGTATAAAGTTATGTAGCATTACGATATAACGCATAACGTTATGTAGCATTACGGTATAACACATAACGTTATGTAGCATTACGATATAAGGTATATCGTTGTATAGTATTACGTTATATCGTATAACGTTATGTACTATCACGTTATAACGTATAAAGTTATGTAGCATTACGATATAACGCTTAACGTTATGTAGCATAACGATATAATGTATAACGTTATGTAGCATTGCGTTGTAACGTATAACGTTATGTAGCATTACGATATAACGTGTATGTTATGTAGGATTACGATATAACGTATATCGTTATGTAGCATTACGATGTAACGTATAACGTTATGTAGCATATCGATATAACGTACAACGTTGTGTAGCATAACGATATGACGTATAACGTTATGTAGCATTACGATATAACGTATAACGTGATATGGTAATACGTTATGACGTATAACGTGATATGGTAATACGATATAACGTATAACGTTATGTAGCATTACGATATAACGTATAACGTTATGTAGCATTACGATATAACGTATAACGTTATGTGGCATTACGATATAACGCATAACGTTATGTAGCATTATTTTATAACGTATAACGTTATGTAGCATTACGATATAACGTGTAACGTTATGTAGCATTACGATATAAGGTATATCGTCATATAGCATTACGTTATATCGTATAACGTTATGTAGCATAACGATATAACGTGTAACGTTATGTAGCATTACGGTATAACACGTAACGTTATGTAGCATTACGATATAACGTATAACGTTATGTAGCATTACGATATATCGTATAACGTTGTGTAGCATAACCATATGACGTCTAACGTTATGTAGCATTACGATATAACGTATAACGTGATATGGTAATACGTTATAACGTATAACGTGATATGGTAATACGTAAAAACGTATAACATTATATGGTAATACGTTATAACTTATAACGTTATGTAGCAAAACGATATAACGTATAACGTTAGGTAGCATTACGATATAACGTATAACGTTTTGTAGCATAACGATATAACGTATAACGTTATGTAGCATTACGATATAACGTATAACGTTATGTAGCATTACGATATAACGTATGACGTTATGTAGCATTAAGATATAACGTATAACGTTATGTAGCATTACGATATAACGTACAACGTTATGTAGCATTAAGATATAACTTATAACGTTATGTAGCATTACGATATAACGTATAACGTTATGTAGCATAACAATATAACGTATGACGTTATGTAGCATTACGATATAACGTATAACGTTTTGTAGCATAACGATATAACGTATAACGTTATGTAGCATTACGATATAACGTATAACGTTATGTAGCATTACGATATAACGTATGACGTTATGTAGCATTAAGATATAACGTATAACGTTATGTAGCATTACGATATAACGTACAACGTTATGTAGCATTAAGATATAACTTATAACGTTATGTAGCATTACGATATAACGTATAACGTTATGTAGCATAACAATATAACGTATGACGTTATGTAGCATTACGATATAACGTATAACGTTATGTAGTATTACGTTATAACGTATAACGTTATGTAGGATTACGTTATAACGTATAAAGCTATGTAGCATTACGATATAACGTATAACATTATGTATCATTACGATATAACGTATAAGGTTATGTAGCATTACGATATAACGTATAACGTTATGTAGCATTACGATATAACGTATAACGTTATGTAGCATTACGATATAACGTATAACGTTATGTAGCATTACGATATAACGTATAACGTTGTGTAGCATAACGATGTGACGTCTAACGTTATGTAGCATTACGATATAACGTATAACGTTATGTAGCATTACGATATAACGTATAACGTTATGTAGCATTACGATATAACGTATAACGTTATGTAGCATTACGATATAACGTATAACGTTATGTAGCAATACGATATAACGTATAACGTTATGTAGCAATACGATATAACGTGTAACGTTATACGGTAATACGTTATAACGTATAACGTTATGTAGCATTACGATATAACGTATAACGTTATGTAGCATTACGATATAACGTATAACGTTATATAGTACTACGTTATAACGTATAATGTTATGAAGTATTACGTTATAACGTGTAACGTTATGTATTATTACGATATAACGTATAACGTTATGTAGCTTAACGATATAACGTACAACGTTATACAGTGTTCCGTTATAACGTACAACGTTATGTAGTATTACGTTATAACGTATAAAGTTATGTAGCATTACGATATGACGTACAACGTTATGTAGCATTACGATATATCGTATAACGTTATGTAGCATTACTATATTACGTATAACGTTATGTATCAAAACGATATAACGTATAACGTTAGGTAGCATTACGATATAACGTATAACGTTATGTAGCATAAGGATATAACGTATAACGTTATATGCTAATAGGTTATATCTTATAACGTTATGTAGCATTACGATATAACGTATAACGTTATGTAGCATTACGATATAACGTATAACGTTATGTAGCATTACGATATAACGTATAACGTTATTTAGCATTACGATATAACGTATAACGTTATGTAGCATTACGATATAACGTATAACGTTATGTAGCATTACGATATAACGTATAACGTTATGTAGCATAACGATATAACGTATGGCGTTATGTAGCATTACGATATAACGTATAACGTTATGTAGTATTACGTTATAACGTATAACGTTATGTAGTATTACGTTATAACGTATAAAGCTATGTAGCATTACGATATAACGTATAACATTATGTATCATTACGTTATAACGTATAACGTTATGTAGCATTACGATATAACGTATAACGTTATGTAGCATTACGATATAACGTATAACGTTATGTCGCTTTACGATATAACGTATAACGTTATGTAGCATAACGATATAACGTATAACGTTATATGGTAATACGTTATAACGTATAACGTTATGTAGTATTACGTTATAACGTATAACATTATGTAGCATTACGATATAACGTATAACGTTATGTAGCATAACGATATAACGTATATCGTTATGTAGTATTACGTTATAACGTATAACGTTATGTAGTATTACGATATAACGTGTATGTTATGTAGCATTACGATATAACGAATAACGTTATGTAGCATTAAGATATAACGTATAACGTTATGTAGCATTACGATATAACGTATAACGTTATGTTGCATTACGATATAACGTAAAACAGTATGTAGCATTACGCTATAACGTATAACGTTATGTAGCATTGCGATATAACGTATAACGTTATGTAGCATAAGGATATAACGTATTACGTTTTATGCTAATACGTTATATCGTATAACGTTATGTTGCATTACGATATAATGTATAACGCTATGTAGCATTACGATATAACGTATAACGATTGTAGCATTACGATATAACGTATAACGTTATGTAGTATTACGTTACAACGTATAACGTTATGTAGCATAACGATATAACGTATAACGTTATGTAGCATTACGATATATCGTATAACGTTATATAGTATTACGATATAACGTATAACGTTATATAGTATTACGGTATAACGTATAACGTTATGTAGTATTACGTTATAACGTATAACGTTATGTAGTATTACGATATAACGTGTATGTTATGTAGGATTATGATATAACGTATAACGCTATGTAGTATTACGTTATAACGTATAACGTTATGTTGTATTACGTTATAACGTATAACGTTATGTACTATTACGTTCTAACGTATAACGTTACGTAGTATTACGTTATAACGCCGTTCTGCTGCAATTGGAGTTACGATGTCATTTCGGAGCGCGTTATACTCCACATTTGTTTCTTTATACAGGGCAAATCGATGGGTTTGTCCTACGTTAACTGTCTTTCCTGTCAAATCCAAAGCAATTATGGTTTTTATATTTTCAGGGCCAAGTAAATCTGATTGATCGTATCTCCACTGCTATTGGGGTTATCTAGGCAATTCGATGCGCGTTATACTCCACATTTGATTCTTTATACAGGACACATCGTTCGGTTTGCCCAACGTTAACGCTCTTCCCTGTCATATGCAATGCAATTATATTATTTAAATTTTCAAGGCCAAATAAATCTAATTGATCGTATCTCCGCTGCTATTCGGGTTATCTAGGCAATTCGCAGCGCGTTATACTCCACATTTGATTCTTTATACAGGGCACATCGTTCGGTTTGCCCTACGTTAACACTCTTCTCTGTCAAATCAAAAGCAATTATAGTTTTTAAATTTTCAGGGCCAAATAAATCTAATTGATCGTATCTCCACTGCTATTGGGGTTATCTAGGCAGTTCGATGCGCTTTATACTCCACATTTGATTCTTTATACATGACACATCGTTCGGTTTGCCCAACGTTAACACTCTACCCTGTCATATGCAATGCAATTATATTATTTAAATTTTCAAGGCCAAATAAATCTAATTGATCGTATCTCCGCTGCTATTGGGGTTATCTAGGCAATTCGCAGCGCGTTATACTCCACATTTGATTCTTTATACAGGACTCATCGTTCGGTTTGCACAATGTTAACACTCTTCCCTGTCAAATCAAAAGCAATTATAGTTTTTAAATCCTCAAGGTCAAATAAATCTAATTGATCGTATCTCCTGTGCTATTGGAGTTATCTAGGCAATTCGATGCGCGTTATACTCCACATTTGATTCATTATACAGGACACATCGTTCGGTTTGCCCAACGTTAACACTCTTCCCTGTCATATGCAATGCAATAATAGTTTTTAAATTTTCAGGGCCAAATAAATCTAATTGATCGTATCCCCACTGCTATTGGGGTTATCTAGGCAATTCGATGCGCGTTATACTCCACATTTGATTCTTTATACAGGGCACATCGTTCGGTTTGCCCTACGTTAACACTCTTCTCTGTCAAATCCAAAGCAATTATGGTTTTTATATTTTCAGGGCCAAGTAAATCTGATTGATCGTATCTCCACTGCTATTGGGGTTATCTAGGCAATTCGATGCGCGTTATACTCCACATTTGATTCTTTATACAGGACACATCGTTCGGTTTGCCCAACGTTAACGCTCTTCCCTGTCATATGCAATGCAATTATATTATTTAAATTTTCAAGGCCAAATAAATCTAATTGATCGTATCTCCGCTGCTATTCGGGTTATCTAGGCAATTCGCAGCGCGTTATACTCCACATTTGATTCTTTATACAGGGCACATCGTTCGGTTTGCCCTACGTTAACACTCTTCTCTGTCAAATCAAAAGCAATTATAGTTTTTAAATTTTCAGGGCCAAATAAATCTAATTGATCGTATCTCCACTGCTATTGGGGTTATCTAGGCAGTTCGATGCGCTTTATACTCCACATTTGATTCTTTATACATGACACATCGTTCGGTTTGCCCAACGTTAACACTCTACCCTGTCATATGCAATGCAATTATATTATTTAAATTTTCAAGGCCAAATAAATCTAATTGATCGTATCTCCGCTGCTATTGGGGTTATCTAGGCAATTCGCAGCGCGTTATACTCCACATTTGATTCTTTATACAGGACTCATCGTTCGGTTTGCACAATGTTAACACTCTTCCCTGTCAAATCAAAAGCAATTATAGTTTTTAAATCCTCAAGGTCAAATAAATCTAATTGATCGTATCTCCTGTGCTATTGGAGTTATCTAGGCAATTCGATGCGCGTTATACTCCACATTTGATTCATTATACAGGACACATCGTTCGGTTTGCCCAACGTTAACACTCTTCCCTGTCATATGCAATGCAATAATAGTTTTTAAATTTTCAGGGCCAAATAAATCTAATTGATCGTATCCCCACTGCTATTGGGGTTATCTAGGCAATTCGATGCGCGTTATACTCCACATTTGATTCTTTATACAGGACACATCGTTCGGTTTGCCCAACGTTAACACTCTACCCTGTCATATGCTATGCAATTATATTATTTAAATTTTCAAGGCCAAATAAATCTAATTGATCGTATCTCCGCTGCTATTGGGGTTATCTAGGCAATTCGATGCGCGTTATACTCCACATTTGATTCTTTATACAGGACACATCGTTCGGTTTGCCCAACGTTAACACTCTACCCTGTCATATGCTATGCAATTATATTATTTAAATTTTCAAGGCCAAATAAATCTAATTGATCGTATCTCCGCTGCTATTGGGGTTATCTAGGCAATTCGCAGCGCGTTATACTCCACATTTGATTCTTTATACAGGACTCATCGTTCGGTTTGCACAATGTTAACACTCTTCCCTGTCAAATCAAAAGCAATTATAGTTTTTAAATCCTCAAGGTCAAATAAATCTAATTGATCGTATCTCCTGTGCTATTGGAGTTATCTAGGCAATTCGATGCGCGTTATACTCCACATTTGATTCTTTATACAGGACACATCGTTCGGTTTGCCCAACGTTAACACTCTTCCCTGTCATATGCAATGCAATTATAGTTTTTAAATTTTCAGGGCCAAATAAATCTAATTGATCGTATCCCCACTGCTATTGGGGTTATCTAGGCAATTCGATGCGCGTTATACTCCACATTTGATTCTTTATACAGGACACATCGTTCGGTTTGCACAATGTTAACATTCTTCCCTGTCCAATCCAATGCAATTATAGTAGTTATATTTTCAAGGCCAAATAAATCTAATTGATCGTATCTCCGCTGCTATTGGGGTTACGAAGGCAATTCGGGGCGCGTTATACTCCACATTTGATTCTTTATACTGGACACATCGTTCGGTTTGCCCAACGTTAACACTCTTCCCTGTCATATGCAATGCAATTATAGTTTTTAAATTCTCAAGGCCAAATAAATCTAATTGATCGTATCTCCGCTGCTATTGGGGTTATCTAGGCAATTCGATGCGCGTTATACTCCACATTTGATTCTTTATACAGGACACATCGTTCGGTTTGCACAATGTTAACATTCTTCCCTGTCAAATCCAATGCAATTATAGTATTTAAATTTTCAAGGCCAAATAAATCTAATTGATCGTATCTCCGCTGCTATTGGGGTTATCTAGGCAATTCGATGCGCGTTATACTCCACATTTGATTCTTTATACAGGACACATCGTTCGGTTTGCCCAACGTTAACACTCTACCCTGTCATATGCAATGCAATTATATTATTTAAATTTTCAAGGCCAAATAAATCTAATTGATCGTATCTCCGCTGCTATTGGGGTTATCTAGGCAATTCGATGCGCGTTATACTCCACATTTGATTCTTTATAGAGGACACATCGTTCGGTTTGCCCAACGTTAACACTTTTCCCTGACATATGCAATGCAGTTATATTATTTAAATTTTCAAGGCCAAATAAATCGAATTGGTCGTATCTCCACTGCTATTGGGGTCATCTAGGCAATTTGTAGCGCGTTATACTCCACATTTGATTCTTTATACAGAGCAAATCGGTGGGTTTGCCCTACGTTAACTCTCTTCCGTGTCAAATCCAATGCAAATATAGTTTTTAAATTTTCAGGGCCAAATAAATCTAATTGATCGTATGTCCACTACTATTGGGGATATCTAGGCAATTCGCAGCGTGTTATACTCCACATTTGATTCTTTATACAGGACACATCGTTCGGTTTGCCCAACGTTAACACTCTTCCCTGTCATATGCAATGCAATTATAGTTTTTAAATTCTCAAGGCCAAATAAATCTAATTGATCGTATCTCCGCTGCTATTGGGGTTATCTAGGCAATTCGATGCGAGTTATACTCCACATTTGATTCTTTATACAGGTCACATCGTTCGGTTTGCACAATGTTAACATTCTTCCCTGTCAAATCCAATGCAATTATAGTATTAAAATTTTCAAGGCCAAATAAATCTAATTGATCGTATCTCCGCTGCTATTGGGGTTATCTAGGCAATTCGATGCGCGTTATACTCCACATTTGATTCTTTATACAGGACACATCGTTCGGTTTGCCCAACGTTAACACTCTACCCTGTCATATGCAATGCAATTATATTATTTAAATTTTCAAGGCCAAATAAATCTAATTGATCGTATCTCCGCTGCTATTGGGGTTATCTAGGCAATTCGCAGCGCGTTATACTCCACATTTGATTCTTTATACAGGACTCATCGTTCGGTTTGCACAATGTTAACACTCTTCCCTGTCAAATCAAAAGCAATTATAGTTTTTAAATCCTCAAGGTCAAATAAATCTAATTGATCGTATCTCCTGTGCTATTGGAGTTATCTAGGCAATTCGATGCGCGTTATACTCCACATTTGATTCCTTATACAGGACACATCGTTCGGTTTGCCCAACGTTAACACTCTTCCCTGTCATATGCAATGCAATTATAGTTTTTAAATTTTCAGGGCCAAATAAATCTAATTGATCGTATCCCCACTGCTATTGGGGTTATCTAGGCAATTCGATGCGCGTTATACTCCACATTTGATTCTTTATACAGGACACATCGTTCGGTTTGCACAATGTTAACATTCTTCCCTGTCAAATCCAATGCAATTATAGTAGTTATATTTTCAAGGCCAAATAAATCTAATTGATCGTATCTCCGCTGCTATTGGGGTTACGAAGGCAATTCGGGGCGCGTTATACTCCACATTTGATTCTTTATACTGGACACATCGTTCGGTTTGCCCAACGTTAACACTCTTCCCTGTCAAATCAAAAGCAATTATAGTATTTCAATTTTCAAGGCCAAATAAATCTAATTGATCCTATCTCCGCCGCTATTGGGGTTACGAAGACATTTCGGAGCGCGTTATACTCCACATTTGATTCTTTATACAGGGCACATCGTTCGTTTTGCCCTATGTTAACTCACTTCTCTGTCAAATCCAATGCAATTATAGTATTTAAATTTTCAAGGCCAAATAAATCTAATTGATCGTATCTCCGCCGCTATTGGGGTTACGAAGACATTTCGGAGCGCGTTATACTCCACATTTGATTCTTTATACAGGGCACATCGTTGGGTTTGCCCTATGTTAACTAACTTCTCTGTCAAATCCAATGCAATTACAGTATTTAAATTATCAAGGCCAAATAAATCTAATTGATCCTATCTCCGCTGCTATTGTGGTTACAAAGACATTTCGGAGAGCGTTATACTCCACATTTGATTATTTATACAGGGCACATCGTTCGGTTTACCCAACGTTAACACTCTTCCCCGTCAAATCCAATGCAATTATAGTATTTAAATTTTCAAGGCCAAATAAATCTAATTGATCGTATCTCCGCCGCTATTGGGGTTACGAAGACATTTCGGAGCGCGTTATACTCCACATTTGATTCTTTATACAGGGCACATCGTTCGTTTTGCCCAACGTTAACTCTCTTCCCTGTCAAATCCAATGCAATTATAGTATTTAAATTTTCAAGGCCAAATAAATCTAATTGATCGTATCTCCGCCGCTATTGGGGTTACGAAGACATTTCGTAGCGCGTTATACTCCACATTTGATTCTTTATACAGGGCACATCGTTCGTTTTGCCCAACGTTAACTCTCTTCCCCGTCAAATCCAATGCAATTATAGTATTTAAATTTTCAAGGCCAAATAAATCTAATTGATCGTATCTCCGCCGCTATTGGGGTTACGAAGACATTTCGGAGCGTGTTATACTACACATTTGATTCTTTATACAGGGCACATCGTTCGTTTTGCCCAACGTTAACTCTCTTCCCCGTCAAATCCAATGCAATTATAGTTTTTAAATTCTCAAGGCCAAATAAATCTAATTGATCGTATCTCCGCTGCTATTGGGGTTATCTAGGCAGTTCGATGCGCTTTATACTCCACATTTGATTCTTTATACATGACACATCGTTCGGTTTGCACAATGTTAACATTCTTCCCTGTCAAATCCAATGCAATTATAGTATTTAAATTTTCAAGGCCAAATAAATCTAATTGATCGTATCTCCGCTGCTATTGGGGTTATCTAGGCAATTCGATGCGCGTTATACTCCACATTTGATTCTTTATACAGGACACATCGTTCGGTTTGCCCAACGTTAACACTCTACCCTGTCATATGCAATGCAATTATATTATTTAAATTTTCAAGGCCAAATAAATCTAATTGATCGTATCTCCGCTGCTATTGGGGTTATCTAGGCAATTCGCAGCGCGTTATACTCCACATTTGATTCTTTATACAGGACTCATCGTTCGGTTTGCACAATGTTAACACTCTTCCCTGTCAAATCAAAAGCAATTATAGTTTTTAAATCCTCAAGGTCAAATAAATCTAATTGATCGTATCTCCTGTGCTATTGGAGTTATCTAGGCAATTCGATGCGCGTTATACTCCACATTTGATTCTTTATACAGGACACATCGTTCGGTTTGCCCAACGTTAACACTCTTCCCTGTCATATGCAATGCAATTATAGTTTTTAAATTTTCAGGGCCAAATAAATCTAATTGATCGTATCCCCACTGCTATTGGGGTTATCTAGGCAATTCGATGCGCGTTATACTCCACATTTGATTCTTTATACAGGACACATCGTTCGGTTTGCACAATGTTAACATTCTTCCCTGTCAAATCCAATGCAATTATAGTAGTTATATTTTCAAGGCCAAATAAATCTAATTGATCGTATCTCCGCTGCTATTGGGGTTACGAAGGCAATTCGGGGCGCGTTATACTCCACATTTGATTCTTTATACTGGACACATCGTTCGGTTTGCCCAACGTTAACACTCTTCCCTGTCAAATCAAAAGCAATTATAGTTTTTAAATCCTCAAGGTCAAATAAATCTAATTGATCGTATCTCCTGTGCTATTGGAGTTATCTAGGCAATTCGATGCGCGTTATACTCCACATTGGATTCTTTATACAGGACACATCGTTCGGTTTGCCCAACGTTAACACTCTTCCCTGTCATATGCAATGCAATTATAGTTTTTAAATTTTCAGGGCCAAATAAATCTAATTGATCGTATCCCCACTGCTATTGGGGTTATCTAGGCAATTCGATGCGCGTTATACTCCACATTTGATTCTTTATACAGGACACATCGTTCGGTTTGCACAATGTTAACATTCTTCCCTGTCAAATCCAATGCAATTATAGTAGTTATATTTTCAAGGCCAAATAAATCTAATTGATCGTATCTCCGCTGCTATTGGGGTTACGAAGGCAATTCGGGGCGCGTTATACTCCACATTTGATTCTTTATACTGGACACATCGTTCGGTTTGCCCAACGTTAACACTCTTCCCTGTCATATGCAATGCAATTATAGTTTTTAAATTTTCAGGGCCAAATAAATCTAATTGATCGTATCCCCACTGCTATTGGGGTTATCTAGGCAATTCGATGCGCGTTATACTCCACATTTGATTCTTTATGCAGGACACATCGTTCGGTTTGCACAATGTTAACATTCTTCCCTGTCAAATCCAATGCAATTATAGTATTTAAATTTTCAAGGCCAAATAAATCTAATTGATCGTATCTCCGTTGCTATTGGGGTTATCTAGGCAATTCGATGCGCGTTATACTCCACATTTGATTCTTTATACAGGACACATCGTTCGGTTTGCACAATGTTAACATTCTTCCCTGTCAAATCCAATGCAATTATAGTAGTTATATTTTCAAGGCCAAATAAATCTAATTGATCGTATCTCCGCTGCTATTGGGGTTACGAAGGCAATTCGGGGCGCGTTATACTCCACATTTGATTCTTTATACTGGACACATCGTTCGGTTTGCCCAACGTTAACACTCTTCCCTGTCATATGCAATGCAATTATAGTTTTTAAATTCTCAAGGCCAAATAAATCTAATTGATCGTATCTCCGCTGCTATTGGGGTTATCTAGGCAATTCGATGCGCGTTATACTCCACATTTGATTCTTTATACAGGACACATCGTTCGGTTTGCACAATGTTAACATTCTTCCCTGTCATATGCAATGCAATTATAGTTTTTAAATTTTCAAGGCCAAATAAATCTAATTGATCGTATCTCCGTTGCTATTGGGGTTATCTAGGCAATTCGATGCGCGTTATACTCCACATTTGATTCTTTATACAGGACACATAGTTCGGTTTGCACAATGTTAACATTCTTCCCTGCCAAATCCAATGCAATTATAGTAGTTATATTTTCAAGGCCAAATAAATCTAATTGATCGTATCTCCGCTGCTATTGGGGTTACGAAGGCAATTCGGGGCGCGTTATACTCCACATTTGATTCTTTATACTGGACACATCGTTCGGTTTGCCCAACGTTAACACTCTTCCCTGTCATATGCAATGCAATTATAGTTTTTAAATTTTCAGGGCCAAATAAATCTAATTGATCGTATCCCCACTGCTATTGGGGTTATCTAGGCAATTCGATGCGCGTTATACTCCACATTTGATTCTTTATGCAGGACACATCGTTCGGTTTGCACAATGTTAACATTCTTCCCTGTCAAATCCAATGCAATTATAGTATTTAAATTTTCAAGGCCAAATAAATCTAATTGATCGTATCTCCGTTGCTATTGGGGTTATCTAGGCAATTCGATGCGCGTTATACTCCACATTTGATTCTTTATACAGGACACATCGTTCGGTTTGCACAATGTTAACACTCTTCCCTGTCAAATCAAAAGCAATTATAGTTTTTAAATCCTCAAGGTCAAATAAATCTAATTGATCGTATCTCCTGTGCTATTGGAGTTATCTAGGCAATTCGGGGCGCGTTATACTCCACATTTGTTGCTTTATACAGGGCACATCGTTCGGTTCGCGCTACGTTAACACTCTTCTCTGTCAAATCAAAAGCCATTATAGTTTTAAAATTTTCAGGGCCAAATATATCTAATTTGTCGTATTTCCACTGCTATTGGGGTTATCTAGGCAATTCGCAGCGCGTTATACTCCACATTTGATTCTTTATACAGGGCACATCGTTCGGTTTGCACAATGTTAACACTCTTCCCTGTCTAATCAAAAGCAATTATAGTTTTTAAATCCTCAAGGTCAAATAAATCTAATTGATCGTATCCCCACTGCTATTGGGGTTATCTAGGCAATTCGATGCGCGTTATACTCCACATTTGATTCTTTATACAGGGCACATCGTTCGGTTTGCACAATGTCGACACGCTTCCCTGTCAAATCAAAAGCAATTATAGTTTTTAAATCCTCAAGGTCAAATAAATCTAATTGATCGTATCTCCTGTGCTATTGGAGTTATCTAGGCAATTCGATGCGCGTTATACTCCACATTTGATTCTTTATAGAGGACACATCGTTCGGTTTGCCCAACGTTAACACTTTTCCCTGACATATGCAATGCAGTTATATTATTTAAATTTTCAAGGCCAAATAAATCGAATTGGTCGTATCTCCACTGCAATTGGGGTCATCTAGGCAATTTGTAGCGCGTTATACTCCACATTTGATTCTTTATACAGAGCAAATCGGTGGGTTTGCCCTACGTTAACTCTCTTCCGTGTCAAATCCAATGCAAATATAGTTTTTAAATTTTCGGGGCCAAATAAATCTAATTGATCGTATGTCCACTACTATTGGGGATATCTAGGCAATTCGCAGCGCGTTATACTCCACATTTGATTCTTTATACAGGACACATCGTTCGGTTTGCCCAACGTTAACACTCTTCCCTGTCATATGCAATGCAATTATAGTTTTTAAATTCTCAAGGCCAAATAAGTCTAATTGATCGTATCTCCGCTGCTATTGGGGTTATCTAGGCAATTCGATGCGCGTTATACTCCACATTTGATTCTTTATACAGGACACATCGTTCGGTTTGCACAATGTTAACACTCTTCCCTGTCAAATCAAAAGCAATTATAGTTTTTAAATCCTCAAGGTCAAATAAATCTAATTGATCGTATCTCCTGTGCTATTGGAGTTATCTAGGCAATTAGCAGCGCGTTATACTCCACATTTGATTCTTCATACAGGGCAAATCGTTGGGTCTGCCCTACGTTAACTGTCTTCCCTGTCAGATCCAAAGCAATTATAGTTTTTAAATTTTAAGGGCCAAATAAATCTAATTGGTCTCATTTCCACTGCTATTGGGGTTATCTAGGCAATTCGCAGCGCGTTATACTTCACATTTGATTCTTTATACAGGACACATCGTTCGGTTTGCACAATGTTAACATTCTTCCCTGTCAAATCCAATGCAATTATAGTATTTAAATTTTCAAGGCCAAATAAATCTAATTGATCGTATCTCCGCTGCTATTGGGGTTATCTAGGCAATTCGATGCGCGTTATACTCCACATTTGATTCCTTATACAGGACACATCGTTCGGTTTGCCCTACGTTAACATTCTTCCCTGTCAAATCAAAAGCAATTATAGTTTTTAAATCCTCAAGGTCAAATAAATCTAATTGATCGTATCTCCACTGCTATTGGGGTTATCTAGGCAACTCGATGCGCGCTATACTCCACATTTGATTCTTTATACAGGACACATCGTTCGGTTTGCACAATGTTAACACTTTTCCCTGTCAAATCAAAAGCAATTATAGTTTTTAAATCCTCAATGTCAAATAAATCTAATTGATCGTATATCCTGTGCTATTGGAGTTATCTAGGCAATTCGATGCTCGTTATACTCCACATTTGATTCTTTATACAGGGCACATGGTTCGGTTTGCACAATGTTAACACTCTTCCCTGTCAAATCAAAAGCAATTATAGTTTTTAAATCCTCAAGGTCAAATAAATCTAATTGATCGTATCTCCTGTGCTATTAGAGTTATCTAGGCAATTCGATGCGCGTTATACTCCACATTTGATTCTTTATACAGGACACATCGTTCGGTTTGCCCAACGTTAACACTTTTCCCTGACATATGCAATGCAGTTATATTATTTAAATTTTCAAGGCCAAATAAATCTAATTGGTCGTATGTCCACTGCTATTGGGGTCATCTAGGCAATTTGTAGCGCGTTATACTCCACATTTGATTCTTTATACAGGACACATCGTTCGGTTTGCACAATGTTAACATTCTTCCCTGTCAAATCAAAAGCAATTATAGTTTTTAAATCCTCAAGGTCAAATAAATCTAATTGATCGTATCTCCTGTGCTATTGGAGTTATCTAGGCAATTCGATGCGCGTTATAATCCACATTTGATTCTTTATACAGGACACATCGTTCGGTTTGCCCAACGTTAACACTCTTCCCTGTCATATGCAATGCAATTATAGTTTTTAAATTTTCAGTGCCAAATAAATCTAATTGATCGTATCTCCTGTGCTATTGGAGTTATCTAGGCAATTCGGGGCGCGTTATACTGCACATTTGTTGCTTTATACAGGGCATATCGATCGGTTCGCCCTACGTTAACACTCTTCTCTGTCAAATCAAAAGCAATTATAGTTTTAAAATTTTCAGGGCCAAATAATTCTAATTGATCGTATCTCCACTGCTATTGGGGTTATTTAGGCAACTCGATGCGCGTTATACTCCACATTTGATTGTTTGTACAGGACACATCTTTCGGTTTGCACAACGTTAACACTCTTCCCTGTCATATGCAATGCAATTATAGTTTTTAAATTTTCAGGGCCAAATAAATCTAATTGATCGTATCCCCACTGCTATTGGGGTTATCTAGGCAATTCGCAGCGCGTTATACTCCACATTTGATTCTTTATACAGGGCACATCGTTCGGTTTGCACAATGTTAACACTCTTCCCTGTCAAATCAAAAGCAATTATAGTTTTTAAATCCTCAAGGTCAAATAAATCTAATTGATCGTATCTCCTGTGCTATTGGAGTTATCTAGGCAATTCGATGCGCGTTATACTCCACATTTGATTCTTTATAGAGGACACATCGTTCGGTTTGCCCAACGTTAACACTTTTCCCTGACATATGCAATGCAGTTATATTATTTAAATTTTCAAGGCCAAATAAATCTAATTGGTCGTATCTCCACTGCTATTGGGGTCATCTAGGCAATTTGTAGCGCGTTATACTCCACATTTGATTCTTTATACAGAGCAAATCGGTGGGTTTGCCCTACGTTAACTCTCTTCCGTGTCAAATCCAATGCAAATATAGTTTTTAAATTTTCAGGGCCAAATAAATCTAATTGATCGTATGTCCACTACTATTGGGGATATCTAGGCAATTCGCAGCGCGTTATACTCCACATTTGATTCTTTATACAGGGCACATCGTCCGGTTTGCCCTACGTTAACATTCTTCCCTGTCAAATCCAATGCTATTATAGTATTTAAATTTTCAAGGCCAAATAAATCTAATTGATCGTATCTCCGCTGCTATTGGGGTTATCTAGGCAACTCGATGCGCGTTATACTCCACATTTGATTGTTTGTACAGGACACATCGTTCGGTTTGCACAATGTTAACACTTTTCCCTGTCAAATCAAAAGCAATTATAGTTTTTAAATCCTCAAGGTCAAATAAATCTAATTGATCGTATCTCCTGTGCTATTGGAGTTATCTAGGCAATTCGATGCTCGTTATAATCCACATTTGATTCTTTATACAGGACACATCGTTCGGTTTGCACAATGTTAACACTCTTCCCTGTCAAATCAAAAGCAATTATAGTTTTTAAATCCTCAAGGTCAAATAAATCTAATTGATCGTATCTCCTGTGCTATTGGAGTTATCTAGGCAATTAGCAGCGCGTTATACTCCACATTTGATTCTTCATACAGGGCAAATCGTTGGGTTTGCCCTACGTTAACTGTCTTCCCTGTCAAATCAAAAGCAATTATAGTTTTTAAATCCTCAAGGTCAACTAAATCTAATTGATCGTATCTCCTGTGCTATTGGAGTTATCTAGGCAATTCGATGCGCGTTATACTCCACATTTGATTCTTTATAGAGGACACATCGTTCGGTTTGCCCAACGTTAACACTTTTCCCTGACATATGCAATGCAGTTATATTATTTAAATTTTCAAGGCCAAATAAATCTAATTGGTCGTATCTCCACTGCTATTGGGGTCATCTAGGCAATTTGTAGCGCGTTATACTCCACATTTGATTCTTTATACAGAGCAAATCGGTGGGTATGCCCTACGTTAACTCTCTTCCGTGTCAAATCCAATGCAAATATAGTTTTTAAATTTTCAGGGCAAAATAAATCTAATTGATCGTATGTCCACTACTATTGGGGATATCTAGGCAATTCGCAGCGCGTTATACTCCACATTTGATACATTATACAGGGCACATCGTCCGGTTTGCCCTACGGTAACATTCTTCCCTGTCAAATCTAATGCTATTATAGTATTTAAATTTTCAAGGCCAAATAAATCTAATTGATCGTATCTCCGCTGCTATTGGGGTTGCGAAGGCAATTCGGGGCGCGTTATACTCCACATTTGATTCTTTATACAGGACACATCGTTCGGTTTGCCCAACGTTAACACTCTTCCCTGTCATATGCAATGCAATTATAGTTTTTAAATTCTCAAGGCCAAATAAATCTAATTGATCCTATCTCCCCTGCTATTGGGGTTATCTAGGCAATTCGATGCGCGTTATACTCCACATTTGATTCTTTATACAGGACACATCGTTCGGTTTGCACAATGTTAACATTCTTCCCTGTCAAATCAAAAGCAATTATAGTTTTTAAATCCTCAAGGTCAAATAAATCTAATTGATCGTATCTCCTGTGCTATTGGAGTTATCTAGGCAATTCGATGCGCGTTATAATCCACATTTGATTCTTTATACAGGACACATCGTTCGGTTTGCCCAACGTTAACACTCTTCCCTGTCATATGCAATGCAATTATAGTTTTTAAATTTTCAGTGCCAAATAAATCTAATTGATCGTATCTCCTGTGCTATTGGAGTTATCTAGGCAATTCGGGGCGCGTTATACTGCACATTTGTTGCTTTATACAGGGCATATCGTTCGGTTCGCCCTACGTTAACACTCTTCTCTGTCAAATCAAAAGCAATTATAGTTTTAAAATTTTCAGGGCCAAATAATTCTAATTGATCGTATCTCCACTGCTATTGGGGTTATTTAGGCAACTCGATGCGCGTTATACTCCACATTTGATTGTTTGTACAGGACACATCGTTCGGTTTGCACAATGTTAACACTCTTCCCTGTCAAATCAAAAGCAATTATAGTTTTTAAATCCTCAAGGTCAAATAAATCTAATTGATCGTATCCCCACTGCTATTGGGGTTATCTAGGCAATTCGATGCGCGTTATACTCCACATTTGATTCTTTATACAGGACACATCGTTCGGTTTGCACAATGTTAACATTCTTCCCTGTCAAATCCAATGCAATTATAGTATTTAAATTTTCAAGGCCAAATAAATCTAATTGATCGTATCTCCGCTGCTATTGGGGTTATCTAGGCAATTCGATGCGCGTTATACACCACATTTGTTGCTTTATACAGGGCACATCGGTCGGTTCGCCCTACGTTAACATTCTTCCCTGTCAAATCCAATGCATTTATAGTTTTTAAATTTTCAGGGCCAAATAAATCTAATTGATCGTATCCCCACTGCTATTGGGGTTATCTAGGCAATTCGCAGCGCGTTATACTCCACATTGGATTCTTTATACAGGGCACATCGTTCGGTTTGCACAATGTTAACACTCTTCCCTGTCAAATCAAAAGCAATTATAGTTTTTAAATCCTCAAGGTCAAATAAATCTAATTGATCGTATCTCCTGTGCTGTTGGAGTTATCTAGGCAATTCGATGCGCGTTATACTCCACATTTGATTCTTTATAGAGGACACATCGTTCGGTTTGCCCAACGTTAACACTTTTCCCTGACATATGCAATGCAGTTATATTATTTAAATTTTCAAGGCCAAATAAATCTAATTGGTCGTATCTCCACTGCTATTGGGGTCATCTAGGCAATTTGTAGCGCGTTATACTCCACATTTGATTCTTTATACAGAGCAAATCGGTGGGTTTGCCCTACGTTAACTCTCTTCCGTGTCAAATCCAATGCAAATATAGTTTTTAAATTTTCAGGGCCAAATAAATCTAATTGATCGTATGTCCACTACTATTGGGGATATCTAGGCAATTCGCAGCGCGTTATACTCCACATTTGATTCTTTATACAGGGCACATCGTCCGGTTTGCCCTACGTTAACATTCTTCCCTGTCAAATCCAATGCTATTATAGTATTTAAATTTTCAAGGCCAAATAAATCTAATTGATCGTATCTCCGCTGCTATTGGGGTTATCTAGGCAACTCGATGCGCGTTATACTCCACATTTGATTGTTTGTACAGGACACATCGTTCGGTTTGCACAATGTTAACACTTTTCCCTGTCAAATCAAAAGCAATTATAGTTTTTAAATCCTCA
This sequence comes from Bombus lapidarius, assembly GCA_936014575.1. NCBI lineage: Eukaryota > Metazoa > Arthropoda > Insecta > Hymenoptera > Apidae > Bombus > Bombus lapidarius. The sequence goes on from CAKXZU010000087.1 coordinate 783,200, forward strand.
AGGTCAAATAAATCTAATTGATCGTATCTCCTGTGCTATTGGAGTTATCTAGGCAATTCGATGCTCGTTATAATCCACATTTGATTCTTTATACAGGACACATCGTTCGGTTTGCACAATGTTAACACTCTTCCCTGTCAAATCAAAAGCAATTATAGTTTTTAAATCCTCAAGGTCAAATAAATCTAATTGATCGTATCTCCTGTGCTATTGGAGTTATCTAGGCAATTAGCAGCGCGTTATACTCCACATTTGATTCTTCATACAGGGCAAATCGTTGGGTTTGCCCTACGTTAACTGTCTTCCCTGTCAAATCAAAAGCAATTATAGTTTTTAAATCCTCAAGGTCAACTAAATCTAATTGATCGTATCTCCTGTGCTATTGGAGTTATCTAGGCAATTCGATGCGCGTTATACTCCACATTTGATTCTTTATAGAGGACACATCGTTCGGTTTGCCCAACGTTAACACTTTTCCCTGACATATGCAATGCAGTTATATTATTTAAATTTTCAAGGCCAAATAAATCTAATTGGTCGTATCTCCACTGCTATTGGGCTCATCTAGGCAATTTGTAGCGCGTTATACTCCACATTTGATTCTTTATACAGAGCAAATCGGTGGGTTTGCCCTACGTTAACTCTCTTCCGTGTCAAATCCAATGCAAATATAGTTTTTAAATTTTCAGGGCAAAATAAATCTAATTGATCGTATGTCCACTACTATTGGGGATATCTAGGCAATTCGCAGCGCGTTATACTCCACATTTGATTCTTTATACAGGGCACATCGTCCGGTTTGCCCTACGTTAACACTTTTCCCTGTCAAATCAAAAGCAATTATAGTTTTTAAATCCTCAAGGTCAAATAAATCTAATTGATCGTATCTCCTGTGCTATTGGAGTTATCTAGGCAATTCGATGCTCGTTATAATCCACATTTGATTCTTTATACAGGACACATCGTTCGGTTTGCACAATGTTAACACTCTTCCCTGTCAAATCAAAAGCAATTATAGTTTTTAAATCCTCAAGGTCAAATAAATCTAATTGATCGTATCTCCTGTGCTATTGGAGTTATCTAGGCAATTAGAGGCGCGTTATACTCCACATTTGATTCTTCATACAGGGCAAATCGTTGGGTTTGCCCTACGTTAACTGTCTTCCCTGTCAAATCAAAAGCAATTATAGTTTTTAAATCCTCAAGGTCAACTAAATCTAATTGATCGTATCTCCTGTGCTATTGGAGTTATCTAGGCAATTCGATGCGCGTTATACTCCACATTTGATTCTTTATAGAGGACACATCGTTCGGTTTGCCCAACGTTAACACTTTTCCCTGACATATGCAATGCAGTTATATTATTTAAATTTTCAAGGCCAAATAAATCTAATTGGTCGTATCTCCACTGCTATTGGGGTCATCTAGGCAATTTGTAGCGCGTTATACTCCACATTTGATTCTTTATACAGAGCAAATCGGTGGGTTTGCCCTACGTTAACTCTCTTCCGTGTCAAATCCAATGCAAATATAGTTTTTAAATTTTCAGGGCAAAATAAATCTAATTGATCGTATGTCCACTACTATTGGGGATATCTAGGCAATTCGCAGCGCGATATACTCCACATTTGATACATTATACAGGGCACATCGTCCGGTTTGCCCTACGGTAACATTCTTCCCTGTCAAATCTAATGCTATTATAGTATTTAAATTTTCAAGGCCAAATAAATCTAATTGATTGTATCTCCGCTGCTATTGGGGTTGCGAAGGCAATTCGGGGCGCGTTATACTCCACATTTGATTCTTTATACAGGACACATCGTTCGGTTTGCCCAACGTTAACACTCTTCCCTGTCATATGCAATGCAATTATAGTTTTTAAATTCTCAAGGCCAAATAAATCTAATTGATCGTATCTCCCCTGCTATTGGGGTTATCTAGGCAATTCGATGCGCGTTATACTCCACATTTGATTCTTTATACAGGACACATCGTTCGGTTTGCACAATGTTAACACTCTTCCCTGTCAAATCAAAAGCAATTATAGTTTTTAAATCCTCAAGGTCAAATAAATCTAATTGATCGTATCTCCTGTGCTATTGGAGTTATCTAGGCAATTAGGAGCGCGTTATACTCCACATTTGATTCTTCATACAGGGCAAATCGTTGGGTTTGCCCTACGTTAACTGTCTTCCCTGTCAGATCCAAAGCAATTATAGTTTTTAAATTTTAAGGGCCAAATAAACCTAATTGGTCGTATTTCCACTGCTATTGGGGTTATCTAGGCAATTCGCTGCGCGTTATACTCCACATTTGATTCTTTATACAGGACACATCGTTCGGTTTGCACAATGTTAACATTCTTCCCTGTCAAATCCAATGCAATTATAGTATTTAAATTTTCAAGGCCAAATAAATCTAATTGATCGTATCTCCGCTGCTATTGGGGTTATCTAGGCAATTCGATGCGCGTTATACTCCAAATTTGATTCTTTATACAGGACACATCGTTCGGTTTGCCCTACGTTAACATTCTTCCCTGTCAAATCAAAAGCAATTATAGTTTTTAAATCCTCAAGGTCAAATAAATCTAATTGTTCGTATCTCTTGTGCTATTGGAGTTATCTAGGCAATTCGACGCGCGTTATAATCCACATTTGATTCTTTATACAGGACACATCGTTCGGTTTGCCCAACGTTAACACTCTTCCCTGTCATATGCAATGCAATTATAGTTTTTAAATTTTCAGTGCCAAATAAATCTAATTGATCGTATCTCCTGTGCTATTGGAGTTATCTAGGCAATTCGGGGCGCGTTATACTCCACATTTGTTGCTTTATACAGGGCATATCATTCGGTTCGCCCTACGTTAACACTCTTCTCTGTCAAATCAAAAGCAATTATAGTTTTAAAATTTTCAGGGCCTAATAAATCTAATTGATCGTATCTCCACTGCTATTGGGGTTATCTAGGCAACTCGATGCGCGTTATACTCCACATTTGATTCTTTATACAGGACACATCGATCGGTTTGCACAATGTTAAAACTCTTCCCTGTCAAATCAAAAGCAATTATAGTTTTTAAATCCTCAAGGTCAAATAAATCTAATTGATCGTATCTCCTGTGCTATTGGAGTTATCTAGGCAATTAGCAGCGCGGTATACTCCGCATTTGATTCTTCATACAGGGCAAATCGTTGCGTTTGCCGTACGTTAACTGTCTTCCCTGTCAGATCCAAAGCAATTATAGTTTTTAAATTTTCTTGACCAAATAAATCTAATTGCTCGTATCTCCACTGCTATTGGGGTTATCTGGGCAATTCGGGCCGCGTTATACTCCACATTTGTTGCTTTATACAGGGCACATCATTCGGTTCGCCCTACGTTAACACTCTTCTCTGTCAAATCAAAAGCAATTATAGTTTTAAAATTTTCAGGGCCAAATAAATCTAATTGATCGTATCTCCACTGCTATTGGGGTTATCTAGGCAACTCGATGCGCGTAATACTCCACATTTGATTCTTTATACAGGGCACATCGTTCGGTTTGCACAATGTTAACACTCTTCCCTGTCAAATCAAAAGCAATTATAGTTTTTAAATCCTCAAGGTCAAATAAATCTAATTGATCGTATCTCCTGTGCTATTGGAGTTATCTAGGCAATTCGATGCGCGTTATACTCCACATTTGATTCTTTATAGAGGACACATCGTTCGGTTTGCCCAACGTTAACACTTTTCCCTGACATATGCAATGCAGTTATATTATTTAAATTTTCAAGGCCAAATAAATCTAATTGGTCGTATCTCCACTGCTATTGGGGTCATCTAGGCAATTTGTAGCGCGTTATACTCCACATTTGATTCTTTATACAGAGCAAATCGGTGGGTTTGCCCTACGTTAACTCTCTTCCGTGTCAAATCCAATGCAAATATAGTTTTTAAATTTTCAGGGCCAAATAAATCTAATTGATCGTATGTCCACTACTATTGGGGATATCAAGGCAATTCGCAGCGCGTTATACTCCACATTTGATTCTTTATACAGGGCACATCGTCCGGTTTGCCCTACGTTAACATTCTTCCCTGTCAAATCCAATGCTATTATAGTATTTAAATTTTCAAGGCCAAATAAATCTAATTGATCGTATCTCCGCTGCTATTGGGGTTATCTAGGCAACTCGATGCGCGTTATACTCCACATTTGATTGTTTGTACAGGACACATCGTTCGGTTTGCACAATGTTAACACTTTTCCCTGTCAAATCAAAAGCAATTATAGTTTTTAAATCCTCAAGGTCAAATAAATCTAATTGATCGTATCTCCTGTGCTATTGGAGTTATCTAGGCAATTCGATGCGCGTTATACTCCACATTTGATTCTTTATAGAGGACACATCGTTCGGTTTGCCCAACGTTAACACTTTTCCCTGACATATGCAATGCAGTTATATTATTTAAATTTTCAAGGCCAAATAAATCTAATTGGTCGTATCTCCACTGCTATTGGGGTCATCTAGGCAATTTGTAGCGCGTTATACTCCACATTTGATTCTTTATACAGAGCAAATCGGTGGGTTTGCCCTACGTTAACTCTCTTCCGTGTCAAATCCAATGCAAATATAGTTTTTAAATTTTCAGGGCCAAATAAATCTAATTGATCGTATGTCCACTACTATTGGGGATATCTAGGCAATTCGCAGCGCGTTATACTCCACATTTGATTCTTTATACAGGGCACATCGTCCGGTTTGCCCTACGTTAACATTCTTCCCTGTCAAATCCAATGCTATTATAGTATTTAAATTTTCAAGGCCAAATAAATCTAATTGATCGTATCTCCGCTGCTATTGGGGTTATCTAGGCAACTCGATGCGCGTTATACTCCACATTTGATTGTTTGTACAGGACACATCGTTCGGTTTGCACAATGTTAACACTTTTCCCTGTCAAATCAAAAGCAATTATAGTTTTTAAATCCTCAAGGTCAAATAAATCTAATTGATCGTATCTCCTGTGCTATTGGAGTTATCTAGGCAATTAGCAGCGCGTTATACTCCACATTTGATTCTTCATACAGGGCAAATCGTTGGGTTTGCCCTACGTTAACTGTCTTCCCTGTCAAATCAAAAGCAATTATAGTTTTTAAATCCTCAAGGTCAACTAAATCTAATTGATCGTATCTCCTGTGCTATTGGAGTTATCTAGGCAATTCGATGCGCGTTATACTCCAAATTTGATTCTTTATAGAGGACACATCGTTCGGTTTGCCCAACGTTAACACTTTTCCCTGACATATGCAATGCAGTTATATTATTTAAATTTTCAAGGCCAAATAAATCTAATTGGTCGTATCTCCACTGCTATTGGGGTCATCTAGGCAATTTGTAGCGCGTTATACTCCACATTTGATTCTTTATACAGAGCAAATCGGTGGGTTTGCCCTACGTTAACTCTCTTCCGTGTCAAATCCAATGCAAATATAGTTTTTAAATTTTCAGGGCAAAATAAATCTAATTGATCGTATGTCCACTACTAGTGGGGATATCTAGGCAATTCGCAGCGCGTTATACTCCACATTTGATACATTATACAGGGCACATCGTCCGGTTTGCCCTACGGTAACATTCTTCCCTGTCAAATCTAATGCTATTATAGTATTTAAATTTTCAAGGCCAAATAAATCTAATTGATCGTATCTCCGCTGCTATTGGGGTTGCGAAGGCAATTCGGGGCGCGTTATACTCCACATTTGATTCTTTATACAGGACACATCGTTCGGTTTGCCCAACGTTAACACTCTTCCCTGTCATATGCAATGCAATTATAGTTTTTAAATTCTCAAGGCCAAATAAATCTAATTGATCGTATCTCCCCTGCTATTGGGGTTATCTAGGCAATTCGATGCGCGTTATACTCCACATTTGATTCTTTATACAGGACACATCGTTCGGTTTGCACAATGTTAACACTCTTCCCTGTCAAATCAAAAGCAATTATAGTTTTTAAATCCTCAAGGTCAAATAAATCTAATTGATCGTATCTCCTGTGCTATTGGAGTTATCTAGGCAATTAGGAGCGCGTTATACTCCACATTTGATTCTTCATACAGGGCAAATCGTTGGGTTTGCCCTACGTTAACTGTCTTCCCTGTCAGATCCAAAGCAATTATAGTTTTTAAATTTTAAGGGCCAAATAAATCTAATTGGTCGTATTTCCACTGCTATTGGGGTTATCTAGGCAATTCGCTGCGCGTTATACTCCACATTTGATTCTTTATACAGGACACATCGTTCGGTTTGCACAATGTTAACATTCTTCCCTGTCAAATCCAATGCAATTATAGTATTTAAATTTTCAAGGCCAAATAAATCTAATTGATCGTATCTCCGCTGCTATTGGGGTTATCTAGGCAATTCGATGCGCGTTATACTCCAAATTTGATTCTTTATACAGGACACATCGTTCGGTTTGCCCTACGTTAACATTCTTCCCTGTCAAATCAAAAGCAATTATAGTTTTTAAATCCTCAAGGTCAAATAAATCTAATTGTTCGTATCTCTTGTGCTATTGGAGTTATCTAGGCAATTCGACGCGCGTTATAATCCACATTTGATTCTTTATACAGGACACATCGTTCGGTTTGCCCAACGTTAACACTCTTCCCTGTCATATGCAATGCAATTATAGTTTTTAAATTTTCAGTGCCAAATAAATCTAATTGATCGTATCTCCTGTGCTATTGGAGTTATCTAGGCAATTCGGGGCGCGTTATACTCCACATTTGTTGCTTTATACAGGGCATATCGTTCGGTTCGCCCTACGTTAACACTCTTCTCTGTCAAATCAAAAGCAATTATAGTTTTAAAATTTTCAGGGCCAAATAAATCTAATTGATCGTATCTCCACTGCTATTGGGGTTATCTAGGCAACTCGATGCGCGTTATACTCCACATTTGATTCTTTATACAGGACACATCGATCGGTTTGCACAATGTTAAAACTCTTCCCTGTCAAATCAAAAGCAATTATAGTTTTTAAATCCTCAAGGTCAAATAAATCTAATTGATCGTATCTCCTGTGCTATTGGAGTTATCTAGGCAATTAGCAGCGCGGTATACTCCGCATTTGATTCTTCATACAGGGCAAATCGTTGCGTTTGCCGTACGTTAACTGTCTTCCCTGTCAGATCCAAAGCAATTATAGTTTTTAAATTTTCTTGACCAAATAAATCTAATTGCTCGTATCTCCACTGCTATTGGGGTTATCTGGGCAATTCGGGCCGCGTTATACTCCACATTTGTTGCTTTATACAGGGCACATCATTCGGTTCGCCCTACGTTAACACTCTTCTCTGTCAAATCAAAAGCAATTATAGTTTTAAAATTTTCAGGGCCAAATAAATCTAATTGATCGTATCTCCACTGCTATTGGGGTTATCTAGGCAACTCGATGCGCGTAATACTCCACATTTGATTCTTTATACAGGACACATCGTTCGGTTTGCACAATGTTAACTGTCTTCCCTGTCAGATCCAAAGCAATTATAGTTCTTAAATTTTCAGGGCCAAATAAATCTAATTGGTCGTATTTCCACTGCTATTGGGGTTATCTAGGCAATTCGATGCGCGTTATACTCCACATTTGATTCTTTATAGAGGACACATCGTTCGGTTTGCCCAACGTTAACACTCTTCCCTGACATATGCAATGCATTTATATTATTTAAATTTTCAAGGCCAAATAAATCTAATTGGTCGTATCTCCACTGCTATTGGGGTTATCTAGGCAATTCGATGCGCGTTATACTCCACATTTGATTCCTTATACAGGACACATCGTTCGGTTTGCACAATGTTAACACTCCTCCCTGTCATATCCAATGCAATTATAGTTTTTAAATTTTCTAGGCCAAATAAATCTATTTGATCGTATCTCCGCTGCTATTGGGGACATCTAGGCAAATTGTAGCGCGTTATACTCCACATTTGATTCTTTATACAGAGCAGATCGGTGGGTTTGCCCTACGTTAACTCTCTGCCGTGTCAAATCCAATGCAAATATAGTTTTTAAATTTTCAGGGCCAAATAAATCTAATTGATCGTACGTCCACTACTATTGGGGTTACCTAGGCAATTCGCAGCGCGTTATACTCCACATTTGATTCTTTATACAGGACACATCCTTCGGTTTGCACAATGTTAACATTGTTCCCTGTCAAATCCAATGCAATTATAGTTTTTAAATTTTCAGGAACAAATAAATCTAATTGATCGTATCTCCTGTGCTATTGGAGTTATCTAGGCAATTAGCAGCGCGTTATACTCCACATTTGAATCTTTATACAGGGCAAATCGTTGGGTTTGCCCAACGTTAACTGTCTTCCCTGTCAGATCCAAAGCAATTATAGTTTTTTAATTTTCTTGACCAAATAAATCTAATTGCTCGTATCTCCACTGCTATTGGGGTTATCTACGCAATTCGGGGCGCGTTATACTCCACATTTGTTGCTTTATACAGGGCACATCATTCGGTTCGTCCTACGTTAACACTCTTCTCTGTCAAATCAAAAGCAGTTATAGTTTTAAAATTTTCAGGGCCAAATAAATCTAATTGATCGTATCTCCACTGCTATTGGGGTTATCTAGGCAACTCGATGCGCGTAATACTCCACATTTGATTCTTTATACAGGACACATCGTTCGGTTTGCACAATGTTAACTGTCTTCCCTGTCAGATCCAAAGCAATTATAGTTCTTAAATTTTCAGGGCCAAATAAATCTAATTGGTCGTATTTCCACTGCTATTGTGGTTATCTACGCAATTCGATGCGCGTTATACTCCACATTTGATTCTTTATGGAGGACACATCGTTCGGTTTGCCCAACGTTAACACTCTTCCCTGTCATATGCAATGCAATTATAGTTTTTAAATTTTCAGGGCCAAATAAATCTAATTGATCGTATCCCCACTGCTATTGGGGTTATCTAGGCAATTCGATGCGCGTTATACTCCACATTTGATTCTTTATACAGGACACACCGTTCGGTTTGCACAATGTTAACACTTCTCCCTGTCAAATCAAAAGCAATTATAGTCTTTAAATCCTCAAGGTCAAATAAATCTAATTGATCGTATCTCCTGTGCTATTGGAGTTATCTAGGCAATTAGCAGCGCGTTATACTCCACATTTGATTCTTTATACAGGACAAATCGTTGGGTTTGCCCAACGTTTACTGTCTTTCCTGTCAGATCCAAAGCAATTATAGTTTTTAAATTTTCAGGTCCAAATAAATCTAATTGGTCGCATTTCCACTGCATTTGGGGTTATCTAGGCAATTCGCAGCGCGTTATACTCCACATTTGATTCTTTATACAGGGCACATCGTTCGGTTTGCCCTACGTTAACATTCATCCCTGTCAAATCAAAAGCAATTATAGTTTTTAAATCCTCAAGGTCAAATAAATCTAATTGATCGTATCTCCTGTGCTATTGGAGTTATCTAGGCAATTCGATGCGCGTTATAATCCACATTTGATTCTTTATACAGGACACATCGTTCGGTTTGCCCAACGTTAACACTCTTCCCTGTCATATGCAATGCAATTATAGTTTTTAAATTTTCAGGGCCAAATAAATCTAATTGATCGTATCCCCACTGCTATTGGGGTTATCTAGGCAATTCAATGCGCGTTATACTCCACATTTGATTCTTTATACAGGACACAACGTTCGGTTTGCACAATGTTAACATTCTTCCCTGTCAAATCCAATACAATTATAGTATTTAAATTTTCAAGGCCAAATAAATCTAATTGATCGTATCTCCGCTGCTATTGGGGTTACGAAGACAATTCGGGGCGCGTTATATTCCACATTTGATTCTTTATACAGGACACATCGTTCGGTTTGCACAAAGTTAACACTCTTCCCTGTCATATCCAATGCAAATATAGTTTTTAAATTTTCAAGGCCAAATAAATCTAATTGGTCGTATCTCCACTGCTATTGGGGTTATCTAGGCAATTCGGGGCGCGTTATACTCCACATTTGTTTCTTTACACAGGGCACATCGTTCGGTTCGCCCTACGTTAACACTCTTCCCTGTCAAATCAAAAGCAGTTATAGTTTTCAAATCCTCAAGGTCAAATAAATCTAATTGATCGTATTTCCTGTGCTATTGGAGTTATCTAGGCAATTCGATGCGCGTTATACTCCACATTTGATTCTTCATACAGGGCAAATCGTTGGGTTTGCCCTACGTTAACTGTCTTCCCTGTCAGATCCAAAGCAATCATAATTTTTAAATTTTCAGGGCCAAATAAATCTAATTGCTCGTATCTCCACTGCTGTTGGGGTTATCTAGGCAATTCGGGGCGCGTTATACTCCACATTTGTTGCTTTATACAGGGCACATCATTCGGTTCGCCCTACGTTAACACTCTTCTCTGTCAAATCAAAAGCAATTATAGTTTTAAAATTTTCAGGGCTAAATAAATCTAATTGATCGTATCTCCACTGCTATTGGGGTTATCTAGGCAAATCGATGCGCGTAATACTCCACATTTGATTCTTTATACAGGACACATCGTTCGGTTTGCACAATGTTAACTGTCTTCCCTGTCAGATCCAAAGCAATTATAGTTCTTAAATTTTCAGGGCCAAATAAATCTAATTGGTCGTATTTCCACTGCTATTGGGGTTATCTAGGCAATTCGATGCGCGTTATACTCCACATTTGATTCTTTATAGAGGACACATCGTTCGGTTTGCCCAACGTTAACACTCTTCCCTGACATATGCAATGCAGTTATATTATTTAAATTTTCAACGCCAAATAAATCTAATTGGTCGTATCTCCACTGCTATTGGGGTTATCTAGGCAATTCGATGCGCGTTATACTCCACATTTGATTCTTTATACAGGACACATCGTTCGGTTTGCACAATGTTAACACTCTTCCCTGTCTAATCAAAAGCAATTATAGTTTTTAAATCCTCAGGGCCAAATAAAACTAATTGATCGTATCTCCACTGCTATTGGGGTTATCTAGGCAACTCGATGCGCGTAATACTCCACATTTGATTCTTTATACAGGACACATCGTTCGGTTTGCACAATGTTAACACTCTTCCCTGTCAAATCTAAAGCAATTATAGTTTTTAAATCCTCAAGGTCAAATAAATCTAATTGATCGTATCTCCTGTGCTATTGGAGTTATCTAGGCAATTCGCAGCGCGTTATACTCCACATTTGATTCTTTATACAGGGCACATAATTCGGTTTGCCCTACGTTAACATTCTTCCCTGTCAAATCCAATGCAATTATAGTTTTTAAATTTTCACGGCCAAATAAATCTGATTGGTCGTATCTCCGCTGCTATTCGGGTTATCTAGGCAATTCGATGCGCGTTATACTCCACATTTGATTCCTTATACAGGACACATCGTTCGGTTTGCCCAACGTTAACACTCTTCTCTGTCAAATCAAAAGCAATTATAGTTTTAAAATTTTCAGGACCAAATAAATCTAATTGATCGTATCTCCGCTGCTATTGGGGTTACGAAGACAATTCGGGCCGCGTTATATTCCACATTTGATTCTTTATACAGGACACATCGTTCGGTTTGCCCAACGTTAACACTCTTCCCTGTCAAATCAAAAGCAATTATAGTTTTTAAATCCTCAAGGTCAAATAAATCTAATTGATCGTATTTCCTGTGCTATTGGAGTTATCTAGGCAATTCGATGCGCGTTATAATCCACATTTGATTTCTTATACAGGACACATCGTTCGGTTTGCACAAAGTTAACACTCTTCCCTGTCATATCCAATGCAATTATAGTTTTTAAATTTTCAAGGCCAAATAAATCTAATTGATCGTATCTCCGCTGCTATTGGGGTTACGAAGACAATTCGGGGCGCGTTATATTCCACATTTGATTCTTTATACAGGACACATCGTTCGGTTTGCACAAAGTTAACACTCTTCCCTGTCATATCCAATGCAAATATAGTTTTTAAATTTTCAAGGCCAAATAAATCTAATTGGTCGTATCTCCACTGCTATTGGGGTTATCTAGGCAATTCGGGGCGCGTTATACTCCACATTTGTTTCTTTATACAGGGCACATCGTTCGGTTCGCCCTACGTTAACACTCTTCCCTGTCAAATCAAAAGCAGTTATAGTTTTCAAATCCTCAAGGTCAAATAAATCTAATTGATCGTATTTCCTGTGCTATTGGAGTTATCTAGGCAATTCGATGCGCGTTATAATCCACATTTGATTTCTTATACAGGACACATCGTTCGGTTTGCACAATGTTAACACTCTTCCCTGTCAAATCAAAAGCAATTATAGTTTTTAAATCCTCAAGGTCAAATAAATCTAATTGGTCGTATCTCCTGTGCTATTGGAGTTATCTAGGCAATTAGCAGCGCGTTATACTCCACATTTGATTCTTCATACAGGGCAAATCGTTGGGTTTGCCCTACGTTAACTGTCTTCCCCGTCAGATCCAAAGCAATCATAGTTTTTAAATTTTCAGGGCCAAATAAATCTAATTGCTCGTACCTCCACTGCTGTTGGGGTTATCTAGGCAATTCGGGGCGCGTTATACTCCACATTTGTTGCTTTATACAGGGCACATCATTCGGTTCGCCCTACGTTAACACTCTTCTCTGTCAAATCAAAAGCAATTATAGTTTTAAAATTTTCAGGGCTAAATAAATCTAATTGATCGTATCTCCACTGCTATTGGGGTTATCTAGGCAAATCGATGCGCGTAATACTCCACATTTGATTCTTTATACAGGACACATCGTTCGGTTTGCACAATGTTCACTGTCTTCCCTGTCAGATCCAAAGCAATTATAGTTCTTAAATTTTCAGGGCCAAATAAATCTAATTGGTCGTATTTCCACTGCTATTGGGGTTATCTAGGCAATTCGATGCGCGTTATACACCACATTTGATTCTTTATAGAGGACACATCGTTCGGTTTGCCCAACGTTAACACTCTTCCCTGACATATGCAATGCAGTTATATTATTTAAATTTTCAACGCCAAATAAATCTAATTGGTCGTATCTCCACTGCTATTGGGGTTATCTAGGCAATTCGATGCGCGTTATACTCCACATTTGATTCTTTATACAGGACACATCGTTCGGTTTGCACAATGTTAACACTCTTCCCTGTCTAATCAAAAGCAATTATAGTTTTTAAATCCTCAAGGTCAAATAAATCTAATTGATCGTATCCCCACTGCTATTGGGGTTATCTAGGCAATTCGATGCGCGTTATACTCCACATTTGATTCTTTATACAGGACACATCGTTCGGTTTGCACAATGTTAACATTCTTCCCTGTCAAATCCAATGCAATTATAGTATTTAAATTTTCAAGGCCAAATAAATCTAATTGATCGTATCTCCGCTGCTATTGGGGTTATCTAGGCAATTCGATGCGCGTTATACTCCACATTTGATTCTTTATACAGGACACATCGTGCGGTTTGCACAATATTAACATTCTTCCCTGTCAAATCCAATGCAATTATAGTTTTTAAATTTTCAGGGCCAAATAAATCTAATTGGACGTATCTCCACTGCTATTGGGGTTATCTAGGCAATTAGGGGCGCGTTATACTCCACATTTGTTGCTTTATACAGGACACATCGTTCGGTTTGCCCTACGTTAACATTCTTCCCTGTCAAATCTAATGCAATTATAGTATTTAAATTTTCAAGGCCAAATAAATCTAATTGATCGTATCTCCGCTGCTATTGGGGTATCTAGGCAATTCGATGCGCGTTATACTCCACATTTGATTCTTTATACAGGACACGCCGTTGGGTTTGCCCTACGTTAACTGTCTTCCCTGTCAGATCAAAGCAATTATAGTTTTTAAATTTTCAGGGCCAAATAAATCTAATTGGTCGTATTTCCACTGCTATTGGGGTTATCTAGGCAACTCGATGCGCGTTATACTCCACATTTGATTCTTTATACAGGACACATCGTTCGGTTTGCACAATGTTAACACTCTTCCCTGTCAAATCCAATGCAATTATAGTATTTAAATTTTCAAGGCCAAATAAATCTAATTGATCGTATCTCCGCTGCTATTGGGGTTATCTAGGCAATTCGATGCGCGTTATACTCCACATTTGATTCTTTATACAGGACACATCGTTCGGTTTGCACAATGTTAACATTCTTCCCTGTCAAATCCAATGCAATTATAGTATTTAAATTTTCAAGGCCAAATAAATCTAATTGATCGTATCTCCGCTGCTATTGGGGTTATCTAGGCAATTCGATGCGCGTTATACTCCACATTTGATTCTTTATACAGGACACATCGTGCGGTTTGCACAATATTAACATTCTTCCCTGTCAAATCCAATGCAATTATAGTTTTTAAATTTTCAGGGCCAAATAAATCTAATTGGACGTATCTCCACTGCTATTGGGGTTATCTAGGCAATTCGGGGCGCGTTATACTCCACATTTGTTGCTTTATACAGGACACAACGTTCGGTTTGCACAATGTTAACATTCTTCCCTGTCAAATCCAATGCAATTATTGTATTTAAATTTTCAAGGCCAAATAAATCTAATTGATCGTATCTCCGCTGCTATTGGGGTTATCTAGGCAATTCGATGCGCGTTATACTCCACATTCGATTCTTTATACAGGACACATCGTTCGGTTTGCACAATGTTAACACTCTTCCCTGTCAAATCAAAAGCAATTATAGTTTTTAAATCCTCAAGGTCAAATAAATCTATTTGATCGTATCTCCTGTGCTATTGGAGTTATCTAGGCAATTAGCAGCGCGTTATACTCCACATTTGATTCTTTATACAGGGCACATCGTTAGGTTTGCCCTACGTTAACATTGTTCCCTGTCAAATCCAATGAAATTATAGTTTTTAAATTTTCAGGAACAAATAAATCTAATTGCTCGTATCTCCACTGCTATTGGGGTTATGTAGGCAATTCGGGGCGCGTTATACTCCACATTTGTTGCTTTATACAGGGCACATCATTCGGTTCGTCCTACCTTAACACTCTTCTCTGTCAAATCAAAAGCAATTATAGTTTTAAAATTTTCAGGGCCAAATAAATCTAATTGGTCGTATCTCCACTGCTATTGGGGTTATCTAGGCAACTCGATGCGCGTTATACTCAACATTTGATTCTTTATACAGGACACATCGTTCGGTTTGCACAATGTTAACACTCTTCCCTGTCAAATCTAAAGCAATTATAGTTTTTAAATCCTCAAGGTCAAATAAATCTAATTGATCGTATCTCCTATGCTATTGGAGTTATCTAGGCAATTAGTAGCGCGTTATACTCCACATTTGATTCTTTATACAGGACACATCGTTCGGTTTGGCCAACGTTAACACTCTTCCCTGTCATATGCAATGCAATTATAGTTTTTAAATTTTCAAGGCCAAATAAATCTAATTGATCGTATCTCCGCTGCTATTGGGGTTATCTAGGCAATTCGATGCGCGTTATACTCCACATTTGATTCTTTATACAGGACACATCGTTCGGTTTGCACAATGTTAACACTCTTCCCTGTCAAATCAAAAGCAATTATAGTTTTTAAATCCTCAAGGTCAAATAAATCTAATTGATCGTATCTCCTGTGCTATTGGAGTTATCTAGGCAATTAGCAGCGCGTTATACTCCACATTTGATTCTTCATACAGGGCAAATCGTTGGGTTTGCCCTACGTTAACTGTCTTCCCTGTCAGATCCAAAGCAATCATAGTTTTTAAATTTTTAGGGCCAAATAAATCTAATTGCTCGTATCTCCACTGCTGTTTGGGTTATCTAGGCAATTCGGGGCGCGTTATACTCCACATTTGTTGCTTTATACAGGCCACATCATTCGGTTCGCCCTACGTTAACACTCTTCTCTGTCAAATCAAAAGCAATTATAGTTTTAAAATTTTCAGGGCTAAATAAATCTAATTGATCGTATCTCCACTGCTATTGGGGTTATCTAGGCAAATCGATGCGCGTAATACTCCACATTTGATTCTTTATACAGGACACATCGTTCGGTTTGCACAATGTTAACTGTCTTCCCTGTCAGATCCAAAGCAATTATAGTTCTTAAATTTTCAGGGCCAAATAAATCTAATTGGTCGTATTTCCACTGCTATTGGGGTTATCTAGGCAATTCGATGCGCGTTATACTCCACATTTGATTCTTTATAGAGGACACATCGTTCGGTTTGCCCAACGTTAACACTCTTCCCTGACATATGCAATGCAGTTATATTATTTAAATTTTCAACGCCAAATAAATCTAATTGGTCGTATCTCCACTACTATTGGGGTTATCTAGGCAATGCGATGCGCGTTATACTCCACATTTGATTCTTTATACAGGACACATCGTTCGGTTTGCACAATGTTAACACCCTTCCCTGTCAAATCAAAAGCAATTATAGTTTTTAAATCCTCAAGGTCAAATAAATCTAATTGATCGTATCTCCTGTGCTATTGGAGTTATCTAGGCAATTAGCTGCGCGTTATACTCCACATTTGATTCTTCATGCAGGGCAAATCGTTGGGTTTGCCCTACGTTAACTGTCTTCCCTGTCAGATCATAGCAATTATAGTTTTTAAATTTTCAGTGCCAAATAAATCTAATTGGTCGTATTTCCACTGCTATTGGGGTTATCTAGGCAACTCGATGCGCGTTATACTCCACATTTGATTCTTTATACAGGACACATCGTTCGGTTTGCACAATGTTAACACTCTTCCCTGTCTAATCAAAAGCAATTATAGTTTTTAAATCCTCAAGGTCAAATAAATCTAATTGATCGTATCCCCACTGCTATTGGGGATATCTAGGCAATTCGATGCGCGTTATACTCCACATTTGATTCTTTATACAGGACACATCGTTCGGTTTGCACAATGTTAACATTCTTCCCTGTCAAATCCAATGCAATTATAGTATTTAAATTTTCAAGGCCAAATAAATCTAATTGATCGTATCTCCGCTGCTATTGGGGTTATCTAGGCAATTCGATGCGCGTTATACTCCACATTTGATTCTTTATACAGGACACATCGTGCGGTTTGCACAATATTAACATTCTTCCCTGTCAAATCCAATGCAATTATAGTTTTTAAATTTTCAGGGCCAAATAAATCTAATTGGACGTATCTCCACTGCTATTGGGTTTATCTAGGCAATTCGGGGCGCGTTATACTCCACATTTGTTGCTTTATACAGGACACAACGTTCGGTTTGCACAATGTTAACATTCTTCCCTGTCAAATCCAATGCAATTATTGTATTTAAATTTTCAAGGCCAAATAAATCTAATTGATCGTATCTCCGCTGCTATTGGGGTTATATAGGCAATTCGATGCGCGTTATACTCCACATTCGATTCTTTATACAGGACACATCGTTCGGTTTGCACAATGTTAACACTCGTCCTGTCAAATCAAAAGCAATTATAGTTTATAAATCCTCAAGGTCAAATAAATCTAATTGATCGTATCTCCTGTGCTATTGGAGTTATCTAGGCAATTAGTAGCGCGTTATACTCCACATTTGATTCTTTATACAGGGCAAATCGTTGGGTTTGCCCTACCTTAACTGTCTTCCCTGTCAGCTCCAAAGCAATTATAGTTTTTAAATTTTCAGGGCCAAATAAATCTAATTGGTCGTACCTCCACTGCTATTGGCGTTATCTAGGCAATTCGCAGCGCGTTATACTCCACATTTGATTCTATATACAGGGCACATCGTTCGGTTTGCCCTACGTTAACATTCTTCCCTGTCAAATCCAATGCAATTATAGTATTTAAATTTTCAAGGCCAAATAAGTCTAATTGATCGCATCTCCGCTGCTATTGGGGTTATCTAGGCAATTCGATGCGCGTTATACTCCACATTTGATTCTTTATACAGGGCAAATCGTTGGGTTTGCCCTACGTTAACTGTCTTCCCTGTCAGCTCCAAAGCAATTAAATTTTTTAAATTTTCAGGGCCAAATAAATCTAATTGGTCGTATCTCCACTGCTATTGGCGTTATCTAGGCAATTCGCAGCGCGTTATACTCCACATTTGATTCTTTATACAGGGCACATCGTTCGGTTTGCCCTACGTTAACATTCTTCCCTGTCAAATCCAATGCAATTATAGTATATAATTTTCAAGGCCAAATAAATCTAATTGATCGTATCTCCGCTGCCATTGGGGTTACCTAGGCAATTCGATGCGCGTTATACTCCACATTTGATTCTTTATACAGGGCACATCGTTCGGTTCGCCCTACGTTAACACTCTTCTCTGTCAAATCAAAAGCAATTATAGTTTTAAAATTTTCAGGGCCAAATAAATCTAATTGATCGTATCTCCACTGCTATTGGGGTTATCAAGGCAACTCTGTGCGCGTTATACTCCACATTTGATTCTTTATACAGGAAACTTCGATCAGTTTGCACAATGTTAACACTCTTCCCTGTCAAATCAAAAGCAGTTATAGGGTTTAAATTATCAAGGCCAAATAAATCTAATTGATCGTATCTCCGCTGCTATTGGCGTTATCTAGCCAATTCGAGGCGCGTTACACTCCACATTTGATTTCTTATACAGGACACATCGTTCGGTGTGCCCAACGTTAACACTCTTCCCTGTCAAATCTAATGCAATTATAGTATTTAAATTTTCAAGGCCAAATAAATCTAATTGATCGTATCTCCGCTGCTATTGGGGTATCTAGGCAATTCGATGCGCGTTATACTCCACATTTGATTCTTTATACAGGACACATCGTTCGGTGTGCCCAACGTTAACACTCTTCCCTGTCATATGCATTGCAATTATATTATTTAAATTTTCAAGGTCAAATAAATCTAATTGATCGTATCTCCTGTGCTATTGGAGTTATCTAGGCAACTAGTAGCGCGTTATACTCCACATTTGATTCTTTATACAGGGCAAATCGTTGGGTTTGCCCTACCTTAACTGTCTTCCCTGTCAGCTCCAAAGCAATTACAGTTTTTAAATTTTCAGGGCCAAATAAATCTAATTAGTCGTACCTCCACTGCTATTGCGGTTATCTAGGCAATTCGGGGCGCGTTATACTCCACATTTGTTTGTTTATACAGGGCACATCGTTCGGTTCGCCCTACGTTAACACTCTTCTCTGTCAAATCAAAAGCAATTATAGTTTTAAAATTTTCAGGGCCAAATAAATCTAATTGATCGTATCTCCACTGCTATTGGGGTTATCAAGGCAACTCTGTGCGCGTTATACTCCACATTTGATTCTTTATACAGGAAACTTCGATCAGTTTGCACAATGTTAACACTCTTCCCTGTCAAATCAAAAGCAGTTATAGGGTTTAAATTATCAAGGCCAAATAAATCTAATTGATCGTATCTCCGCTGCTATTGGCGTTATCTAGCCAATTCGAGGCGCGTTACACTCCACATTTGATTTCTTATACAGGACACATCGTTCGGTGTGCCCAACGTTAACACTCTTCCCTGTCAAATCTAATGCAATTATAGTATTTAAATTTTCAAGGCCAAATAAATCTAATTGATCGTATCTCCGCTGCTATTGGGGTATCTAGGCAATTCGATGCGCGTTATACTCCACATTTGATTCTTTATACAGGACACATCGTTCGGTGTGCCCAACGTTAACACTCTTCCCTGTCATATGCATTGCAATTATATTATTTAAATTTTCAAGGTCAAATAAATCTAATTGATCGTATCTCCTGTGCTATTGGAGTTATCTAGGCAACTAGTAGCGCGTTATACTCCACATTTGATTCTTTATACAGGGCAAATCGTTGGGTTTGCCCTACCTTAACTGTCTTCCCTGTCAGCTCCAAAGCAATTACAGTTTTTAAATTTTCAGGGCCAAATAAATCTAATTGGTCGTATCTCCACTGCTATTGGCGTTATCTAGGCAATTCGCAGCGCGTTATACTCCACATTTGATTCTATATACAGGGCACATCGTTCGGTTTGCCCTACGTTAACATTCTTCCCTGTCAAATCCAATGCAATTATTGTATTTAAATTTTCAAGGCCAAATAAGTCTAATTGATCGCATCTCCGCTGCTATTGGGGTTATCCAGGCAATTCGATGCGAGTTATACTCCACATTTGATTCTTTATACAGGGCAAATCGTTGGGTTTGCCCTACGTTAACTGTCTTCCCTGTCAGCTCCAAAGCAATTAAATTTTTTAAATTTTCAGGGCCAAATAAATCTAATTGGTCGTATCTCCACTGCTATTGGCGTTATCTAGGCAATTCGCAGCGCGTTATACTCCACATTTGATTCTTTATACAGGGCACATCGTTCGGTTTGCCCTACGTTAACATTCTTCCCTGTCAAATCCAATGCAATTATAGTATTTAAATTTTCAAGGCCAAATAAATCTAATTGATCGTATCTCCGCTGCCATTGGGGTTACCTAGGCAATTCGATGCGCGTTATACTCCACATTTGATTCTTTATACAGGGCAAATCGTTGGGTTTGCCCTACGTTAACTGTCTTCCCTGTCAGCTCCAAAGCAATTAAATTTTTTAAATTTTCAGGGCCAAATAAATCTAATTAGTCGTACCTCCACTGCTATTGCGGTTATCTAGGCAATTCGGGGCGCGTTATACTCCACATTTGTTTCTTTATACAGGGCACATCGTTCGGTTCGCCCTACGTTAACACTCTTCTCTGTCAAATCAAAAGCAATTATAGTTTTAAAATTTTCAGGGCCAAATAAATCTAATTGATCGTATCTCCACTGCTATTGGGGTTATCAAGGCAACTCTATGCGCGTTATACTCCACATTTGATTCTTTATACAGGAAACATCGATCAGTTTGCACAATGTTAACACTCTTCCCTGTCAAATCAAAAGCAGTTATAGGGTTTAAATTATCAAGGCCAAATAAATCTAATTGATCGTATCTCCGCTGCTATTGGCGTTATCTAGCCAATTCGAGGCGCGTTACACTCCACATTTGATTTCTTATACAGGACACATCGTTCGGTTTGCACAATGTTAACACTCTTCCCTGTCATATCCAATGCAATTATAGTTTTTAAATTTTCAAGGCCAAATAAATCTAATTGATCGTATCTCCGCTGCTATTGGGGTTACGAAGACAATTCGGGGCGCGTTATATTCCACATTTGATTCTTTATACAGGACACATCGTTCGGTGTGCCCAACGTTAACACTCTTCCCTGTCATATGCATTGCAATTATATTATTTAAATTTTCAAGGCCAAATAAATCTAATTGATCGTATCTCCGCTGCTATTCGGGTTATCTAGGCAATTAGCAGCGCGTTATACTCCACATTTGATTCTTTATACAGGGCACATCGTTCGGTTTGCCCTACATTAACATTCTTCCCTGTCAAATCTAATGCAATTATAGTATTTAAATTTTAAAGGCCAAATAAATCTAATTGATCGTATCTCCGCTGCTATTGGGGTATCTAGGCAATTCGATGCGCGTTATACTCCACATTTGATTCTTTATACAGGACACGCCGTTGGGTTTGCCCTATGTTAACTCTCTTCCCTGTCAAATCCAATCGAATTAATGTTTTTAAATTTTCAGGGCCAAATAAATCTAATTCAACGTATCTCCGCTGCTATTGGGGTTACGAAGACATTTCGGATCGCGTTATACTCCACATTTGATTCTTTATACAGCGCACATTGTTCGGTTTGCCCTACGTTAACACTCTTCACTGTCATACACAATGCAATTATATTTTTTAAATTTTCAAGGCCAATAAATATAATTGAACGTATCTCCGCTGCTATTGGGATTATCTAGTCCGTTATGTAGCATAACGATATAACGTACAACGTTATATAGTATTACTTTATAACGTATAACGTTATGTAGTATTACGTTATAACGTATAACGTTATGTAGCATTATGCTATAACGTAATACGTTACGTAGCAATACGATATAACGTATAACGTGATATGGTAATACGTTATATCGTATTACGATATGTAGGGTTACGATATAGCGTATAACGTTATGTAGCATTACGATATAACGTATAACGTTATGTAGCATTACGATATAACGTATAACGTGATATGGTAATACGTTATATCGTATTACGATATGTAGGGTTACGATATAGCGTATAACGTTATGTAGCATTACGATATAACGTATAACGTTATGTAGCATTACGTTATAACGTATAACGTTTTGTAGCATTACCATATAACGTATAACGTTATGTAACAGTACGACATAACATATAACGTTATGTAGCATTACAAAATAGCGTATAACGTTATGTAGCATTACGATATAACGTATAACGTGATATGGTAATACGTTATAACGTATAACGATATGTAGCATTACGATATAACGTATAACGTTATGTAGCATTACCATATAACGTATGACGTTATGTAGCAGTACGACATAACGTATAACGTTATGTAGCATTACGATATAGCGTATAACGTTATGTAGCATTAGGATATAACGTATAACGTTATGTAGCATTACGATATAACGTATAACGTGATATGGTAATACGTTATATCGTATTACGATATGTAGGGTTACGATATAGCGTATAACGTTATGTAGCATTACGATATAACGTATAACGTTATGTAGCATTACGTTATAACGTATAACGTTTTGTAGCATTACCATATAACGTATAACGTTATGTAACAGTACGACATAACATATAACGTTATGTAGCATTACAAAATAGCGTATAACGTTATGTAGCATTACGATATAACGTATAACGTGATATGGTAATACGTTATAACGTATAACGATATGTAGCATTACCATATAGCGTATAACGTTATGTAGCATTACGTTATAACGTATAACGTTATGTAGAAATACCATATAACGTATAACGTTATGTAAGAGTACGACATAACATATAACGTTATGTAGCATTACAATATAACGTATAACGTTATGTAGCAGTACGACATAACGTATAACGTTACGTAGCATTACGATATAGCGTATAACGTTATGTAGCATTACGACATAACGTATAACGTTATGTAGCATTACGATATAACGTATAACGTGATATGGTAATACGTTATAACGTATAACATTATGTATCAGTACGACATAACGTATAACGTTATGTAGCATTACGATATAGCGTATAACGTTATGTAGCATTACGATATAACTTATAACGTTATGTAGCATTACGATATAACGTATAACGTTATGTAGCATTACGATATAGCGTATAACGTTATGTAGCATTACGATATAACGTATAACGTTATGTAGCATAACGATATAACGTATAACGTGATATGGTAATACGTTATAACATATAACGTTATGTAGCATTACGATATATCGTATAACGTTATGTAGCATTACGATATAACGTATAACGTTATGTATCATTACGATACAACGTATAACGTTATGTAGCATTACGATATAACGAATAACGTTATGTAGCTCTACGATATAACGTATAACGTTATGTAGCATTACGATATAACGTATAACGTTATGTAGCATTACGATGTAATGTATAACGTTATGTGGTAATACGTTATAACGTATAACGTTATGTACCATTACCATATAGCGTATAATGTTATGTAGCAGTACGACATAACGTATAACGTTATGTAGCATTACGATATAGCGTATAACGTTATGTAGCATTACGATATAACGTGTAACGTTATGTAGTATTACGATATAACGTAAAACGAGATATGGTAATACGTTATAACGTATAACGTTATGTAGCATAACGATATAACGGATAACGTTATGTAGCATTACGATGTAATGTATAACGTTATATGGTAATACGTTATAACGTATAGCGTTATGTAGCATTACCGTAGAACGTATAATGTTATGTAGCAGTACGACATAACGTATAACGTTATGTAGCATTACGATATAGCGTATAACGTTGTGTAGCATTACGATATAACGTGTAACGTTATGTAGTATTACGATATAACGTATAACGAGATATGGTAATACGTTATAACGTATAACGTTATGTAGCATTACGATATAACGTATAACGTTATGTAGCATTACGATATAACGAATAACGTTATGTAGCTCTACGATATAACGTATAACGTTATGTAGCATTACGATATAACGTATAACGTTATGTAGCATTACGATGTAATGTATAACGTTATGTGGTAATACGTTATTACGTATAACGTTATTTAGCATTACGATATAACGGATAACGTTATGTAGCATTACGATGTAATGTATAACGTTATATGGTAATACGTTATAACGTATAACGTTATGTAGCAGTACGCTATAACGTATAACGTTATGTAGCATTACGATATAACGTATAACGTTATGTAGCAGTATGCTATAACGTATAACGTTATGTAGCATTACGATATAACGTATAACGTTATGTAGCATTACGTTATAACGTATAACGTTTTGTAGCATTACCATATAACGTATAACGTTATGTAACAGTACGACATAACATATAACGTTATGTAGCAGTACAAAATAGCGTATAACGTTATGTAGCATTACGATATAACGTATAACGTTATGTAGCAGTACGCTATAACGTATACCGTTATGTAGCATTACGATATAACGTATAACGTTATATGGTAATTCGTTATAACGTATAACGTTATGTAGCATTACGTTATAACGTATAACGTTTTGTAGCATTACCATATAACGTATAACGTTATGTAACAGTACGACATAACATATAACGTTATGTAGCATTACAAAATAGCGTATAACGTTATGTAGCATTACGATGGAACGTATAACGTTATGTAGCATTACGATATAACGTATAACGTTAGGTAGCATTACGATATAACGTATAACGTTATATGGTAATACGTTATAACGTATAACGTTATGTAGTATTAAGTTATAACGTATAACGTTATGTAGCATTACGATATAACGTGTAACGTTATATGGTAATACGTTATAACGTATAACGTTATGTAGTATGACGTTATAACGTATAACGTTATGTAGCATTACGATATAACGTATAACGTTATATGGTAATACGTTATAACGTATAACGTTATGTAGCATTACGATATAACGTATAACGTTATGTAGCATTACGATATAACGTATAACGTTATGTAGCATTACGATATAACTGATAACGTTATGTAGCATTACGATATAACGTATAACGTTATGTAGCATTACGATATAGCGTATAACGTTATGTAGCATTACGATATAACGTATAACGTTATGTAGCATTACGATATATCGTATAACGTTATGTAGCATTACGATATAACGTATAACGTTATGTATCATTACGATACAACGTATAACGTTATGTAGCATTACGATATAACGAATAACGTTATGTAGCTCTACGATATAACGTATAACGTTATGTAGCATTACGATATAACGTATAACGTTATGTAGCATTACCATATAGCGTATAATGTTATGTAGCAGTACGATATAACGAATAACGTTATGTAGCTCTACGATATAACGTATAACGTTATGTAGCATTACGATATAACGTATAACGTTATGTAGCATTACGATGTAATGTATAACGTTATGTGGTAATACGTTATAACGTATAACGTTATGTACCATTACCATATAGCGTATAATGTTATGTAGCAGTACGACATATCGTATAACGTTATGTAGCATTACGATATAGCGTATAACGTTATGTAGCATTACGATATAACGTGTAACGTTATGTAGTATTACGATATAACGTAAAACGAGATATGGTAATACGTTATAACGTATAACGTTATGTAGCATTACGATATAACGGATAACGTTATGTAGCATTACAATGTAATGTATAACGTTATATGGTAATGCGTTATAACGTATAACGTTATGTAGCATTATGATATGACGTATAACTTTATATAGGATTACGTTATAACGTATAACGTTATGTAGTAATACGTTATAGCGTATAACGTTGTGTAGCATTACGATATAACGTGTAACGTTATGTAGTATTACGATATAACGTATAACGAGATATGGTAATACGTTATAACGTATAACGTTATGTAGCATTACGATATAACGTATAACGTTATGTAGCATTACAATATAACGTATAACGTTATGTAGCAGTACGTTATAACGTATAACGATATGTAGCATTACGATATAACGTATAACGTTATGTAGCATTACGATAAAACGTATAACGTAATGTAGCATTACGCTATAACGTATAACGTTATGTAGCATTACCATATAACGTATAACGTTATGTAGCAGTACGATATAACGTATAACGTTATGTAGCATTACGATATAACGTATAACGTTATGTAGCATTACGATATAACGTATAACGTGATATGGTAATACGTTATAACGTATAACGTTATGTAGCATTACGATATAATGTATAACGTTATGTAGCATTACGATATAACGTATAACGTTATGTATCATTATGATACAACGTATAACGCTATGTAGCATTACGATATAACGTACAACGTTATGTAGCAGTACGACATAACGTATAACGTTATGTAGCATTACGATATAACGTATAACGTTATGTAGCATTACGATATAACGTATAACGTTATATGGTAATATTTTATAACGTATAACGTTGTGTAGCATTGCGATATAGCGTATAACGTTATGTAGCATTACGATGTAACGTATAACGTTATATGGTAATTCGTTATAATGTATAACGTTATGTAGCATTACGTTATAACGTATAACGTGTTGTAGCATTACCATATAACGTATAACGTTATGTAACAGTACGACATAACATATAACGTTATGTAGCATTACAAAATAGCGTATAACGTTATGTAGCATTACGATATAACGTATAACGTTATGTAGCATTACGATATAACGTATAACGTTATATGGTAATACGTTATAACGTATAACGTTATGCAGCATTACGATATAACGTATAACGTTATGTAGCATTACGATATAACATATAACGTTATGTAGCATTACGATATAACGTATAACGTTATGTAACATTACGATAAAACGTATAACGTTATGTAGCATTACGATGTAACGTGTAACGTTATATGGTAATACGTTATAACGTATAACGTTATGTAGTATGACGTTATAACGTATAACGTTATGTAGCATTACGATATAACGTATAACGTTATGTAGCATTACGATATAACGTATAACGTTATATGGTAATACGTTATAACGTATAACGTTATGTAGCATTACGATATAACGTATAACGATATGCAGCATTACGATATAACGTATAACGTTATGTAGCATTACGATATAACGTATAACGTTCGATGGTAATACGTTATAACGTATAACGTTATGTAGTATTACGTTATAACGTATAACGTTATGAAGCATTACGATATAACGTATAACGTTATGTAGCATTACGATATAACGTATAACGTTATATGGTAATACGTTATAACGTATAACGTTATGCAGCATTTCGATATAACGTATAACGTTATGTAGCATTACGATATAACATATAACGTTATGTAGCATTACGATATAACGTATAACGTTATGTAACATTACGATAAAACGTATAACGTTATGTAGCATTACGATGTAACGTATAACGTTATGTAGCATTACGATATAACGTATAACGTTATGTAGCATTACGATATAACGTATAACGTTATATGGTAATACGTTATAACGTATAACGTTATGTAGTATTACGTTATAACGTATAACGTAATGTAGCATTACGATATGACGTATAACGTTAAGTAGTATTACGTTATAACGTATAACGTTATGTAGCATTACGATATAACGTATAACGTTATGTAGCATTACAATATAACGTATAACGTTATGTAGCAGTACGTTATAACGTATAACGATATGTAGCATTACGATATAACGTATAACGTTATGTAGCATTACGATATAACGTATAACGTAATGTAGCATTACGCTATAACGTATAACGTTATGTAGCATTACCATATAACGTATAACGTTATGTAGCAGTACGATATAACGTATAACGTTATATGGTAATACGTTATAACGTATAACGTTATGTAGTATTACGTTATAACGTATAACGTTATGTAGCATTACGATATAACGTATAACGATATGCAGCATTACGATATAACGTATCACGTTATGTAGCATTACGATATAACAGATAACGTTATGTAGCATTACGATATACCGTATAATGTTATGTAGTATTACGATATAACGTATAACGTTATGTTGCATTACGATATAACGTATAACGTTATGTAGCATTACGATATAACTGATAACGTTATGTAGCATTACGATATAACGTATAACGTTATGTAGCATTACGATATAGCGTATAACGTTATGTAGCATTACGATATAACGTATAACGTTATGTAGCATAACGATATAACGTATAACGTGATATGGTAATACGTTATAACATATAACGTTATGTAGCATTACGATATATCGTATAACGTTATGTAGCATTACGATATAACGTATAACGTTATGTATCATTACGATACAACGTATAACGTTATGTAGCATTACGATATAACGAATAGCGTTATGTAGCTCTACGATATAACGTATAACGTTATGTAGCATTACGATATAACGTATAACGTTATGTAGCATTACGATGTAATGTATAACGTTATGTGGTAATACGTTATAACGTATAACGTTATGTACCATTACCATATAGCGTATAATGTTATGTAGCAGTACGACATATCGTATAACGTTATGTAGCATTACGATATAGCGTATAACGTTATGTAGCATTACGATATAACGTGTAACGTTATGTAGTATTACGATATAACGTAAAACGACATATGGTAATACGTTATAACGTATAACGTTATGTAGCATTACGATATAACGGATAACGTTATGTAGCATTACAATGTAATGTATAACGTTATATGGTAATACGTTATAACGTATAACGTTATGTAGCATTATGATATGACGTATAACTTTATATAGGATTACGTTATAACGTATAACGTTATGTAGTAATACGTTATAGCGTATAACGTTGTGTAGCATTACGATATAACGTATAACGTTATGTAGCATTACGATGTAATGTATAACGTTTTGTGGTAATACGTTATTACGTATAACGTTATGTAGCATTACGATATAACGGATAACGTTATGTAGCATTACGATGTAATGTATAACGTTATATGGTAATACGTTATAACGTATAACGTTATGTAGCAGTACGCTATAACGTATAACGTTATGTAGCATTACGATATAACGTATAACGTTATGTAGCAGTATGCTATAACGTATAACGTTATGTAGCATTACGATATAACGTATAACGTTATGTAGCATTACGTTATAACGTATAACGTTTTGTAGCATTACCATATAACGTATAACGTTATGTAACAGTACGACATAACATATAACGTTATGTAGCATTACAAAATAGCGTATAACGTTATGTAGCATTACGATATAACGTATAACGTTATGTAGCAGTACGCTATAACGTATAACGTTATGTAGCATTACGATATAACGTATAACGTTATATGGTAATTCGTTATAACGTATAACGTTATGTAGCATTACGTTATAACGTATAACGTTTTGTAGCATTACCATATAACGTATAACGTTATGTAACAGTACGACATAACATATAACGTTATGTAGCATTACAAAATAGCGTATAACGTTATGTAGCATTACGATGGGACGTATAACGTTATGTAGCATTACGATATAACGTATAACGTTATGTAGCATTACGATATAACGTATAACGTTATATGGTAATACGTTATAACGTATAACGTTATGTAGTATTAAGTTATAACGTATAACGTTATGTAGCATTACGATATAACGTGTAACGTTATATGGTAATACGTTATAACGTATAACGTTATGTAGTATGACGTTATAACGTATAACGTTATGTAGCATTACGATATAACGTATAACGTTATATGGTAATACGTTATAACGTATAACGTTATGTAGCATTACGATATAACGTATAACGTTATGTAGCATTACGATATAACGTATAACGTCATGTAGCATAGCGATATAACGTATAACGTGATATGGTAATACGTTATAACATATAACGTTATGTAGCATTACGATATATCGTATAACGTTATGTAGCATTACGATATAACGTATAACGTTATGTATCATTACGATACAACGTATAACGTTATGTAGCATTACGATATAACGAATAACGTTATGTAGCTCTACGATATAACGTATAACGTTATGTAGCATTACGATATAACGTATAACGTTATGTAGCATTACGATGTAATGTATAACGTTATGTGGTAATACGTTATAACGTATAACGTTATGTACCATCACCATATAGCGTATAATGTTATGTAGCAGTACGACATATCGTATAACGTTATGTAGCATTACGATATAACGTGTAACGTTATGTAGTATTACGATATAACGTAAAACGAGATATGGTAATACGTTATAACGTATAACGTTATGTAGCATTACGATATAACGGATAACGTTATGTAGCATTACAATGTAATGTATAACGTTATATGGTAATACGTTATAACGTATAACGTTATGTAGCATTATGATATGACGTATAACTTTATATAGGATTACGTTATAACGTATAACGTTATGTAGTAATACGTTATAGCGTATAACGTTGTGTAGCATTACGATATAACGTATAACGAGATATGGTAATACGTTATAACGTATAACGTTATGTAGCATTACGATATAACGTATAACGTTACGTAGCATTACAATATAACGTATAACGTTATGTAGCAGTACGTTATAACGTATAACGATATGTAGCATTACGATATAACGTATAACGTTATGTAGCATTACGATATAACGTATAACGTAATGTAGCATTAAGCTATAACGTATAACGTTATGTAGCATTACCATATAACGTATAACGTTATGTAGCAGTACGATATAACGTATAACGTTATGTAGCATTACGATATAACGTATAACGTTATGTAGCATTACGATATAACGTATAACGTGATATGGTAATACGTTATAACGTATAACGTTATGTAGCATTACGATATAATGTATAACGTTATGTAGCATTACGATATAACGTATTACGTTATGTATCATTATGATACAACGTATAACGCTATGTAGCATTACGATATAACGTACAACGTTATGTAGCAGTACGACATAACGTATAACGTTATGTAGCATTACGATATAACGTATAACGTTATGTCGCATTACGATATAACGTATAACGTTATATGGTAATATTTTATAACGTATAACGTTGTGTAGCATTACGATATAGCGTATAACGTTATGTAGCATTACGATGTAACGTATAACGTTATATGGTAATTCGTTATAATGTATAACGTTATGTAGCATTACGTTATAACGTATAACGTTTTGTAGCATTACCATATAACGTATAACGTTATGTAACAGTACGACATAACATATAACGTTATGTAGCATTACAAAATAGCGTATAACGTTATGTAGCATTACGATATAACGTATAACGTTTTGTAGCAGTACGCTATAACGTATAACGTTATGTAGCATTACGATATAACGTATAACGTTATGTAGCATTACGATATAACGTATAACGTTATATGGTAATACGTTATAACGTATAACGTTATGCAGCATTACGATATAACGTATAACGTTATGTAGCATTACGATATAACATATAACGTTATGTAGCATTACGATATAACGTATAACGTTATGTAACATTACGATAAAACGTATAACGTTATGTAGCATTACGATGTAACGTGTAACGTTATATGGTAATACGTTATAACGTATAACGTTATGTAGTATGACGTTATAACGTATAACGTTATGTAGCATTACGATATAACGTATAACGTTGTGTAGCATTACGATATAACGTATAACGTTATATGGTAATACGTTATAACGTATAACGTTATGTAGCATTACGATATAACGTATAACGATATGCAGCATTACGATATAACGTATAACGTTATGTAGCATTACGATATAACGTATAACGTTAGATGGTAATACGTTATAACGTATAACGTTATGTAGTATTAAGTCATAACGTATAACGTTATGTAGCATTACGATATAACGTGTAACGTTATATGGTAATACTTTATAACGTATAACGTTATGTAGTATTACGTTATAACGTATAACGTTATGAAGCATTACGATATAACGTATAACGTTATGTAGCATTACGATATAACGTATAACGTTATATGGTAATACGTTATAACGTATAACGTTATGCAGCATTTCGATATAACGTATAACGTTATGTAGCATTACGATATAACATATAACGTTATGTAGCATTACGATATAACGTATAACGTTATGTAACATTACGATAAAACGTATAACGTTATGTAGCATTACGATGTAACGTATAACGTTATGTAGCATTACGATATAACGTATAACGTTATGTAGCATTACGATATAACGTATAACGTTATATGGTAATACGTTATAACGTATAACGTTATGTAGTATTACGTTATAACGTATAACGTTATGTAGCATTACGATATAACGTATAACGATATGCAGCATTACGATATAACGTATCACGTTATGTAGCATTACGATATAACATATAACGTTATGTAGCATTACGATATACCGTATAATGTTATGTAGTATTACGATATAACGTATAACGTTATGTTGCATTTCGATATAACGTATAACGTTATGTAGCATTACGATATAACGTATAACGTTATATGGTAATACGTTATAACGTATAACGTTATGTAGCATTACGATATAACGTATAACGTTATGTAGCATTACGATATAACGTATAACGTTATGTAGCATTACGATATAACGTATAACGTTATGTAGCATTACGATATAACGTATAACGTTATATGGTAATGCGTTATAATGTATAACGTTATATGGTAATACATTATAACGTATAACGTTATGTAGCATTACGTTATAACGTATAACGTTATGTAGCATTACGATATAACGTATAACGTTATATGGTAATATGTTATAACGTATAACGTTATGTAGCATTACGATATAACGTATAACGTTATGTAGCATTACGATATAACGTATAACGTTATGTAGCCTTACGATATAACGTATAATGTTATGTGGCATTACGATATAACGTATAACGTCATGTAGCATTACGATATAACGTATAACGGTATATGGTAATGCGTTATAATGTATAACGTTGTGTAGCATTACGATATAGCGTATAACGTTATGTAGCATTACGATGTAACGTATAACGTTATATGGTAATTCGTTATAACGTATAACGTTATATGGTATTTCGTTATAACGTATAACGTTATGTAGCATTTCGATATAACGTATAACGTTATGTGGTAATACGTTATAACGTATAACGTTATGTAGCATTATGATATGACGTATAACTTTATATAGTATTACGTTATAACGTATAACGTTATGCAGTAATACGTTATAACGTATAACGTTATGTAGCATTACGATATAACGTATAACGTTATGTAGCATTACTATATGACGTATAACGTTATGTAGCATTACGATAAAACGTATAACGTTATGTAGCATTACGATGTAACGTATAACGTTATGTAGTATGACGTTATAACGTATAACGTTATGTAGCATTACGATATAACGTATGACGTTATGTAGCATTACGATATAACGTATAACGTTATATGGTAATACGTTATAACGTATAACGTTATGTAGCATTACGATATAACGTATAACGATATGCAGCATTACGATATAACGTATAACGTTATGTAGCATTACGATATAACGTACAACGTTATGTAACATTACGATATAGCGTATAACGTTACGTAGCATTACGATATAACGTATAACGTTATGTAGCATTACGATATAACGTATAACGTTATATGGTAATACGTTATAACGTTTAACGTTATGTAGTATTAAGTTATAACGTATAACGTTATGTAGCATTACGATATAACGTATAACGTGATATGGTAATACGTTATAACGTATAACGTTATGTAGCATTACGATATAATGTATAACGTTATGTAGCATTACGATATAACGTATAACGTTATGTATCATTATGATACAACGTATAACGCTATGTAGCATTACGATATAACGTACAACGTTATGTAGCAGTACGACATAACGTATAACGTTATGTAGCATTACGATATTACGTATAACGTTATGTAGCGTTACGACATAACGTATAACGTTATATGGTAATATTTTATAACGTATAACGTTGTGTAGCATTACGATATAGCGTATAACGTTATGTAGCATTACGATGTAACGTATAACGTTATATGGTAATTCGTTATAACGTATAACGTTATGTAGCATTACGTTATAACGTATAACGTTTTGTAGCATTACCATATAAGGTATAACGTTATGTAACAGTACGACATAACATATAACGTTATGTAGCATTACAAAATAGCGTATAACGTTATGTAGCATTACGATATAACGTATAACGTTATGTAGCAGTACGCTATAACGTATAACGTTATGTAGCATTACGATATAACGTATAACGTTATGTAGCATTACGATATAACGTATAACGTTATGTAGCAGTACGCTATAACGTATAACGTTATGTAGCATTACGATATAACGTATAACGTTATGTAGCATTACGATATAACGTATAACGTTATATGGTAATACGTTATAACGTATAACGTTATGCAGCATTACGATATAACGTATAACGTTATGTAGCATTACGATATAACATATAACGTTATGTAGCATTACGATATAACGTATAACGTTATGTAACATTACGATAAAACGTATAACGTTATGTAGCATTACGATGTAACGTATAACGTTATGTAGCATTACGATATAACGTATAACGTTATGTAGCATTACGATATAACGTATAACGTTATATGGTAATACGTTATAACGTATAACGTTATGTAGTATGACGTTATAACGTATAACGTTATGTAGCATTACGATATAACGTATAACGTTATGTAGCATTACGATATAACGTATAACGTTATATGGTAATACGTTATAACGTATAACGTTATGTAGCATTACGATATAACGTATAACGATATGCAGCATTACGATATAACGTATAACGTTATGTAGCATTACGATAAAACGTATAACGTTACATGGTAATACGTTATAACGTATAACGTTATGTAGTATTAAGTTATAACGTATAACGTTATGTAGCATTACGATATAACGTATAACGTTATGTAGCAGTACGCTATAACGTATAACGTTATGTAGCATTACGATATAACGTATAACGTTATGTAGCATTACGATATAACGTATAACGTTATATGGTAATACGTTATAACGTATAACGTTATGCAGCATTACGATATAACGTATAACGTTATGTAGCATTACGATATAACATATAACGTTATGTAGCATTACGATATAACGTATAACGTTATGTAACATTACGATAAAACGTATAACGTTATGTAGCATTACGATGTAACGTATAACGTTATGTAGCATTACGATATAACGTATAACGTTATGTAGCATTACGATATAACGTATAACGTTATATGGTAATACGTTATAACGTATAACGTTATGTAGTATGACGTTATAACGTATAACGTTATGTAGCATTACGATATAACGTATAACGTTATGTAGCATTACGATATAACGTATAACGTTATATGGTAATACGTTATAACGTATAACGTTATGTAGCATTACGATATAACGTATAACGATATGCAGCATTACGATATAACGTATAACGTTATGTAGCATTACGATAAAACGTATAACGTTACATGGTAATACGTTATAACGTATAACGTTATGTAGTATTAAGTTATAACGTATAACGTTATGTAGCATTACGATATAACGTGTAACGTTATATGGTAATACGTTATAACGTATAACGTTATGTAGTATTAAGTTATAACGTATAACGTTATGTAGCATTACGATATAACGTATAACGTTATGTAGCATTACGATATAACGTACAACGTTATGTAACATTACGATATAACGTATAACGTTACGTAGCATTACGATATAACGTATAACGTTATGTAGCATTACGATATAACGTATAACGTTATGTAGCATTACTATATGACGTATAACGTTATGTAGCATTACGATAAAACGTATAACGTTATGTAGCATTACGATGTAACGTATAACGTTATGTAGTATGACGTTATAACGTATAACGTTATGTAGCATTACGATATAACGTATGACGTTATGTAGCATTACGATATAACGTATAACGTTATATGGTAATACGTTATAACGTATAACGTTATGTAGCATTACGATATAACGTATAACGATATGCAGCATTACGATATAACGTATAACGTTATGTAGCATTACGATATAACGTACAACGTTATGTAACATTACGATATAACGTATAACGTTACGTAGCATTACGATATAACGTATAACGTTATGTAGCATTACGATATAACGTATAACGTTATATGGTAATACGTTATAACGTTTAACGTTATGTAGTATTAAGTTATAACGTATAACGTTATGTAGCATTACGATATAACGTATAACGTGATATGGTAATACGTTATAACGTATAACGTTATGTAGCATTACGATATAATGTATAACGTTATGTAGCATTACGATATAACGTATAACGTTATGTATCATTATGATACAACGTATAACGCTATGTAGCATTACGATATAACGTACAACGTTATGTAGCAGTACGACATAACGTATAACGTTATGTAGCATTACGATATTACGTATAACGTTATGTAGCGTTACGACATAACGTATAACGTTATATGGTAATATTTTATAACGTATAACGTTGTGTAGCATTACGATATAGCGTATAACGTTATGTAGCATTACGATGTAACGTATAACGTTATATGGTAATTCGTTATAACGTATAACGTTATGTAGCATTACGTTATAACGTATAACGTTTTGTAGCATTACCATATAAGGTATAACGTTATGTAACAGTACGACATAACATATAACGTTATGTAGCATTACAAAATAGCGTATAACGTTATGTAGCATTACGATATAACGTATAACGTTATGTAGCAGTACGCTATAACGTATAACGTTATGTAGCATTACGATATAACGTATAACGTTATGTAGCATTACGATATAACGTATAACGTTATGTAGCAGTACGCTATAACGTATAACGTTATGTAGCATTACGATATAACGTATAACGTTATGTAGCATTACGATATAACGTATAACGTTATATGGTAATACGTTATAACGTATAACGTTATGCAGCATTACGATATAACGTATAACGTTATGTAGCATTACGATATAACATATAACGTTATGTAGCATTACGATATAACGTATAACGTTATGTAACATTACGATAAAACGTATAACGTTATGTAGCATTACGATGTAACGTATAACGTTATGTAGCATTACGATATAACGTATAACGTTATGTAGCATTACGATATAACGTATAACGTTATATGGTAATACGTTATAACGTATAACGTTATGTAGTATGACGTTATAACGTATAACGTTATGTAGCATTACGATATAACGTATAACGTTATGTAGCATTACGATATAACGTATAACGTTATATGGTAATACGTTATAACGTATAACGTTATGTAGCATTACGATATAACGTATAACGATATGCAGCATTACGATATAACGTATAACGTTATGTAGCATTACGATAAAACGTATAACGTTACATGGTAATACGTTATAACGTATAACGTTATGTAGTATTAAGTTATAACGTATAACGTTATGTAGCATTACGATATAACGTATAACGTTATGTAGCAGTACGCTATAACGTATAACGTTATGTAGCATTACGATATAACGTATAACGTTATGTAGCATTACGATATAACGTATAACGTTATATGGTAATACGTTATAACGTATAACGTTATGCAGCATTACGATATAACGTATAACGTTATGTAGCATTACGATATAACATATAACGTTATGTAGCATTACGATATAACGTATAACGTTATGTAACATTACGATAAAACGTATAACGTTATGTAGCATTACGATGTAACGTATAACGTTATGTAGCATTACGATATAACGTATAACGTTATGTAGCATTACGATATAACGTATAACGTTATATGGTAATACGTTATAACGTATAACG
The DNA here is from genome assembly GCA_936014575.1 of Bombus lapidarius. NCBI lineage: Eukaryota > Metazoa > Arthropoda > Insecta > Hymenoptera > Apidae > Bombus > Bombus lapidarius. The sequence continues at coordinate 821,591 of CAKXZU010000087.1, forward strand.
TTATGTAGTATGACGTTATAACGTATAACGTTATGTAGCATTACGATATAACGTATAACGTTATGTAGCATTACGATATAACGTATAACGTTATATGGTAATACGTTATAACGTATAACGTTATGTAGCATTACGATATAACGTATAACGATATGCAGCATTACGATATAACGTATAACGTTATGTAGCATTACGATAAAACGTATAACGTTACATGGTAATACGTTATAACGTATAACGTTATGTAGTATTAAGTTATAACGTATAACGTTATGTAGCATTACGATATAACGTGTAACGTTATATGGTAATACGTTATAACGTATAACGTTATGTAGTATTAAGTTATAACGTATAACGTTATGTAGCATTACGATATAACGTATAACGTTATGTAGCATTACGATATAACGTATAACGTTATATGGTAATACGTTATAACGTATAACGTTATGCAGCATTTCGATATAACGTATAACGTTATGTAGCATTACGATATAACATATAACGTTATGTAGCATTACGATATAACGTATAACGTTATGTAACATTACTTTAAAACGTATAACGTTATGTAGCATTACGATGTAACGTATAACATTATGTAGCATTACGATATAACGTATAACGTTATGTAGCATTACGATATAACGTATAACGTTATATGGTAATACGTTATAACGTATAACGTTATGTAGTATTAAGTTATAACGTATAACGTTATGTAGCATTACGATATAACGTGTAACGTTATATGGTAATACGTTATAACGCATAACGTTATGTAGTATTACGTTATAACGTATAACGTTATGTAGCATTACGATATAACGTATAACGTTATGTAGCATTACGATATAACGCATAACGTTATATGGTAATACGTTATAACGTATAACGTTATGTAGCATTACGATATAACGTATAACGTTATGTAGCATTACGATATAACGTATAACGTTATGTAGCAGTACGCTATAACGTATAACGTTATGTAGCATTACGATATAACGTATAACGTTATGTAGCATTACGATATGACGTATAACGTTATATGGTAATACGTTATAACGTATAACGTTATGCAGCATTACGATATAACGTATAACGTTATGTAGCATTACGATATAACATATAACGTTATGTAGCATTACGATATAACGTATAACGTTATGTAACATTACGATAAAACGTATAACGTTATGTAGCATTACGATGTAACGTATAACGTTATGTAGCATTACGATATAACGTATAACGTTATGTAGCATTACGATATAACGTATAACGCTATATGGTAATACGTTATAACGTATAACGTTATGTAGCATTACGATATAACGTGTAACGTTATATGGTAATACGTTATAACGTATAACGTTATGTAGTATGACGTTATAACGTATAACGTTATGTAGCATTACGATATAACGTATAACGTTATGTAGCATTACGATATAACGTATAACGTTATATGGTAATACGTTATAACGTATAACGTTATGTAGCATTACGATATAACGTATAACGATATGCAGCATTACGATATAACGTATAACGTTATGTAGCATTACGATATAACGTATAACGTTACATGGTAATACGTTATAACGTATAACGTTATGTAGTATTAAGTTATAACGTATAACGTTATGTAGCATTACGATATAACGTGTAACGTTATATGGTAATACGTTATAACGTATAACGTTATGTAGTATTAAGTTATAACGTATAACGTTATGTAGCATTACGATATAACGTATAACGTTATGTAGCATTACGATATAACGTATAACGTTATATGGTAATACGTTATAACGTATAACGTTATGCAGCATTTCGATATAACGTATAACGTTATGTAGCATTACGATATAACGTATAACGTTATGTAGCATTACGATATAACGTATAACGTTATATGGTAATACGTTATAACGTATAACGTTATGCAGCATTACGATATAACGTATAACGTTATGTAGCATTACGATATAACATATAACGTTGTGTAGCATTACGATATAACGTATAACGTTATGTAACATTACGATAAAACGTATAACGTTATGTAGCATTACGATATAACGTATAACGATATGCAGCATTACGATATAACGTATCACGTTATGTAGCATTACGATATAACGTATAACGTTATGTAGCATTACGATATAACATATAACGTTATGTAGCATTACGATATAACGTATAACGTTATGTAACATTACGATAAAACGTATAAAGTTATGTAGCATTACGATGTAACGTATAACGTTATGTAGCATTACGATATAACGTATAACGTTATGTAGCATTACGATATAACATGTAACGTTATATGGTAATACGTTATAACGTATAACGTTATGTAGTATTACGTTATAACGTATAACGTTATGTAGCATTACGATATAACGTATAACGTTATGTAGCATTACGATATAACGCATAACGTTATATGGTAATACGTTATAACGTATAACGTTATGTAGTATTAAGTTATAACGTATAACGTTATGTAGCATTACGATATAACGTGTAACGTTATATGGTAATACGTTATAACGTATAACGTTATGTAGTATTACGTTATAACGTATAACGTTATGTAGCATTACGATATAACGTATAACGTTATGTAGCATTACGATATAACGCATAACGTTATATGGTAATACGTTATAACGTATAACGTTATGTAGCATTACGATATAACGTATAACGATATGCAGCATTACGATATAACGTATCACGTTATGTAGCATTACGATATAACATATAACGTTATGTAGCATTACGATATACCGTATAATGTTATGTAGTATTACGATATAACGTATAACGTTATGTTGCATTTCGATATAACGTATAACGTTATGTAGCATTACGATATGACGTATAACGTTATATGGTAATACGTTATAACGTATAACGTTATGTAGCATTACGATATAACGTATAACGTTATGTAGCATTACGATATGACGTATAACGTTATATGGTAATACGTTATAACGTATAACGTTATGTAGCATTACGATATAACGTATAACGTTATGTAGCATTACGATATAACGTATAACGTTATATGGTAATACGTTATAACGTATAACGTTATGTAGCATTTCGATATAACGTATAACGTTATATGGTAATACGTTATAACGTATAACGTTATGTAGTATTAAGTTATAACGTATAACGTTATGTAGCATTACGATATAACGTGTAACATTATATGGTAATACGTTATAACGTATAACGTTATGTAGTATTACGTTATAACGTATAACGATATGTAGCATTACGATATAACGTATAACGTTATGTAGCATTACGATATAACGTATAACGTTATATGGTAATACGTTATAACGTATAACGTTATGCAGCATTACGATATAACGTATAACGTTATGTAGCATTACGATATAACTTATAACGTTGTGTAGCATTACGATATAACGTATAACGTTATGTAACATTACGATAAAACGTATAAAGTTATGTAGCATTACGATGTAACGTATAACGTTATGTAGCATTACGATATAACGTATAACGTTATGTAGCATTACGATATAACGTGTAACGTTATATGGTAATACGTTATAACGTATAACGTTATGTAGTATTACGTTATAACGTATAAAGTTATGTAGCATTACGATATAACGTATAACGTTATGTAGCATTACGATATAACGCATAACGTTATATGGTAATACGTTATAACGTATAACGTTATGTAGCATTACGATATAACGTATAACGATATGCAGCATTACGATATAACGTATCACGTTATGTAGCATTACGATATAACGTATAACGTTATGTAGCATTACGATATAACATATAACGTTATGTAGCATTACGATATAACGTATAACGTTATGTAACATTACGATAAAACGTATAAAGTTATGTAGCATTACGATGTAACGTATAACGTTATGTAGCATTACGATATAACGTATAACGTTATGTAGCATTACGATATAACGTGTAACGTTATATGGTAATACGTTATAACGTATAACGTTATGTAGTATTACGTTATAACGTATAACGTTATGTAGCATTACGATATAACGTATAACGTTATGTAGCATTACGATATAACGCATAACGTTATATGGTAATACGTTATAACGTATAACGTTATGTAGTATTAAGTTATAACGTATAACGTTATGTAGCATTACGATATAACGTGTAACGTTATATGGTAATACGTTATAACGTATAACGTTATGTAGTATTACGTTATAACGTATAACGTTATGTAGCATTACGATATAACGTATAACGTTATGTAGCATTACGATATAACGCATAACGTTATATGGTAATACGTTATAACGTATAACGTTATGTAGCATTACGATATAACGTATAACGATATGCAGCATTACGATATAACGTATGACGTTATGTAGCATTACGATATAACATATAACGTTATGTAGCATTACGATATACCGTATAATGTTATGTAGTATTACGATATAACGTATAACGTTATGTTGCATTTCGATATAACGTATAACGTTATGTAGCATTACGATATGACGTATAACGTTATATGGTAATACGTTATAACGTATAACGTTATGTAGCATTACGATATAACGTATAACGTTTTGTAGCATTACGATATAACGTATAACATTACGTAGCATTACGATATAACGTATAATGTTATGTAGAATTACGATATAACGTATAACGTTATGTAGCATTACGATATAACGTATAACGTTATGTAGCGTTACGATATAACGTATAATGTTATGTAGCATTACGATATAACGTATAACGTTATGTAGCATTACGATATAACGTATAACGTTATATGGTAATACGTTATAACGTATAACGTTATGTAGCATTACGATATAACGTATAACGATATGCAGCATTACGATATAACGTATAACGTTATATGGTAATACGTTATAACGTATAACGTTATGTAGCATTTCGATATAACGTATAACGTTATATGGTAATACGTTATAACGTATAACGTTATGTAGTATTAAGTTATAACGTATAACGTTATGTAGCATTACGATATAACGTGTAACATTATATGGTAATACGTTATAACGTATAACGTTATGTAGTATTACGTTATAACGTATAACGATATGTAGCATTACGATATAACGTATAACGTTATGTAGCATTACGATATAACGTATAACGTTATATGGTAATACGTTATAACGTATAACGTTATGCAGCATTACGATATAACGTATAACGTTATGTAGCATTACGATATAACATATAACGTTGTGTAGCATTACGATATAACGTATAACGTTATGTAACATTACGATAAAACGTATAAAGTTATGTAGCATTACGATGTAACGTATAACGTTATGTAGCATTACGATATAACGTATAACGTTATGTAGCATTACGATATAACGTGTAACGTTATATGGTAATACGTTATAACGTATAACGTTATGTAGTATTACGTTATAACGTATAAAGTTATGTAGCATTACGATATAACGTATAACGTTATGTAGCATTACGATATAACGCATAACGTTATATGGTAATACGTTATAACGTATAACGTTATGTAGCATTACGATATAACGTATAACGATATGCAGCATTACGATATAACGTATCACGTTATGTAGCATTACGATATAACGTATAACGTTATGTAGCATTACGATATAACATATAACGTTATGTAGCATTACGATATAACGTATAACGTTATGTAACATTACGATAAAACGTATAAAGTTATGTAGCATTACGATGTAACGTATAACGTTATGTAGCATTACGATATAACGTATAACGTTATGTAGCATTACGATATAACGTGTAACGTTATATGGTAATACGTTATAACGTATAACGTTATGTAGTATTACGTTATAACGTATAACGTTATGTAGCATTATGATATGACGTATAACTATATATAGTATTACGTTATAACGTATAACGTTATGTAGTAATGCGTTATAATGTATAACGTTGTGTAGCATTACGATATAGCGTATAACGTTATGTAGCATTACGATGTAACGTATAACGTTATATGGTAATTCGTTATAACGTATAACGTTATGTAGCATTTCGATATAACGTATAACGTTATATGGTAATACGTTATAACGTATAACGTTATGTAGCACTATGATATGACGTATAACTATATATAGTATTACGTTATAACGTATAACGTTATGTAGTAATGCGTTATAATGTATAACGTTGTGTAGCATTACGATATAGCGTATAACGTTATGTAGCATTACGATATACCGTATAATGTTATGTAGTATTACGATATAACGTATAACGTTATGTTGCATTTCGATATAACGTATAACGTTATGTAGCATTACGATATGACGTATAACGTTATATGGTAATACGTTATAACGTATAACGTTATGTAGCATTACGATATAACGTATAACGTTTTGTAGCATTACGATATAACGTATAACATTACGTAGCATTACGATATAACGTATAATGTTATGTAGAATTACGATATAACGTATAACGTTATGTAGCATTACGATATAACGTATAACGTTATGTAGCGTTACGATATAACGTATAATGTTATGTAGCATTACGATATAACGTATAACGTTATGTAGCATTACGATATAACGTATAACGTTATATGGTAATACGTTATAACGTATAACGTTATGTAGCATTTCGATATAACGTATAACGTTATATGGTAATACGTTATAACGTATAACGTTATGTAGCATTATGATATGACGTATAACTATATATAGTATTACGTTATAACGTATAACGTTATGTAGTAATGCGTTATAATGTATAACGTTGTGTAGCATTACGATATAGCGTATAACGTTATGTAGCATTACGATGTAACGTATAACGTTATATGGTAATTCGTTATAACGTATAACGTTATGTAGCATTTCGATATAACGTATAACGTTATATGGTAATACGTTATAACGTATAACGTTATGTAGCATTATGATATGACGTATAACTATATATAGTATTACGTTATAACGTATAACGTTATGTAGTAATACGTTATAACGTATAACGTTATGTAGCATTACGATATAACGTATAACGTTATGTAGCATTACTATATGACGTATAACGTTATGTAGCATTACGATATAACGTATAACGTTATGTTGCATTCCGATATAACGTATAATGTTATGTAGCATTACGATATAAGGTATAACGTTATGTAGCATTACGATATAACGTATAACGTTATGTATCATTACGATACAACGTATAACGTTATGTACCATTACCATATAGCGTATAATGTTATGTAGCAGTACGACATAACGTATAACGTTATGTAGCATTACGATATAGCGTATAACGTTATGTAGCATTACGATATAACGTGTAACGTTATGTAGTATTACGATATAACGTAAAACGAGATATGGTAATACGTTATAACGTATAACGTTATGTAGCATTACGATATAACGTATAACGTTATGTAGCAGAAAGATATAACGTATAACGTTATGTAGCATTACGATGTAACGTATAACGTTATGTAGCATTACGATATAACGTATAACGTTATGTAGCATTACGAAATAACGTAATACGTTACGTAGCATTACGATATAACGTATAACGTTATGTAGCATTACGATATAACGTATCACGTTATGTAGCATAACGATATAACGTATAACGTGATATGGTAATACGTTATAACATATAACGTTATGTAGCATTACGATATATCGTATAACGCTATGTAGCATTACGATATAACGTATAACGTTATGTATCATTACGATACAACGTATAACGATATGTAGCATTACGATATAACGTATAACGTCATGTAGCTCTACGATATAACGTATTACGTTATGTAGCATTACGATATAACGTATAACGTTATGTAGCATTACGATGTAATGTATAACGTTATGTGGTAATACGTTATAACGTATAACGATATGTAGCATTACGATATAACGTATAACGTTATGTAGCATTACGATATAACGTATAACGTAATGTAGCATTACGCTATAACGTATAACGTTATGTAGCATTACCATATAACGTATAACGTTATGTAGCAGTACGATATAACGTATAACGTTATGTAGCATTACGATATAACGTATAACGTTATGTAGCATTACGATATAACGTATAACGTGATATGGTAATACGTTATAACGTATAACGTTATGTAGCATTACGATATAATGTATTACGTTATGTAGCATTACGATATAACGTATAACGTTGTGTAGCATTACCATATAACGTATAACGTTATGTAACAGTACGACATAACATATAACGTTATGTAGCATTACAAAATAGCGTATAACGTTATGTAGCATTACGGTATAACGTATAACGTTATGTAGCATTACGATATAACGTATAACGTTATGTAGCATTACGATATAACGTATAACGTTATGTAGCAGTATGCTATAACGTATAACGTTATGTAGCATTACGATATAACGTATAACGTTATGTAGCATTACGTTATAACGTATAACGTTTTGTAGCATTACCATATAACGTATAACGTTATGTAAAAGTACGACATAACATATAACGTTATGTAGCATTACAAAATAGAGTATAACGTTATGTAGCATTACGATATAACGTATAACGTTATGTAGCATTACAAAATAGCGTATGACGTTATGTTGCATTACGATATAACGTATAACGTTATGTAGCAGTACGCTATAACGTATATCGTTATGTAGCATTACGATATAACGTATAACGTTATGTAGCAGTACGATATAACGTATAACGTTATGTAGCATTACGATATAACGTATAACGTTATGTCGCATTACGATATAACGTATAACGTGATATGGTAATACGTTATAACGTATAACGTTATGTAGCATTACCATATAACGTATAACGTTATGTAGCATTACGATATAACGTATAACGTTATGTATCATTACGATACAACGTATAGCGCTATGTAGCATTACGATATAACGTACAACGTTGTGTAGCAGTACGACATAACGTATAACGTTATGTAGCATTACGATATAACGTATAACGTTATGTAGCATTACGATATAACGTATAACGTTATATGGTAATACGTTATAATGTATAACGTTGTGTAGCATTACGATATAGCGTATAACGTTATGTAGCATTACGATGTAACGTATAACGTTATGTAGCATTACGATATAATGTACAACGTTATGTAGCATTACGGTATAGCGTATAACGTTATGTAGCATTACGATATAACGTATAACGTTATGTAGCATTACGATATAACGTATAACATTATGTAGCATTACGTTATAACGGATAACGTTTTGTAGCATTACCATATAACGTATAACGTTATGTAACAGTACGACATAACATATAACGTTATGTAGCATTACAAAATAGCGTATAACGTTATGTAGCATTACGATATAACGTATGACGTGATATGATAATACGTTATAACGTATAACATTATGTATCAGTACGACATAACGTATAACGTTATGTAGCATTACGATATAACGTATAACGTTATGTAGCATTACGATATATCGTATAACGTGATATGGTAATACGTTATAACGTATAACGTTATGTAGCATTACGATATAATGTATTACGTTATGTAGCATTACGATATAACGTATAACGTTGTGTAGCATTACCATATAACGTATAACGTTATGTAACAGTACGACATAACATATAACGTTATGTAGCATTACAAAATAGCGTATAACGTTATGTAGCATTACGATATAACGTATAACGTTATGTAGCATTACGATATAACGTATAACGTTATGTAGCATTACGATATAACGTATAACGATATGCAGCATTACGATATAACGTATCACGTTATGTAGCATTACGATATAACATATAACGTTATGTAGCATTACGATATACCGTATAATGTTATGTAGTATTACGATATAACGTATAACGTTATGTTGCATTTCGATATAACGTATAACGTTATGTAGCATTACGATATGACGTATAACGTTATATGGTAATACGTTATAACGTATAACGTTATGTAGCATTGCGATATAACGTATAACGTTTTGTAGCATTACGATATAACGTATAACATTACGTAGCATTACGATATAACGTATAATGTTATGTAGAATTACGATATAACGTATAACGTTATGTAGCATTACGATATAACGTATAACGTTATGTAGCGTTACGATATAACGTATAATGTTATGTAGCATTACGATATAACGTATAACGTTATGTAGCATTACGATATAACGTATAACGTTATATGGTAATACGTTATAACGTATAACGTTATGTAGCATTTCGATGTAACGTATAACGTTATATGGTAATACGTTATAACGTATAACGTTATGTAGCATTATGATATGACGTATAACTATATATAGTATTACGTTATAACGTATAACGTTATGTAGTAATGCGTTATAATGTATAACGTTGTGTAGCATTACGATATAGCGTATAACGTTATGTAGCATTACGATGTAACGTATAACGTTATATGGTAATTCGTTATAACGTATAACGTTATGTAGCATTTCGATATAACGTATAACGTTATATGGTAATACGTTATAACGTATAACGTTATGTAGCATTATGATATGACGTATAACTATATATAGTATTACGTTATAACGTATAACGTTATGTAGTAATACGTTATAACGTATAACGTTATGTAGCATTACGATATAACGTATAACGTTATGTAGCATTACTATATGACGTATAACGTTATGTAGCATTACGATATAACGTATAACGTTATGTTGCATTCCGATATAACGTATAATGTTATGTAGCATTACGATATAAGGTATAACGTTATGTAGCATTACGATATAACGTATAACGTTATGTATCATTACGATACAACGTATAACGTTATGTACCATTACCATATAGCGTATAATGTTATGTAGCAGTACGACATAACGTATAACGTTATGTAGCATTACGATATAGCGTATAACGTTATGTAGCATTACGATATAACGTGTAACGTTATGTAGTATTACGATATAACGTAAAACGAGATATGGTAATACCTTATAACGTATAAAGTTATGTAGCATTACGATATAACGTATAACGTTATGTAGCAGAAAGATATAACGTATAACGTTATGTAGCATTACGATGTAACGTATAACGTTATGTAGCATTACGATATAACGTATAACGTTATGTAGCATTACGAAATAACGTAATACGTTACGTAGCATTACGATATAACGTATAACGTTATGTAGCATTACGATATAACGTATCACGTTATGTAGCATAACGATATAACGTATAACGTGATATGGTAATACGTTATAACATATAACGTTATGTAGCATTACGATATATCGTATAACGCTATGTAGCATTACGATATAACGTATAACGTTATGTATCATTACGATACAACGTATAACGATATGTAGCATTACGATATAACGTATAACGTCATGTAGCTCTACGATATAACGTATTACGTTATGTAGCATTACGATATAACGTATAACGTTATGTAGCATTACGATGTAATGTATAACGTTATGTGGTAATACGTTATAACGTATAACGTTATGTAGCATTACCATATAGCGTATAATGTTATGTAGCAGTACGACATAACGTATAACGTTATGTAGCATTACCATATAGCGTATAACGTTATGTAGCAGTACGTTATAACGTATAACGTTATGTAGCAGTACGTTATAACGTATAACGATATGTAGCATTACGATATAACGTATAACGTTATGTAGCATTACGATATAACGTATAACGTGATATGGTAATACGTTATAACGTATAACGTTATGTAGCATTACGATATAATGTATTACGTTATGTAGCATTACGATATAACGTATAACGTTATGTAGCAGTACGTTATAACGTATAACGATATGTAGCATTACGATATAACGTATAACGTTATGTAGCATTACGATATAACGTATAACGTAATGTAGCATTACGCTATAACGTATAACGTTATGTAGCATTACCATATAACGTATAACGTTATGTAGCAGTACGATATAACGTATAACGTTATGTAGCATTACGATATAACGTATAACGTTATGTAGCATTACGATATAACGTATAACGTGATATGGTAATACGTTATAACGTATAACGTTATGTAGCATTACGATATAATGTATTACGTTATGTAGCATTACGATATAACGTATAACGTTATGTAGCATTACGATATAACGTATAACGTTATGTAGCAGTATGCTATAACGTATAACGTTATGTAGCATTACGATATAACGTATAACGTTATGTAGCATTACGTTATAACGTATAACGTTATGTAGCATTACGATATAACGTATAACGTTATGTAGCATTACGATATAACGTATAACGTTATGTAGCAGTATGCTATAACGTATAACGTTATGTAGCATTACGATATAACGTATAACGTTATGTAGCATTACGTTATAACGTATAACGTTTTGTAGCATTACCATATAACGTATAACGTTATGTAGCATTACGATATAACGTATAACGTTATGTAGCATTACGATATAACGTATAACGTGATATGGTAATACGTTATAACGTATAACGTTATGTAGCATTACGATATAATGTATTACGTTATGTAGCATTACGATATAACGTATAACGTTGTGTAGCATTACCATATAACGTATAACGTTATGTAACAGTACGACATAACATATAACGTTATGTAGCATTACAAAATAGCGTATAACGTTATGTAGCATTACGATATAACGTATAACGTTATGTAGCATTACGATATAACGTATAACGTTATGTAGCATTACGATATAACGTATAACGTTATGTAGCATTACGATATAATGTATTACGTTATGTAGCATTACGATATAACGTATAACGTTATGTAGCATTACGATATAACGTATAACGTTATGTAGCAGTATGCTATAACGTATAACGTTATGTAGCATTACGATATAACGTATAACGTTATGTAGCATTACGTTATAACGTATAACGTTATGTAGCATTACGATATAACGTATAACGTTATGTAGCATTACGATATAACGTATAACGTTATGTAGCAGTATGCTATAACGTATAACGTTATGTAGCATTACGATATAACGTATAACGTTATGTAGCATTACGTTATAACGTATAACGTTTTGTAGCATTACCATATAACGTATAACGTTATGTAAAAGTACGACATAACATATAACGTTATGTAGCATTACAAAATAGCGTATAACGTTATGTAGCATTACGATATAACGTATAACGTTATGTAGCATTACAAAATAGCGTATGACGTTATGTTGCATTACGATATAACGTATAACGTTATGTAGCAGTACGCTATAACGTATATCGTTATGTAGCATTACGATATAACGTATAACGTTATGTAGCAGTACGATATAACGTATAACGTTATGTAGCATTACGATATAACGTATAACGTTATGTCGCATTACGATATAACGTATAACGTGATATGGTAATACGTTATAACGTATAACGTTATGTAGCATTACGATATAACGTATAACGTTATGTAGCATTACGATATAACGTATAACGTTATGTATCATTACGATACAACGTATAGCGCTATGTAGCATTACGATATAACGTACAACGTTGTGTAGCAGTACGACATAACGTATAACGTTATGTAGCATTACGATATAACGTATAACGTTATGTAGCATTACGATATAACGTATAACGTTATATGGTAATACGTTATAATGTATAACGTTGTGTAGCATTACGATATAGCGTATAACGTTATGTAGCATTACGATGTAACGTATAACGTTATGTAGCATTACGATATAACGTACAACGTTATGTAGCATTACGGTATAGCGTATAACGTTATGTAGCATTACGATATAACGTATAACGTTATGTAGCATTACGATATAATGTATTACGTTATGTAGCATTACGATATAACGTATAACGTTGTGTAGCATTACCATATAACGTATAACGTTATGTAACAGTACGACATAACATATAACGTTATGTAGCATTACAAAATAGCGTATAACGTTATGTAGCATTACGATATAACGTATAACGTTATGTAGCATTACGATATAACGTATAACGTTATGTAGCATTACGATATAACGTATAACGTTATGTAGCAGTACGCTATAACGTATATCGTTATGTAGCATTACGATATAACGTATAACGTTATGTAGCAGTACGATATAACGTATAACGTTATGTAGCATTACGATATAACGTATAACGTTATGTCGCATTACGATATAACGTATAACGTTATGTAGCATTACGATTTAACGTATAACGTGATATGGTAATACGTTATAACGTATAACGTTATGTAGCATTACGATATAATGTATTACGTTATGTAGCATTACGATATAACGTATAACGTTGTGTAGCATTACCATATAACGTATAACGTTATGTAACAGTACGACATAACATATAACGTTATGTAGCATTACAAAATAGCGTATAACGTTATGTAGCATTACGATATAACGTATAACGTTATGTAGCATTGCGATATAACGTATAACGTTATGTAGCATTACGATATAACGTATAACGTTATGTAGCAGTATGCTATAACGTATAACGTTATGTAGCATTACGATATAACGTATAACGTTATGTAGCATTACGTTATAACGTATAACGTTTTGTAGCATTACCATATAACGTATAACGTTATGTAAAAGTACGACATAACATATAACGTTATGTAGCATTACAAAATAGCGTATAACGTTATGTAGCATTACGATATAACGTATAACGTTATGTAGCATTACAAAATAGCGTATGACGTTATGTTGCATTACGATATAGCGTATAACGTTATGTAGCATTACGATGTAACGTATAACGTTATATGGTAATTCGTTATAACGTATAACGTTATGTAGCATTTCGATATAACGTATAACGTTATATGGTAATACGTTATAACGTATAACGTTATGTAGCATTATGATATGACGTATAACGTTATGTAGCATTACTATATGACGTATAACGTTATGTAGCATTACGATATAACGTATAACGTTATGTTGCATTCCGATATAACGTATAATGTTATGTAGCATTACGATATAAGGTATAACGTTATGTAGCATTACGATATAACGTATAACGTTATGTATCATTACGATACAACGTATAACGTTATGTACCATTACCATATAGCGTATAATGTTATGTAGCAGTACGACATAACGTATAACGTTATGTAGCATTACGATATAGCGTATAACGTTATGTAGCATTACGATATAACGTGTAACGTTATGTAGTATTAGGATATAACGTAAAACGAGATATGGTTATACGTTATAACGTATAACGTTATGTAGCATTACGATATAACGTATAACGTTATGTATCATTACGATACAACGTATAACGTTATGTACCATTACCATATAGCGTATAATGTTATGTAGCAGTACGACATAACGTATAACGTTATGTAGCATTACGATATAGCGTATAACGTTATGTAGCATTACGATATAACGTGTAACGTTATGTAGTATTACGATATAACGTAAAACGAGATATGGTAATACGTTATAACGTATAACGTTATGTAGCATTACGATATAACGTATAACGTTATGTAGCAGAAAGATATAACATATAACGTTATGTAGCATTACGATATAACGTATAACGTTATGTAGCATTACGATATAACGTATAACGAGATATGGTAATACGTTATAACGTATTACGTTATGTAGCATTACGATATAACGTATAACGTTATGTAGCATTACGATGTAATGTATAACGTTATGTGGTAATACGTTATAACGTATAACGTTATGTAGCATTACCATATAGCGTATAATGTTATGTAGCAGTACGACATAACGTATAACGTTATGTAGCATTACCATATAGCGTATAACGTTATGTAGCAGTACGTTATAACGTATAACGTTATGTAGCAGTACGTTATAACGTATAACGATATGTAGCATTACGATATAACGTATAACGTTATGTAGCATTACGATATAACGTATAACGTGATATGGTAATACGTTATAACGTATAACGTTATGTAGCATTACGATATAATGTATTACGTTATGTAGCATTACGATATAACGTATAACGTTATGTAGCAGTACGTTATAACGTATAACGATATGTAGCATTACGATATAACGTATAACGTTATGTAGCATTACGATATAACGTATAACGTAATGTAGCATTACGCTATAACGTATAACGTTATGTAGCATTACCATATAACGTATAACGTTATGTAGCAGTACGATATAACGTATAACGTTATGTAGCATTACGATATAACGTATAACGTTATGTAGCATTACGATATAACGTATAACGTGATATGGTAATACGTTATAACGTATAACGTTATGTAGCATTACGATATAAGGTATTACGTTATGTAGCATTACGATATAACGTATAACGTTGTGTAGCATTACCATATAAAGTATAACGTTATGTAACAGTACAACATAACATATAACGTTATGTAGCATTACAAAATAGCGTATAACGTTATGTAGCATTACGATATAACGTATAACGTTATGTAGCATTACGATATAACGTATAACGTTATGTAGCATTACGATATAACGTATAACGTTATGTAGCAGTATGCTATAACGTATAACGTTATGTAGCATTACGATATAACGTATAACGTTATGTAGCATTACGTTATAACGTATAACGTTTTGTAGCATTACCATATAACGTATAACGTTATGTAAAAGTACGACATAACATATAACGTTATGTAGCATTACAAAATAGCGTATAACGTTATGTAGCATTACGATATAACGTATAACGTTATGTAGCATTACAAAATAGCGTATGCCGTTATGTTGCATTACGATATAGCGTATAACGTTATGTAGCATTACGATGTAACGTATAACGTTATATGGTAATTCGTTATAACGTATAACGTTATGTAGCATTTCGATATAACGTATAACGTTATATGGTAATACGTTATAACGTATAACGTTATGTAGCATTATGATATGACGTATAACTATATATAGTATTACGTTATAACGTATAACGTTATGTAGTAATACGTTATAACGTATAACGTTATGTAGCATTACGATATAACGTATAACGTTATGTAGCATTACTATATGACGTATAACGTTATGTAGCATTACGATATAACGTATAACGTTATGTTGCATTCCGATATAACGTATAATGTTATGTAGCATTACGATATAAGGTATAACGTTATGTAGCATTACGATATAACGTATAACGTTATGTATCATTACGATACAACGTATAACGTTATGTACCATTACCATATAGCGTATAATGTTATGTAGCAGTACGACATAACGTATAACGTTATGTAGCATTACGATATAGCGTATAACGTTATGTAGCATTACGATATAACGTGTAACGTTATGTAGTATTACGATATAACGTAAAACGAGATATGGTAATACGTTATAACGTATAACGTTATGTAGCATTACGATATAACGTATAACGTTATGTAGCAGAAAGATATAACGTATAACGTTATGTAGCATTACGATGTAACGTATAACGTTATGTAGCATTACGATATAACGTATAACGTTATGTAGCATTACGAAATAACGTAATACGTTATGTAGCATTACGATATAACGTATAACGTTATGTAGCATTACGATATAACGTATCACGTTATGTAGCATAACGATATAACGTATAACGTGATATGGTAATACGTTATAACATATAACGTTATGTAGCATTACGATATATCGTATAACGCTATGTAGCATTACGATATAACGTATAACGTTATGTATCATTACGATACAACGTATAACGATATGTAGCATTACGATATAACGTATAACGTCATGTAGCTCTACGATATAACGTATTACGTTATGTAGCATTACGATATAACGTATAACGTTATGTAGCATTACGATGTAATGTATAACGATATGTGGAAATACGTTATAACCTATAACGTTATGTAGCATTACCATATAGCGTATAATGTTATGTAGCAGTACGACATAACGTATAACGTTATGTAGCATTACCATATAGCGTATAACGTTATGTAGCAGTACGTTATAACGTATAACGTTATGTAGCAGTACGTTATAACGTATAACGATATGTAGCATTACGATATAACGTATAACGTTATGTAGCATTACGATATAACGTATAACGTGATATGGTAATACGTTATAACGTATAACGTTATGTAGCATTACGATATAATGTATTACGTTATGTAGCATTACGATATAACGTATAACGTTATGTAGCAGTACGTTAAAACGTATAACGATATGTAGCATTACGATATAACGTATAACGTTATGTAGCATTACGATATAACGTATAACGTAATGTAGCATTACGCTATAACGTATAACGTTATGTAGCATTACCATATAACGTATAACGTTATGTAGCAGTACGATATAACGTATAACGTTATGTAGCATTAGGATATAATGTATTACGTTATGTAGCATTACGATATAACGTATAACGTTGTGTAGCATTACCATAT
>CAKXZU010000088.1:600000-796297 GCA_936014575.1 Bombus lapidarius
ATACATCAAAATTAATAAAAATTACAAATTTTATAAACAATATCTCCTTAATTATTAAATTTTGATAATCTCTTTGTGTTCTCTTAGAGCGGACATCTAAACTTGCTAAACTCACGATGTTCCTTCAAACGGGGACAGTCGAGTGGAAAGGGTCAAATATGTGTTAGATTTGATTTATTCCACTAGGAATTAAACCGGTTGGAAAATATCTTGTTAACATCTTTTTTCCATGTAAATATTGGAGCTAATGCATTAAAAAATCCCCGCGATTTATCAAATTTGAAACCAAAATGATTAAAAAATCAATCACCTAATTTTCCAAATGTCATTTATATGAATATTTATAAATAGTAAACATATTGACTTTTATATGTTAACATTGCGATAATTGTTAAAGCTGAAAAAATTTAAATAACTAGTAAAATAAAAAATTACCTTATCATTTTTATCCTGTTTTTCAATTTTGGGACTTTTTGAAGATAATAACGGCACAATAGGTACTGGTTTAGGGTACATATTTGGTGCTGCAAGTGCAGATGATAAAGGCGGTGCAACGGTACTCGTAGGAACTGGTGGAGGTATCTCTTTGTCCTGTTTAACTGCCTTTGATTTATCTCCTTTTTCTCTCTCCGTTTTTTCGTGTTTTGCCATTGAAGGCGTTGCTTCAGTAGAGGAAGGTGTTGAAGGAAGCTTTTCCCGATCGAGAGATTTGGTTCTTTGTAAAGTGGAGAAATCTTCCGATTTTGGTGGTAAATTTAAAAAGCGAGGTGGTAATGGTAAATTTGATATTGCTGGATGAGCGCCACTACTACCTCTTCCTATAGGTAATGGAAATCTAGGAAACATTGGATGAGGTATTAAACCAGGTGCTGGAGGAAATGATGGGAAAAAAGGAAATGGAAGTGTCGGTGGAAAACTTGGTTCTTTGGAAATCTGAGGTTCAGGTGCCTGTGGTGTTTTCGGTCGATCTAGTATATCCTGTTCTGGCGCATCGTTGATAATCTTTGTCTGAAAAACGGTAATCGCATATCGGCGATGTCTTTCGGCGTCTTCTTGAAGCAATTAATAGTGCTCGCATACACGTACACGCACGCGTGCACTTGTGTTAATATCATATAATGCTATTTCTAAATAAAAGTCAACCTACCTTTTTTGGACTAACGCAATGTTTTGGGCTTCTTGATTTTAATTCCTTTTTTTTATTAATCTTTTCTTTTCTCTTCTTTTTATGATCTGTAGGTGTTGTGGGCATGTTCAATTCCGGAGTTCTTGGTGTACTGGGAGTTCCTGGTGGTGACATATCATCAAACATGTAAACATCTGATCCTGGACTTTGTAAACCAATTAATTCTCCTCCATCTGGTTGAAGGTGGACGTCTGGCGTATGTGGAGTCTTTTTTTCTTCTCGTTTCACATCACTATCATTACGCAATGCTTGTTTATCAATATTTTCATCAATAACTAAACCAGGCGAACTTTCTCTTGAATCAAGTTCTTTGTATTTATGTTGTTCTGATATGTCTTTTTCTTTATCCTCTCGTGGTTTTGAAATCTTTTTAAAAATGTTCAATTTTTGCTTATCTGGCTCTGATGGAAGTTTATCAATAGTGTCTTCTTTTTTTTCATTAGATGGTGGGGATCTACCAGTAACGTCGACTAATTTTTCTGATTTTGTCTTTGGTTGTGTACTTTTTTGTAATTTTGGGCTAATAGCTGTTTTAGGTGATACTAATTTAGGAGTAGATGGTCTGCTTGATGAGCTTGGCATAGTACTTTGTAATTTCCCACCTACTGACTTTAAAGGTTTTAATTTAGCTAATTCTTTCATACCAGCCAACTTTTTAATTTTATTATCGTCTATCTTATCTGGTTTAAATAATTCCTTAGCACGATTCTTTTTCTTATTCTCTTTATCAAGTTTACAATCTTCTAATCCTTTCTTTATAATCTTTTTCGGTTTTTTATCATACTTTAGTTCAGGAGGTACCATAGGATAAGAACTAGGTTGTGGCGAATCTGAACAAGTTTGATGTGGGGTTCTTGCTTCAGGTAATTTTCCTTCTCGAGCAGGCGATAAAAAACCTGAAGTAGTCATCATGACACTATGAATTTCACGTAATGGTCTACCTTCTTCCAGTACTTTTACACGCTTTGTTATAGGACTTTCAAATGAGACAGGATCTCCTGGTCGCTTAAATACTACTTGTGGTGACATCCTATGAGGAGATACATTTATAGAACTGTTACTTGATGTTCCATTATTCAATGTTAAGTCGGATGTTCCATTTAATAAATTTTCTGCTTTCTCTGCTATATATTCTTCTGTAAAATAATGTAAACAATATGTAAAATAATAAAATATCGCTCTAATTGTATAATTTTCTGTTTATCAAAATTATTTGAGATCATTAATTAAATTGATATTTATTTTTCTACAAGAAGTTGAGATACTTAATATTCAATATTTTTATTAGCAATAGTTTGCATGTTAGGTGTAAGCATATCTTAATATACATATAAATTTGACAAAATCTCTTTTTATGTGAACAATTACTTCATAGATTATTGATCACGATAATTGTTTATAGATATACTAACTTTTCTAACAAAGCAGTGTAGACTAAAATAATATTCTATCCTTATATTTCCATTACATTATAATGATCTCAAATAAAAATAAAATTTTATGTAATAAAAAAAAAAGTCTGTCATATTATATATATAAGAATCTAAATATTTCTTATATTGCTTAAGTTATTCATCATTGTAACAGCAAAATAAGATATATTTTATCAAGATAGATTGTACGAAGAATTACAATCTACATTTATGCAAAATTTGACAATTTTGATGAAATTCTTTCCAATTTTCATATTTCAAAAAACAAAACATTTGAAACATTGGGTTGTAAATAGTATAATAAATAATAGTAATAGTAATAAATAACATAAATAATTTTGATCAAATAAAGAAAAATATTGAGTTTAACCAAACTTACTTATGTTACAACCCAATATATAAGCAAAATAAATTTCTTTATGTTCATTTCAATGCTTTATCTTTACTTAAAAGCTTTCTTTGGTACAATCAATATATGTAGTTGAAATAACTTGTTGTGTTTTTAAAAGGTTATCCTGCATTTCAGAAATACTTTATTAGGAGCTTTATCTGGGGTTAAACAATGACATTAATATGAATATAAAATATTTTGATATTCAGCTTTAAGACATTATATGTGTATTTATATGCGAGTAATAATTTACCTTCAGTATCAGGAAACATGGCTGGTAAATGTTCATGTACATGTACGGGCCGTGTTACAACTTCCCGGCTTCCAGGTTTCAAAAAATTCAAATGATTTTCACGTTGAATTGGAAATTTTGGTACTGCTATAGGACATGGGACAGAATCTACATTTTTTATATATTCTGTTAACTCTTGTATATCAATATTCATATGTCGAAATGCTAAACCTAAATCATCAAGATTTGCTTCTGTTCTTCCCACTGAAAAAACATTTAATGTTATATTTAAAATGAAACTACTATGATTTAACTTTTATATACTGCATAATTATTTATAAAGCCAATAGAAATATTTTGATATTGTTTAAAACTTCAATTAAATCTCTGTAATATTTTAAAAATACTTGCAGATTTCTGCATATTGATGAGTAAGTCTTGAAATTTGTAAAATATATTCTTGCATAAGATCAACCATAAATTCCAATGGTGTAGAATTGATTGAATGCCATCCAATCGTTTGACAAATTTGAGCAACCACCATTTTTAAAACACTCCTACTATATTCTATTGACATCTTCAACTGAAAAAAATAATACAAAATTATTAAGTATAATGGAAAGTAGCAAAAATCGATAACTGAAAGAACATTACTAGAATTTTATAGTTTAATACAGATATGTGTCATCTTTTAATAAAATAGTGAGATTCAATAAATTATTTTCATTAAATGTAAAAATAATTTAATATGAAATTTTGCTTTCACTCACCAATATAAAAGAAATTACATAAGTTCTAATTCTCTCGTTTATTGATATAAAATATCTACATACATGTCTATTTTACTACTCAGCTTCATTTAGCACTTCGATGTTAAGTCATGCAATTCATTTTGATAATACACATTTCATTTATAATGCACGTAACACAATAAATGTAGAACGAAATACGTTTCTATTGCTTTCACATTTTTTAAATGTATTTTTACTCCTTTATAACCATTGATGCACATTATACACCATATACGATAATGGCGGATAATTTCTTTAGTCATAGAAGTAAAAAAGATAGCGTCGTCTTAGTTGTGTTTGACTCATTTCTGCTAAAGTATAAAATCTAACCAGACTCGAGTATTAAAAATGTTCTATCATTATTATTACATTACTTGTTACATACATTTACATTGATTTTATTATATGAATATAATTTTATGTAACCACAAATTAATTCCATAACAAATTTGACAAAAAAAAGATATGATTTTTACCAAAAGCTATTTTCTTTATTATAAAAGAAATATCAAGATGTTATATTCCATATTTATTCACTTTTATTCAAATCACAAGTAATATCATCAATCACAATACATATGTATATATTTCGATATTTATTAAATCCACAGACTAATAAATAGAGAGATGACTCTATTGTAAGTGTAACTAGGTACAGAGATAGGTACCTTACATACTCTACATACTCTACATACTCTAATACCACGGCGAATACATATATCTAGTACAATCACATTCACAATGGGAATTTCAGTCTTTTTTTAACAAAGTAATATATGTAAATGTAAATAAAATTTTTACTCGGTAATATAGCTTAATATATTTATCTATATCTTCTGTATAATGAAAAAATAAAATTGAACCGTAAGTCCCGTCGTTTCATTAAACAATACATTTGTAGTAATAATTATTTATTCTTAATAAATAATTAATTAGGTATTTTTTGTTTTAAAGTTGCACAACCTTTTAGAATTTCTATATCAAATCTATTAGATTAAATGTTTTATTAAATGTTTTATAGATGTATTAGATATTTATTAGATGTTTTATTACGTATTTAAGATTTTATTGTTTTAATTTCAGCTATATGTATAAAATTAATAATATGCAAAAAATTTTTTACCATATAATAAATTCATAGTGTATGTTAATAAATCATTGGTTATTTTCAAAATAAAATTAATTAACTACCTTTATATTAAGGGATAATAATAATCTCAATCCAGAAAGAAAATTTTAAGGTAATACATATATGTATGTAAGAAAAATATATTACTTATGTAAGTAATATCAGATACCTAATATTAATATTATACATGTATGATTAGTGAAATAACTTTTTAAAAGTATTTTGGATTGATGGAGCAACTTTTGTCCGCGTGATATCAGTGCGATCATATGTCTGTCTTCGTTGTTGTTTACTGGAGTAAATAAAGATACGTGAACGCAGCGATATTGCGTAAATAAAAGTTGTTCATATATCGAAAGTATAAAAGAAGCCGTCCGAAAATTGAATCGCGAACCATCAACATGGAAGACAAGAAGTTCACATTCTGCGCATGCGTGATATGCTATGAATGTTTTAAACAGAGATAGGATTCTCTACCCACCTCTATCTGCCTCGCAAGAACGAGAACTTTGTTGTCTTTCATGTTAATTTGTCACAAATCAATTTTCGGACAATTTTCCTTAGCGAGTGTCACAACCCACTTATATGATCATAGTCAAGATTATGGACATAGGGATATCGTATGAACCGATCATAAACTTCACGGACAGTTGCTAAGTGTGAAGCCACTTACGAGAGTGGGGAACAAGGTCGTGTGGTACTTTGGGGCCGCATTGCTTATTGGCTCGAGCATAAACGCGCAAAATAATGTTTATGACAAAATTTTTTCATCAACTTTATTATTTATTACATGTACATCTATTGGTTCTTAAATAAGATTCGTTTATTAAATACAGTTCGCATACTTGTTGATGAGATTATAAATTTCAATATGGCGGATTAATATTGTGTTTACATGTGGCGACACTGTATCGTTGAATATAATTCCTATGTCCGCCGCAATAAATTGCGGAAGGCGCACTAATTTTTTTCCAGATCGGTATGTCAGGACCTGAAATACAAAGCTGCATAAAGTCCCATTTAATGTCACGTCTACCCTGTCCTTATTCAATGAAAGTATACCCATGTTGCGATAATGTCAGGAAATGATTATTATATATAAGCATATATAATTATAAAAAGTAAAAACCCAAATATTGTCGGAAATCACAATAAAGGACTTATTTAGCGACAAATCAAAGTAAATCCGAAGAAAAATGTGGGAATGGGAAGGAAATTGATGTCAGAAAGTTATTTGCCCTCAGAAAGAAATTTCGAACGAAACAGTTCGCAGGACACTAAGAAAAGAAGAATATAATGGTAGAGTTGCACGAAAGAAACCGATCTTTAAGGTAAATGGACAGAAACGTATAGAATTTGCAAAAGCGTTTATAAATCGTGATCATAGTTTTTGGAAATGAATTTGCGATCATTTGCGATGAAACTGAAATTAACTTATTTGAACGAGATGAACGAGAAACAAATTGTATGGAGACAGCCTAATACCGAAGTATCATGTATGTGTAGTAGAAATACATGCCCAATAATCAACCACGGAGAAGGATCTTTTATGTTACGGGAATGCATTATGTGGAGGAGGATCATTCGTTAACATATACGAATAAAGTATATACATCTATTATTGAATATATATATTTGTATTCAATTTCCCGCCAATTTTCATTACCAACATAGGTGTGCGCTCAGTTTTGTAAGTAACTGTAAACCATACGAAATTTTGTGTTTAAATAATTAACATCGTCGTTGTTTCATACGTTCAAAATAGCGGTGAGAATTGAAAATCTCGCCGATAATAGAGTGCGATCTATCATACGCTTTTTGAATGCTGAAAACGTTCGTCATCCTTTTCAACACTTTAAATGGAAGGTATTGAAGGATCGTGCCTACACTTGGCTTATAACAGGTAGGTACACCCTAGACTTGGCTCCGAATGATTATCATATTTTTTTAAAAGATTTATTATTAGTTTTTAGTACGTTGACTCTTCACAGGGAACGATCATTTAATCCTACTGCGTTCTATGAATCATTTTAGATCCAACAATCCCTATTTCGTAACATAATATTCTGTGGATAGATGAATATGAGTTTTTAAACAATGGTATAGACTAGCGATTTTTTGTGTCATATAAATATTTCAGTATGACCTTGGCATTTTATCGAAGGAAAAATTTTTTAGAAATTTTTTATATTGCAATTTGCAAGCACTGTAATGGGATACAATTATCGTGATAATAATAACAAAATTCGAAATCCGAAATGCATAAGTTTCAAGACACTTTTTGTAAAAATACACTTAGTGGAACTTGGTATACAACACGAATAGCAGTCTTAAGCATAGAATTAGTGCTAAAAATGGTCTCACTAAATATTGCTTATTAATATAGTGAACAATTGACTGTTCATTTACTTTGATGATTCTTGCGAAGTATATGCTTTCAATAAATATCACGTAACTTCAATATAAATTTCTAGATGCTTTTCAAATTTAAC
The DNA here is from genome assembly GCA_936014575.1 of Bombus lapidarius. Classification (NCBI taxonomy): domain Eukaryota; kingdom Metazoa; phylum Arthropoda; class Insecta; order Hymenoptera; family Apidae; genus Bombus; species Bombus lapidarius. Next base: position 607,655 of record CAKXZU010000088.1, read on the forward strand.
CAACATAGTCCTGTCTCGTTATAGTGCTAATAAGATTTCAAAATAGTTTATACGATGGGAGTAAAGGGTCTAAATGTGTTTGAATACTTTTTTGATCTATTGTTATATTCTAAATCATTAGAAGAATCGATCAAATCATCATTATAGGAAAATTTTAAGGTAAAGTTCTCACTGCTCGTTACAAAATTATTTAGATCGTATAACAGGACATTGAAAGCGAGTGCCGCCTTGTACACATGTATACGCCTAGTCTGCTTTTCTTCTGACCGATTACCTTTCCCACGGCGGCTTACAGGAACATAACCGCGTTTATATTACAGTCTGTCGTGCGCATTTAGTCACAGGCGAGCGTGCACATACACGGGCAAACTTTAACATACGGTTCACTATGAGAAATTCTCATTGCGAGGGCGATTGTCTGTTGCAATCATGAAACATCGCCACTGATCCAGTTTGAAAATCAAACCTGTAGAATCTCTATACACGATTAAATCGATGAAATAATTTTTATTAGGATGCGCGCACGCGTTTCTTTCCATTCGAATCAACGAGTTTCGTTTAATTTGTGCAGATCTATTTATGTAATTAAACATATTCACATATCTGCCAACTTAGCAATTCTGATAGCGAGTACATGCCTTTTCAATGTTTTACACACTGTTTTACACTTGTAATATGATATATTGTGGGAACAAAAATGATACAAGTTCATTATTAGATTAGCTTTATAATGTACTTGAATTTGTGATATTGTACTTGATTACAATATTACCCTTGACTTTGATAACATTCACTGTTAGTCTTCGAATACTCGTAGAACCAATGAATATGTCAATTACCTATACATTTTTTAATATGTTACTTAATAATATGCGTAACATAAAAGTACAATTAAAAATAATTATCATGATCCTTTTTTTAATTTTATAAATCTATTTTTCTATTTACTATATGGATATAGATATATGGATATGATCGACAACTGCTCTTGATAATTGTAATTCGGTGTCGCAAGGTTATGATGTTTCTTTTTACCGCTTACCTTTTGAACTTTCTTTTGTTCACCATTATCTAATTCTATCGATTTATAAATACATACATTGTATCGTAAGTAGACCGTGGATATTCATACATTTATGAAAAATTGAAATGTGCAAAAATGTATAAAATATCTATAATGTGCAGGAATATATGAAATATGCAAAGTAAGGTACTTTTTCTAGCAGTTAGGGGATGAAGAGAATTTTTATTTAGATCCCACTTCTTTAATGACGTACGCGAAAATTTAAATTTGCATAATATCCTCTAAGAAGTTATTTTATCTTCTTATGTAATTATTTGTAATAATAGTAACTAATAATAGCAAAGTAATATTAATTATTTTACTAGCAATATTTATTTATTGGAACATTTATACATTTTTAAATTATTCAACGTGTCAGTCAGAATAATAGTAACGCTGTATCTTCAATTTTATTAAAATCAAAATCATACCACATACATGTTCAAGACAATTAAAAGGTATCGGTATAACAATTAAGTATCTCCATATATATTATTTTTACCATATTAAAAAAGATGATATACACCACCATTATTTTGGACCACTCAAATAATACTTACGATTATATTTACGTGGATATATATTACTGTAATAAGTGGCCTTATTAAAATCAAATTAAATACGTACGTACATCTAAATATAAAATAATCTAATATATCTTACATGTCTGATCCAGTCGTTTCTGCGGTTAGTCTTGGTTGTTTATTCACGTTTATTCAAGTTTACTTATATTTTTAAACAGTGTCCCAAGTTTAGTAGATTTTAGTACCCGGTGATTTGCTCTCGAATTTCTTACATTCACCGTATTGCGCTCACCTAAGCGTACGGAACGTCGTGCTTTCCTTTCGATCAACTTCTTTGCTATGTACCATGTATCTTATATTACTAATTTATGTTTACATCAATTTTAGAATCAATTTTCAAAAAGGATCCCCTTAGAGAATCACGATATAATTAATTACAGTTGTAAAAATAATAAGTCTACATTTCCGATCAATTGAGCTATTTGCCCATATAACTGTTGTTTGAGACAGTCAAACAGATTAATGTTGTATTATATTTTATTATGATTTGATTTGTTAACTTTATCTTGTATTAAGAGCCTATTTGTTACTCGTAGTGAATAATTCAGATAAGAATTTATTTTGTTTGTTGGATGATATGAACAAATCATTATCAATCAGTACAACTAATTATTAGTGCGCAATGTCTTTCTGCATACTAATTTCTGGATATAACATTTTCAAATAAATCCATCTTGAAAGTGCTTAAAATTATTTATGCAGATGTAATTTCTATTTGTTTCTAATTATTATGGTAAGTTCTTGAGAGCGTCTTATATAATCCATCATTGTCCTGTCGTATCGTACAAATGATATTAAACTTATTTGATATGATTATAAATACTAGAAATTATATGAAATTGTAGAGATATAAAGAGATGAATGGAAAAATAGAAAAGGAAAAACATGCTACAAAAGGATACAAATTAAATTGAAGATTATAACGTCGGTTAAACAGCTGTTAATGATCTTGGCTATTATAAGACTCATATATATATACGCAAAGTAAGAAAGTAAAATATTTCTTATAATTTATAATACCCAGTAGCCGAACAAATTTCCATTTCTTTAGTGTCAATAAAAGTAAACACCCGTAGCCTATTTATACTGTGGTATATCGCACTGTTAAAATTCCTTTGAATTCTGATCTGTATTCAATAATCTTATCGGTGTTTCGTTTTCACACTGTAACTTTCAAATGCTATGAATACGAAGTAGCTGCATCTGCAAGTCAGTATGCAGAATTCATTGTTAGCAGTAAAATAAGTAACAATGTCTATAAAATCGACGTGCATTAATGTCTTTGTTTCCTGAAGTTCGTGTACCGGCGATGTGCACCTAGAAACAGTTCGTCGCAGAAAAGTGGTAACAACCCCACCTGGTTTGCTCGGGTGCGGCCTTTCCCCTTCGTCTATAAAGCCACTAGGAATCTACTTCTGCCGAACATTCACTCGGCGCTTCGTCACTCATTTGTTCACCATGTGGCTGCTTATCCTCGCAGGTGAGTATGCTACGTCATGCATTTCATGGGACAAGGACGAGTATTTTGGTGCTCATTCTAACTTGTGACTATTAGTACGTTTTTTGTGCAGACTATTTAAAAGATCGGTCGAAAGAAAAGAAACAAAAGTAGGGGAGAACAGTGCGTGCTACGAGATTGATATATTTAATCATGTGTGATTTTATGAATATTAAATTTGTTGGGTATATATAAGTGCGTTTGACGTTTCAACGCGTGGTAAATACTTTTATTTCAAACACGTTCAACAAATTTGTTATCTTCGAAAATTACTTTCTCAATATTTTCATTGCATAAATGTTTAATTAAATCTTGCAATAAGATATCGATATAAAATATACAAATAATTCTACACATAAATTTAACAAAGCAGGTTCATTTACGAGGATTTTGTGACAGTGCCTCACTTTTCTCACTCTTTAGATTACATAGTTCTCATTATGTACAAAATTTGATATCATTAATGAAACATAGATGATCGTGATATAAGTATATATTTCTCTTTAATAATGCCCTTTTTACTCGTATAATTTGTATCTTGAGCAAAAGTTGTATCAAGTTATATCAGTTCGGACTGTTCTTTAAAATTAGGAGCAGGCAGCAACACTTTCCTTGATTCTCCGGATAAACTGCGCACGTACGGTAGTGCATTCGTATTAGAAACTTGCTTCCCGAACAACTCGGTTACTTTCGCGTTTCAACTTATACAAATGTGTAGAATGTTGTCCACACAGAGAGATCAAAAATTTTATTTCCTGCCTACTAGTCTTTGGATATAACATTTCTAAATAAATCCATCTAGAGAACTAACAATCTCTATTTGTTTTTAATGATTGTCGCAAATTCCTAACAGCGTCTTATAAAATCCATCATTGTATCATACGAATGATATTAAATTTATTCGATATGATCACGAATGGTCTATCGTAGAAATAATGAATGGAAAAGTAGAAAAGGAAGAACATGCTATACAATTAAATTGAAGATTATAATCGTTTAAACAACTGTTAATAATCTTGGCTATTATGAGACTAATATATAACGATTATTATAATTAATTTAATTAATTAATCAGAGATTTGTCGTAGGTCTAATTTTGAATCTTAATCTTCTTTTTCTACAAAAATGTTTTATTTCGTTGTTATAATTGTGAATATTTTAAATTATATATATATCTGTAACAATTGTATCATTTTGGTATGAAAATTTTATCGTGTATGAATATAGGTATTTGTATACTTTCTCTACGTGTGCATGCGCGCGTTTACCGTGACATACCTACATAGTAATTATATTCGACACAGACCTGAACGAGATTTATTTGGAATATTTCTTTTAAAATAAATTATTTCTTTTAGAATAAATACAAATTTTAAGCAATGCTATTCAATTATTTGACAATTAATATATTTTAATCAATGTTATGTGTCTTAATTAGAAGAATTAAAAATTAATCGAACGTTTATGACGGTAATAAATTAGGAAATTGTTTGATTTTAAGAAATGTGACGATGTTATTTCTTAACGGGAAATTAAAAAATTGTTTTCGAAATAACATTCGAAACGATTTTTGAATAATAAGTAAAAATCATTAAATTAAGTGGAAAGCAATTAACTTGACACTAGACTACGAGCATTTGCGTAAATTTATATTCTTATGAATATAATAATAAAAAAAAAAAAAAAAAAAAAAAAAAAATGGGAACTCAGCTAGATCTTATCCACTAAGTATTCTAAAGAGTACTATACTTTGAGTGTTTCACGTACTTTTACATATTACGAGCTTTCTAGACATTTTTGTATTTTTAAATTTCCCATAAATGCATATAACTTCGCAGATTAATAATTACTATTCAACTGTGGTGAAACTTTTACCATACGTATTTACCAAGCTTTTGTTGTTCGAGACTTCCGGGTATAAGCTGGATCTACTAGGTATTATATTACATCGGGTTTAAATGATACGATGTCGTTTGACTCCTATAATCTTTAAATGCAAATTACTGGTACACTATATGCTGCGTAAAATGGTAATTTAAATAAGAAGCGAATGGCTCCGAGGAAGCCACAGTTTGGTGTAAGTACCTTTTCTGTACGCGGACGCGTAGAGGTCATATGAAGATAAAATACGTTCTTTTTAAATGGTATTATATATTTTTTAATGTAGTAATCGATACAGCTCGTTGTCCTGCCTAGAAAAAGTACTCAGCCTATTCATACCGAAAGACTATTAGTTTAGCAAATATTTTAGCTTTAATTCGTCAAATTTAACGCTTGAATATTGCATCGCGTTTTTCTTTCTCTTTCATACGTTAAATTTGACGAATTCAAGTTAAATTATATACCTTTTTATAGAGAGTACCGAGCTTTATCGATCGCTGCATTTAAAGAAACGTATATCACCTTCATATAATTTCTACGTGTTCGTCTATAAAAAAGCTATTTAAACTAGATTGTCACTTCGAAACCATTCACTTCTTATCTGAACTATTTTTTTATACAACGCATAGTGTACGAGTAATTTGCGTTTACAGATTAAGACCGGTCAACCTGTACATTTGTGTAATTTCCAGTGAACGTGGACACAGTCTACATTCGAGCCCCGATTAGTGACGATTTGCCATTTATGCCATTCAATTTATCTTTATTTTACGTAGCTCTTTCATTACTTACTATTAAATAAATTTGGAAAAACCAAATTTGATTGAAACCAAATAATAAATAATTTATCCTATGATATGATTAATTATGATTAATCGACCGGTGCAAAATCCGACAGTCTACCAGTGATAATTGTGTTATACGTTTTAAAATAACGGTGTCAATTTTCATTCAAGAGGGCTGATCACGAAATATTTCACGCCTATATCGTTATACTTTTATATTCTACTTCAAATAAATAAATGCAATTTTTGTACGGAACACTTCATAATATACTTAAACTGTTTCCAAAAATAAATTATTTGTTACGTAACTGTAACAAAATAAGATATTACTTTCAATTTTCTGAAAATGTTCAGATCAGATTCGAAGTTAGTGAAATAATGTACGCCGTGGGAATAATTTAGGTAAGATGACATTATTGTTATGCGTGTGAATCTAATTAACGAGTTACGGCTCGTGTGAAAAGCTTTAAAACGTGCATACACTTAATCCAAATTTCTAATTAATCCCTCATTCTTGTTAGTTAATATATAGAAATTCTGATCGATAAACAGTTTTTATTTTTGTACAAACGTAATAATCAGTTACTTTATTTGTATTATACGTAGAATTGGTGTACATTTACTGAACAATTGATGCAAAGGTAGAAATAATTTTTTGCTTTCCATGATATATTTTTTAATAAAATCACTTAGTTAGAGAAGAGGTCATAGAAATATAAAAAAACATATTTATTATACATACAAATTAGTGCGTCTGACATTATTTTGCGCAATTCTATTGAAAATTCCATTGGTCTTTTACTTTCACATTGAGATTCGAAGTTAAGTCTTATGAAAACATATAATAAATATCTTTCAAATCGCATTCACTCGTAAATGTCCACCACCTTGCGTCTAAAGCAATCAATCATAATGACACTTTCTATTTCGATCATTTCGTGAGAAAACTAGTTGAAAATCTAATAAGGAATACGGCGAATTATTTTGGTATAAATAATATAATGCAGCATATTAAATTATCCTATTTTATTCTTCGATCTATTGCATTTCTTCTTACTAATTACCTTTTCTAAATTATTCTAATATAAATATTCAATATCAATGTACTATATGTTTTGTAACAAACAAATTTTAAATATAGTAATAGAGTAAATTTAGTATAAATTCTTTAACAATGTAATTAAAATTGGACACAAACATTCCACATTCTATATTTGGATAAAAGTCATAATTTTGTAGAACTTATCATCATCGACTCATACATCTCAGAACTAAGGGCAAATAGGTGTTCACTTCTGTGCTTGCGTTCCTTATGAAAAGAATAACAGACTGAAGTAATTATAGAATGGAAGGATAAAAATACCTAATATTAAATTATTTAAAAGCATCGAGTGTCAAAGATTTTTTAGTTTAAAAATTAATAGTCATTTTATGATTATTTTATTTGACAAGAAATATACATTTCTCTATAAAGATCAATACGTAATATACATTGTATTATTATAATATTAGAGTAAATTATAAACATTTAAAAAACCATGAAAAGAAAGATATGTTTTTGTTGAGTGAAATTTAACTAAATAACATTATATGATCATTGGTATTTGCTTATTATTCAAGCAAAGAATAAATATAGGATATTTGAAAATTATTTTTCGCAGAAAACAATCCGCAAAAACATAATTTCGTCATTTCTTTTGGAGACGAAAGAACGAAAATATGAATGTTTTATTAGAAGAAATTATGGAAAGATTGTAATATTATATCTCGCAGTTTGCAATTTTATTTTAAGGTTTCTAAATGATGAATGAGTATAGAGTCAATTAGTCATCATAATGAGACGTAAGGATGTACGAACTATCTTGGATCGACAGGTTTCATTGACTTTCTAAGTCATCATTTGATTGCATTGACTTCCGGTAAAGGCTTTGCAAGATTTATGTAAGATTACCATGCTCCTTGATTATTTTTATATTTATGTAAATTTAGTTTCCAGCTTAAAGAGAATCTTTAAGGACGATGAATATCTGTTCATAATTAATCGAATACTATTATTTATTTTATTTAAGGTCGGGTCAACCATTTTTTATGGTCACTAGCTACCGCGATTAAGAAAATGCATAACAAGAATATACAAAAATACAAAGTGTAAAATACGATAAGGCAAGTTTCAAACATTGTTAAATAATAGCATTTATACATTTTGGACATATGTACATATGTATTATATGCAGTACAATTACAATACGATACAGTATATGTTAGAATTAAATCGATAGATTGACAACATCATAATTGGTGATATAAATGAATATCTTTGAGAAAATAAATTTTACACTAGCCTTTACGATATAGACATATCTGAATTTCATTTGAAAGAGTGAATTTAATTTTCTAAGTTTGGTGAGAATAACTTGCCCTTTTCTATTAAAAAGAAGTGATCGTATCGTACGAAGCAAAAACAAATTACAAAGAACAAAAAGTAAATAATCTTTTGATAAGTCCACTTGTGTTTGTTCTTGACTGTATAGTACAAAAAGTGTAAACTTTTGAAAGTGACCACAGTAGTTGCAAATGCCTCTTTTACGGACAAAACCGAGAGTTCCTTTCGTTTATCCAACGGTGCAAAAATCTTAGAAGCAACTCTTTGTTCGAGCAAGGTCATGTCCCAGAAATATTTGAAATGTTTGTGATTTTGTTGTAGCTACTGCTTGCAGGGAGGACAGTATAGTGTCTTTTTGAATGATTTGTTTAAAGACGCGTAGATGCGGATAGTTCAATTTGTAAGGATGTTTTTTCAAAATATACAGGGTGTTTAAAAAAGGACTGCAAGACTTTAGAGACTTATAGAGTATTCACCAAGAGGACTAAGAAATGTCCAATCGACATAAATCTTGTAATTAATGCTTTCGACGTAAGATCGATTTTTATCATTTGTCAACAGTCGTTGTCGTGAGTATGTTTCTTCATTGAACTTAAAGGAAGAAATCTTCATCAAGTCACTTCTTGCAACATTTTTATTAGGCAGATTTATGTCAGTCATATATATGCCTGAAATTTCTTTACATCGGGCATATCATTTTCGGATCATTTGCCTGATGTAAAGTTTCAGTTAAAGTTGAGATCAAGTTTAGGTAGCTTTAAAGTAGAATTAAAGGTATTTATAACTATTTGCGACATCCTATCGTAATATTTTGCTTATTTAAATAGTCCTTTCCAATAGATCGAGTTTATAATTAAACTTACGCTGCTTGTACTTAAATATTACATATCGAACGCAAATAGTCAGCGTCTTCGTTGAAATTTGCAGGGCTGTGGAAATACAAGGCGTTAATTAAATAAGATTTGTTAACCGGAGGTTGTTACTTAACTGTCTTTCAGTTGAAGACACTCGGCTCATTACTCAACGCGAACAAATTGCTCGCATCCGCGTAATTTCTTGCGTAATAACAAAGGAAAACAAGAGTCAATGCTCAGGTTTCCTTTTTCTTTCTTAGTTACTTCAAACAAAGATTTTCCAGGGAGAAAAACGTTAAGATCGATCTCAGCTGTAGACAAACTATGGAAACAATTTAGCAATCTTTTCCCAGCCAGGATGCCTAGGTTCACAATCCTCTGTCTCTGACTATGTTCACAACTTTGTGTGAAATAATTAGCGAATAAGACAAAAGTAAGATTAGACTTTGTAGTTTAATTTTTTATTATCCATCCTTATATCAAAATGAAATAATGAAATTTACTTTTCCAAACGCCATTTTATCTTCTGTAAAATATTCCCCTTTATTCATTATTGTCCGCGCTTTTCCGCTTTACATGACTTCCTGTTGTCCATTACATCTTACACTTAGACTTAACTTAACTTAAAGCCTTCCTATTCTTCATAAAAACGAGCAAAATTGTCTTATCCGTCTTTAAGTGTTTCCAAAATAAAATGCATTTGTAGAGATAGTATTTTAATTAATAATTCTTTGTTCTGTTTTAAAAGCATTTTATTTTAGAAGAAGAGTAGGAATCTCAAAGTTGATTTTATTATTCAGCGATAATAAAAGTGTATTCTAACGTTACCATTCCATATGTTTTATCAATCCTTTGATTTTGTATATTATTGTAGATGCTTCCTACGTATTAATTATATTTACCAACAGGAATGAAATGTAATTTTCAAGGCACGTGCCAGTTGATGATATTCACTTCTGTTCTATACATGTATCGGTCAATTATATATATATGTACGATTAAGTGCAATAGTATACTTTCCAGTTTTAAATTCGTATCGTACATCGTCCTTGTGATTCGATACGCAGAGAAAGTTGATTGTAAAAACTGATATTTCTAGAAGTGAAAAGACGTGTATTACCCATTCTTTTGCGCTTTTTCGACTAAGAATTAATACGTGTGATTTAAAGAGGGAAATTATTTATTATTAAGTGAAAAGTTTAGATAAGGCGCGTAGAGTCATTTGTGTAATAAAAGTAATAAAAATTAGACTCTTACAATTAACATAGTTGAACAGTTTCTAAACCTTCGGGTTTTATGCGCACGAGCTATGCAAAATAAAATTCTTAAGTCCATTATGGGACTAAATAGCGGGTATCCTACTCTCCTCCTTGGTACGCGGAAAATCGATAATTTTGCCGAGTCAATTATAGCAAATATAGCAGATACAGTAAAATAGCAATATAGCAGTTTCAAATCACAAAAATTGTTCAATTAGAATACAGGATTTTATCACATTAATCGCGTTTCCTACAGAATTGAAGATCCTTTTTCTTTGAATGTCGGTTGAAGTATGTTCCCAAATATCTTATCTCTTACTCGTGTTATTTACTTTTTATCTAACAATTCTTTTATTTTTAATTATTCTTAATTTTCATGTTTAGTATAGTTAAACAGTTTCTGAACCTTTGCGTTTTATGCGCACTACCAATCTATCGATGGCGGTCATTTTACGATATTTAGAAATTTCTTGAAACTTTTGGAACTACAATTCCTGAATATAGATGGTTTTAAACATGGATAGTCCGTCACAATCTACCTCTTTTCCTTGCTTAGAATCTGGCCAATCCCAACGATAACACCTCATTTCGTTTCTACAATTTCATTTCTCTGCTTTTGTCTTTTAATCGCATGTTTCTAACAACAACATATATACAGCATGTTTCGCATAACACGGTCAACCGACTAGGAGACGCTTCTACGTGAAAAAACAAGTCGAAAATGTAAAATAAAATTTTGTTGTTCGAGGCATTGTTTTCGAGAAAACTGATTTTGAAAATTCATCAAGTAAATTTGAATATGACCAATTCCACATGACCAAGCAAGAGTCAATAACCGACAGGAGGTCATTCTACGCGTGAAAATGAGTGGAGCATGTGCAGTAGAATTTTTTTATAAGATGCTTTGTACATGAGAAAGATAAATTTGAAAATTCACCATGCACGCGCACTAGATCAATTTTTAACTACACACGCTTAAACTCGATTTTCTCGAAAACGAAGCCATGGACAAAAAATTCTGCTCTACATTTTCGATTTATTTTGGCACGCAGAATCTCTATCTAGTTGATCACCTCATGTGGGCCACCCTGTATACTGTATAGCTGCAATTACTCTATGCTATAATCGATATAATTGTTTCTAATTTTTCATAGTATGTATTTACAAAAATAAAGACCGGTTTATAGGTGTATCATAAGATTATTATCATTACATACTTCCACAAAGAAAAAGGATCTAAGAGAAACTTCCTGTAAATTCACTTTCACGGTAACGATTGTTTGACACTGGTCGTCCAAAGCAAGGTCATTGTTTTTCATGTAATGGCTATTCAAACGTAACAACTATTTTATTTACTCTGAAATAATTCGAAACATGTTTGGCTATATCTTCAATTATGATATTATATATTTATTTTTCTTACTAATATATTAATTGTTTTTGTAAATTTCTTCGTTATGTGTATCATTTGTATTTGTAAAATATTTTCTCTATAATTAGATTCTTTTACTAAGAAGCATTTCATACATTTGACTAATTTAACAATAGAAATTTTTAATTAGCAAAGTCATTAGACGCGAATGAGAAAGTAAAGAAACTGTAAAAAATATTAAACTTATAAAATTAAATGAACGAATTCTCTTACAAACAGCCATAAATTTTATTATTTCATATTCAGTAATTGGTAAATCTTTCAAAGCTTTCACGCAAAAATATTAGATATTTTACAACCCAAAAATGAAAGAGGAAATTGATGTTGGACAGCGAATTCAGCAAAACAAATGTGTAACTAAAACGTATTGAGTAGGAAGCATATGAGTCGTTCGTTTGTGAAATTGGTTAGCTCGGCAAAACAAACAGGAGAGAAAATTGAGAACTTATATAAGATAAACATCAGTCAAGTGCATTGGCACTAAAATTTTAAAAAGTGGACTCAACCTCTTTGTGCACGACCTATATAATGTTTAAGTGACAGTAACGTTCGAGTTACCTTTCAAAGGAAGTAAAAGATCGTGAGATATATATATACCTACGTGGAAACGACTGGATTTGTAGATTGCGTTGCGTTGGAAAGCTTGGATGACTGAAGACTGAATGTTAAGAATGTGAATGCCTGAAGAATTAATAGAGCATACCTAGTACAGAAATGGTGAAGAAAATTTTGACCTGATATTTAGAACCTAAACCTTAGACAGACAAAAAACGCCTGTACAGTTTGTACCGCGTGTCTCAAAAATATTACAGACAAACTAAATACGGTTCAACAGGAAGTTTTATTAAACAGTTTTAAATCAACTTGGTTCGAAAGTTTGGAACATGACGAGATAATTATTTTTTATTTTTGATATTATATTTTTGATGGAATTTTATCTAGAACAGGCAGGTATAAGATAATCGATGTAAGATAAGATGTTGTAGATCGTTGTTCCAATATATTTATATATATATTGTCTTTCTAGAAATTCAATTTAAGATAATACTTTGTACTGTGTGTGAAAAAAGATGTAAGATTAATGCTCATACGAATTTTATTAGAAAATTACTTCATTTATGATATTAAGAATGGTAAAATTCAATCTTCTTTCGTTTGATTGGAGAAAATGTTCAAGAACAATGAATTTCAATTATCGCTTCTTGGATATATTTTCCAATGTATTATTAGGATTACTTTAATCCTACATAATATTATAACAGCAGATGTACATACGTCGGAAGTAATTTATTATTCAAAGGTAAAAGCAACGAGATTCGGATTGTGAAAGTTTGAAGGATCTCAAGATCGCTGATTGCAAGATATTTTTGAGCGTATTTTTTTTATTAAAAGTTCATCAATGTTTCAATTATTCGAAATAATTCGATATCTGTTTATTTATATATTTTATTATATTATACTATACATATACAATATATTATATTGAATATTCGTTTCGTAGGCACTAAATAATTGAATGATTACTGTACTACGTACAATTAAGTAGAATGTTTGTTGATTGTTACATTTTGTTATGAATTCAATTAGCAGGAATTAAATTAAGAAATGTACATTTTCTTGTGTCATAAATTACGACGTTGATATAGAATTTATTTAATTTACAGAATAGATAACGTACAAGTTGCAAATTATCAGTAACCTTAAGTTCCTTTCGCATTCATCATAAATAATTGAAATATTTTTACGCTATTAAATTGTTCCGGACTTTCTGTTGAAATATTTCATGGTTATATTATAATAACGTACATTATATCGATTTATAAATTTATCATTGTATGTATGATACGATGAGAATATCTTAAATATTATATTTTTAGATCGATCGATGATATGCACAGAATATAAAGTACAAAAAAATAATGTGTAGAGTGGAAACAAAACACTGCGATGCACAGCTTGTTAATATTTTAATTAGGCTAGAGTTTTTGATTAAATTAGCAATGATGAAAGGTTTTATTAAAGACGTCGAAAGTGAATCTCGTGGGAAAAGTTTCTCAAGACCGCGTAACTTTCTCTGCGTTAGACTGCTTTCCCAACTCCTTTCCGCCTTCAGACTATACATTCTCAGTCAAGCGGAACGACATAAAAGTCACCTGCGAATTCGTCTTCCGCAATTCTATTGAATCGCATTACAAGTAGGTCAAATAATTTTTACCTACTTTGTATATAACTTTACAAAATATTATGTTTAACAGTTTATCATTATTACCTAATAATTCTTTAGTACCTTATTCTCAATGTGTCCTTGTTGCGTTATTATTATATTGTCCTTTTTGGGATGTAAATAGATAGTCTTAAAGTACAAATGTATGTTATTCTTTATTGTATATCGTAAAAGTCTTGTGATCATCTTTGACAATGTAGTCATCGTTGTAAACAAAAGTTGAGAAACTTTTTAAAAGTAGGATTGTACCTATTTTTAAAGAAAGAAAGACATGAAAAATTAGAAAGTTCTAAGGTTTTAAAGAAAAATTTACTTTTCTCGGCAGGTAAATTGGGTTTATATCGTTTGGAAAAATATTATAAACAAATAATCAAACGAAGATTTGATTTTATTGTTGTTACACGAAAATCGCTTTTTAATTAGTTCTCCGAACTTAAATTGATGTATTTTTATTTACGGAGTTACATTAAATCTCTGTTATGTGCCACAAGGAAATTATAATTATACATTATAGCTTAAGAACAGAAAAATTTACTCAAAAATGTACTCAAAGGAATTCAAATGCTATATCGAGCTTCTACAATCGAATATTTACGAACACAAAATATATTTTAGAAAGTAAAGGTGTAATTACGCTGGCAGAAAACCAAGTCATTTCCACTAATTTACATATTACAATTTCGTAGCAATAAACGTTTTTGTCCCGCTGTTTGTTCTTCGTTATTTAATTTGAGAAATGCGAATAATTTGAAGCAATATTTGTTGAACCAAGGCGTAAATGAGGTCACGGAAAGGCGCACATAGTAAAGGAACTTTCAATATCGATTTCTTCTAAAACGCAGTTTTCTGAGAGAAAAGAATATTATCGTATACCGCTGTCCTACTTTTTCAATCAAAACCACACTATTTCGGGCTATAATACTAATTCAATGATTCCACTTATCCACAGCACTGTGTGAAAATCTTAGATCGTGTTATTATAATTATATAATGCTGCATATTTTATTTTTCCCGATGCTTGTTCGTGGTTCTATCTCGTTCACGGATTTGTACATTCCATGATAAATACAGCTCTGACCTAAATGTTAGAACCTAGTGCACCACAAGTCTATATATATAAGAAAAGTATAGAGAAAAAGAATGAAAGTTACAAGAGAAGTCAGCTTTTTAATTTGTTGAAAGTAAAGTGATACAAAATATAAAATGAGTTTGATAATTTCTTTAAAATAGCTTATCGAGATATTAAAATAAGACCGTACGAGACATCGGCTGTTCCAAATTGATCTCAATATCTGTTTTAAGAATTATAATCTTTTTACTTAAAATATTAGATGTACAAGCGAATAACTCACATTATTCAGAGTTTATTTAACGAAAAATACAGCAAGTTATTCGGTCGAAACGTTCGCCCTTCTTTTCTGAAACGTCATGCCGTTTATCAAGCAAGTAATAAATTCCATCATGGAAAAATACTGTGTTCCTAGACAAGATCCAATCGTCGAGTCATTTTTGTGCCTCACTCGTTAATTAGAAGTGGATATCGGATAAGGCGTGTTACAAGTGTTGCATCGATCGGAACAGGTAGTAATCCACCGTGGTAATGTCTAGAGTAAGTTACCTGCTGCAAGACGTCCCACACAGGACTCATTATGATGTCTTTTGTCATAGAAGCAGTGCGTGGTCTAACGTTGTCACGCAGCAATTTCACAGAACGTTCTCATTTGTCAGTGTCCTGACGATTGGATCTTGTCTAAAGTCACACCATTTGATCGTGATGGAATTCACCGCTTGCCTAAATCGCCTTAAACTTAAAAATTGTAGACTTAAAATCATAGAAAGCAACGACAAATACTTTGATCGACCAGCTTAATTTTTTAAAATAAATCTGGGAAGTTATTGAAAAAATAACGATTAGATCGTGTACGAGATAAAAGCATGCAGCATTATGTTAATTAATTAAATAATAAAGTAACAAAACAGTTTCTGTTGGTCCAACGCGTGGTCCAAGAATTTTGCACAGTACTGTACCTGCTAAAACAAGATTCTTATTTCGTTATTTAGAAACTGCAATTCATTGCTTTTTGATAGGTCTTTTAACGGTTTCCGGGGCCGAGGAGGCAATTTCAAACACAGCTGAAAAAGCGAAAACCTCCTCTGACAATGCAGGCGACATTGTCATGTTGGAAATCGATGTCAAGGAGCCTGTGAAGAGATCGCCGATTACAGCCACTGCCGAATATGGTGCTCCAGCCAATCAGTACATTCTTCAATCAGCCGATGATACGCAAGAGGTAGCGATTGACCATTTCATAATTCATGCTTTAAGTAGTGTTTCACGAAGTATTACGAATACTTCCAATGTTTCATGCCTACTTATTTAATTATGCCAGATATATCTATGCATAGTATGCCAGTTAAGAACACTGGTCAAGTGTTACGCGAAAGACTATCCTTGATATTTTGCTAAATCTTTTTACAGACAAGCGTAAAAATATATTAAGAAGAAGTAGAAAGGAAATGGAAGCACCTATAGCGTGCGAATGTTGAAATATAGTAAACCCATTCAAGAATTTCACCTCGTGAACAATCACATTAAATAATACCGACGTATCTGTCTTTGTTATCCTAAAAGAATAAATGTTCCTGGAAACGGGCAACATCATTGCTCTCGGTCAACCGTGACTATTGGCCGCCAATCACCGACGAACGTGGTGAGCGGCTACACAGTGTATAGGCACGGACAGTACACATTTTTCTTTTCCATTAGAACGGTGGGTCCGCCTTCACGAACTAGATATATTGTGTTGCAACCAACAATTGCAATCGATCTAATTCCATTAATGTCGTCACTAGCGACTGTCCTTTTCGTCTTTTGTTAAATCAGCGGCGTATCCTAGACGCGTGGAATCATCCAGTTCTTAGAAAGGTCATTACAGATATGGTAACTTTAAAATATTTATTCGTAACCATATGTTTGCACGAACTCGTAAATCCGTGTAGCCATTAATTCAGGACTATTGCCAAGGATTTCTACATTATTTTACGTTTCTAAGTTAATTCAATGAAATCGATTCTGATGTAACGTTACTGTATCACGTATACTTCGATTCGCTACATAGTTAAATAAATTACACGTAAAGTATACACTTCATAGTTGCTAATTCTATAATAACGTGTAACAAAATTCAAATTCATATTTCTTTTTATCCTTCGTGCTTCATCTTCTCGATAGGGACAATATCAAGTGCTAACTGGAACATTAAGTATGTTTCGCGCAAGTAGGGAAATTTTCAAATATTTCATATGAAACAATAAGCGAAAAACTCTAAAACTTGAAAAGTATAATCACGGATGCGCCAGAATGATCCATAGTACATTTTCT
This sequence comes from Bombus lapidarius, assembly GCA_936014575.1. Classification (NCBI taxonomy): domain Eukaryota; kingdom Metazoa; phylum Arthropoda; class Insecta; order Hymenoptera; family Apidae; genus Bombus; species Bombus lapidarius. The sequence continues at coordinate 625,000 of CAKXZU010000088.1, forward strand.
TAATGGAAAAATAAAAGAGAAGTACGAGGAAGTGGAAACGAAGAAAATGAATCATCGATGTATAACGTCTTAGTTCAGGAGGGAATTCTAAATCTCCTCAACACCTACACTCGCACACGATCGTTTCGTCGTGCTAAACGCGATCATGCTCTCTTGCATAACTTTTACCTTCTAATCGGTCCGACCAGACAAAACCGGTAATACCACACCCAGCGATCGAGAGTATATCCGTCTGTAAGTCATGCAGCGGGTAGACACGCTCTATGTACGTTGCATGGCCTTGTATGCCATTGCCGCGATAAGTTACGTTGAATGAATCTTCACGCTCCTATGGGTTATCGACTCATCTACGATCATCATCTGTTTCATTCATAGAGATATTTTTAGCGATATGTCAGTGTCGATTTTCAATTTAAAATGATTCATCGATTACTTGCTTCCGAGTACATAGAAATCATTTGTTTATCAAATCTTTTTTGCAGCTGTTATCCTAACTCTTTTAACAGATTATAAATAGATTGTAAATATTATAAAATTATAAAATTATTCTGTTGCTTGACAAACTGGTTATCTTCAGATTTTTTAATTCTTTAAATTAGGTATCAGATTGAGAAGTGTCTTTTAAACTGATAGAAAACTCTTCGATATTAGTAGTAGTCAGTGATGTTTAAATAGCAAATATAATAATTTTTATGTATCTTTACTTTGACAGAATTCATATACTATTACTACAAATCGATCAAGGTATCCTTATGATACTTGATATTTTCAAGTTAGTCATATGATGCTATCTCTTTTGTTGTTCTTATTGTAATTAATTAATTTTATTTTTCGCATCAAAAATTTAATCACTCGGTAAATACCCATGATCGTTTGATTCGTTTAACCCGGGATATGATTTTTTAATTATTAGATAATTATAATTATAAAGTAGCATTTTAATATAGAAGATATACGTATTTTGTTTTTATAAAGCATTTTAAACTTCAATAAAGTGCAATTGAGCTATCGAATCTTCTATTGACGACGATTACATGGGAAAATGTGTGAATTTTTAGCTACCACCGGAGTATTTATCTGTACTACAACAATACGCGCAGGAAGGGCCGCAACACCAAGCGCCACCGCCTCCACGGAGAGTGCAGCCAGCATACGCGAAACAACAGCAAGCATTGCAACAAGCTTATTACAACTATCGAAAGCCAACAGTAGTGCCGCCTCGTCCTCGTCCTCAACTTCACCCTCAGGCTCTAGCTCAAGCCGAAATAACTGCGGACATCCAAGCTCAAGTCGAAGCTCAAACTCGCACAGACGCCATTCGCACGGCCCGTTTAGGATCGAAAGCTTCCGACGTTCCGGTATATCAAACATCCTATGCCCAACCAAAATTGGGAACGTTCGAGCAAGAATTACTGCAACTAGTCTCGGCCAATCAAGCCCAAGAATTTAAACTTCTTCCAACGCAACCTAAGGGAAGCACATCCGCATATTCCCAGCAATTAGTAAGCTATCCGGCTCAATACGCGAAACCAACCGTGGCAGCAGCTCAATTGCCCGAGCAGTACCATATTGAAACTTCTCCACCGCGATATCATCAACCACGGCCACAACCACAACCACAGCCACAACCGGCACCTGCTTATCAGTCGGTTGAAGAGCCTGCTCACTATCAAGCAGCTCAGCCTGCCGAAGCTTACAATCAGTCGCCACAGTACGATTATATCGATGACGATTCATATCGGAAAGCCCTTGAACAGGCCCAAGCTCAAGCTCAAGCTCAGGCGGAGGCCCAAGCGTTGTCTTTCCAGAAAATCGCGCAGGCTGCGTACAAAAAGCATCACCAAGATGCGTTGGCGCATATGAGGCTCACGAACGAACGTTACAGGCAACAGTCTGCTCTGGAACAGATTCAACAAGGTGCCCAAGTGAGCGATGCTGGACGTAGTCACTTGCAAGAACAATTGCATCCAAAAGGTGCAGAGGCTGCTTACAGGGCGAAGTTGAAAGCCCAGATAGCCGCAGAGGCAGCCGAGGCAAGGAAATTGCAGCAAGCGCAAGAATTTAAGGCACACGCTGACGCTATTCGCAAACTCGAAGCTCAGCAGCAAGCTCATCTGAAGGTGCAGGAAGAGGTTCATAATTATGCTCTGAATTTCGAGAAGAATCAAGCGCGCGCTCAGGCTATAGCGCAAGCCCAAGCTGAAGCTCTTTACAAGTCCCAACTTCAAGCTCGGAATCAGGTTAAAGGCGAAATTTTGGCGATCTCCAAGGGCCAAGTGCAAGGAAAGAAAGTTGATCCAGACTCATCCGTGTATCATTATACTCTTTCAACCACTACCGCCCTTCCTTTCCTTCACAACAGTTATTTTACCAATGATCAGTTGCAAAAATATCAAACATCCGGTTCTTCTTACGTTCCTAGATCAGTCCCAAAATCTGATGACGCGAGTCCCGTTATCGAAGCAGCGTCAGCCCACGTGCAACCTGTTATTACGCAACCACGGCAAACCCATAAGTTGAAGCTCCCTTCGTCTTCCCAGTCGGTTTACGTATCCGAATCGGGTTTGCTAAAAAAGTCACCAATTAAGTCGGTAACCATCGAAGAAGTAACCGCCCAGCCGGATCAAATCGGTGTTCATCCGTCACCCGCAGCAAAGGCACGTGCTTTGACGGAAGAAGACTTATCAGCATTGATTAACGCAGGATACACCGTTACTCCTGTGACGCAGCCTGCCAAAACTATTCAACAAATTTACGCAACCGACAATACATCTGCGGGTAATAACCCGTATTATACGAAGAAACAAAAAGCTCCTCTTACAAGGTCTGAATACGTCACCTATGAAGAGGTGATTCAACGTCCACGCAAGCTCGTTAGAAAAAATAGGCCGATTCTGAAGCATAGTGAGAAGGAAGGTGACTTAAGCGAGAAAGTTACTTACTTGGTACCTCTCGAACCGGCTTTCGGCACGAGACAACCTCCGCTCAAACACGAAGAATAATTTCGTTGAAACGTGGCTTTTCCTTGTCGTTGCGTTGTAAGTCCAGGATAATGCGGCATGTAGTTTAAATACTGTTCTTACAGTTTATCTTTCGTCTTTGATTTTATAACGTAGTAAAAGTTATAAACTTGAGTCGTAATTGGATAGTACTGAAATTATTTATCGAATTTACTTTTATCAAGAAACAATACTTTTTTTATAGGACGTATTAATATGTAAGCTTTTAAGTTATGTATGCATTTGCTAAAACACAACTAGGTGTTGATATTTAAAGCAACGTTAATGTCACCTACTGACAAAAGCGAGGAAGCTTTTTCGCCAACCCAATGAAATACATTAATCGATAAACAGTTCGAAATAAGAACTGTAAAATTAAATTTAAAACGTAGCGATAATTTCATTTCTAGATGCAGCGTGAACAGTTCTTCGTGTTTCTCAATCTATATTCTGTTTTCGGTGTCTTTTCCAGTCTTATGCATATGCAATTGCTTCGAGCATGATTAAAACGAATGAAATGTATCTTGAATTTTTCCTAACATATCATTCACAGTTTAAAATTCATTAAAAATCAAGTTGAATTCTTGAAATGTAAATTTTATACGTAGCATTGATCAAGACGAACGGTCAAATTGTATCAAAGTTCTCGAAAAGTAAATACACACACACACACATATATATATCGTTGATACATTTTTATGGCGCAAACAAGTACACCCTAGAATACCCTTGTACGCGATGTCATTTGCAGGCGGTATGTGCGACGGTGCTGAGTCGAATCATTTTAATTTATACTTATTATACTTGTATATATTAGATTTTTACTGAATAAAATAATTCAGAAATTTTGCTCTGCCATGTATGACATATCTTCTATCCTTCGATTACCCTGTTGTTATTACATCAATTGTTCCTATTCTTCCTATAATAATAATTTTTAAGCAGAAAATTGATAAGTAGTGAAATTAATTATTCATTAAAAGATACTATTTCACGTACCTATTGATTTAAAGATAAAATCATTGTAAAATTAGCTTTCAAGCTGTAGATATTGATATCTTCGTCATTCGTAGAAACGAACACTTGTAGGAAACACTTTGAAGAAAGTGCATCTTCTCTTCTTCTTCGTAATATTTATTTCCTCTCCATTCATTACAACATACAAAATTTGCTATAATTTTTTATTTCCTTCCTCCACTTGTAATCAGCTGCTGATTTTCATTTCTCTATTTTACGTCTCTTTGCTCCTATCTTCTTTTCTCTTACTAAAAAATCAAAGTAATTTCATTTAACAAATAAACCCCGGCCGATGGGGCTATTTTAAGTACAGCGTATGCAACATTAGGAGTTGATTTGGTTTGATCTGGAGCCTTGAGTATCCATTTAAACGTCATCTAGAAGATATCGTCGTTGCTAGAAGATATTTATTACGGATCACGTAGGATTAGATTGCTTGAATATTTTTATGAATATATTACGTACATTATACGAACGACTATCGTGATTATCATAGAAAAAATTGGTACCAATCCGTAAATGTATGTAGAAGTTACAATTTGTTGCGAATATACGCTTAATGAAAAATTAGTATACAGCATGGATAGTAGTCTTAAACGTACAATTAATGGTCAAGCTTTAATTAATTGTATCTTATTACTGATCGTTTTTGGAAATCTTCGCAAAGTATCTGCTTCCAACTGTATGAAAAGTATCTGCTGCAACTAGCATATACATTTTCAGAGCCATTCCAAATTTTACTAATATAACTTGATAGTCGTGTTTTGTTACAGTGCCGCTGAAGTTTCAAAATGTTTTGTATCGTACATAGAAAACTTTTAGGAATGTTCGAATACTTTCATAAAACATTATACATGTGCTTTTATACTGGCCATATTGAAGCGTTTGACAAATGTTTCTTGGTCTCTTGTTTGATTTGGCTAACGTGATTCATACTTCATTCAAGATGGAAAGTCAAAATAGAACAGCACAGTGGATTTGTGAAAGTCTACATAAAGCAGCATTTCGTATAGCAATTAAACGCTATGTGTACATGTAAAATCAGAATAGTCCTTGCTCGAGTTATGTGCTGCAGGACTTTCTCTCTCTACCTGTGACATAATCTTTTGAGCAGTTGGAGAGTCGGAACTGAACCGCACATTGAAAACTGGAGTAGTTTCGTTTATTATTACGTACAGTACAGACATGTCAAGAATCTGTTGCAACTTTACTACACTCCTGTTGGCCATTCTTTTGGTAACAACGTACACCACTTCTCTACAGGTAAAAATTATTCTTTCATCTTTTACTTGTTTACACTATTAGCGAATTGAAATGTTTTTAGTTAAATTATTCGATACAGATTTAGGCGATTATTTTTTTGTTTGACAAAAATGTACATAGCATTAAGAAATAGCTATAAAGTTTTTCAATTGTACATAAGAAGTGGTGCGTTTTAGTGTTTATGTATTAAAACAATAATATCTGTTTAAAAGCATAGCAAGTTAATTCACTTAGTAACTTTTATCAGTGGAAAATGTGGGCCTTATACAAAAATATTCATATTTGTCTATCTTTCGTATATGTTATAAAGTAAGTAAACCAAATTTGGTAAACCAAATTTAAAAGTAAAAAGTTGTGAATAAAAATATAGTTGTATGTTTGGAGCATTATCGAAAAATGCATAAAGCAATCAGTGATTCGTTTTCGATTAATTTTATGACGGGGAACAAGTCCTGAATTCATATACAAACGTTTAGCGTGTAACGTAACTACATTTTATTGAAGAAATTTATTTTATTTTCATTCTATTTACTAATTGTGCCAAAACATTACCGCATGTTCTTTATCAAATAGAAAAAATATGTTCTACATATTTATAACAGTATCATTGCAATATACATATAAATGATTTTTTAATACATAATTTCATTGATATCATGTCGTATATATTATTGTATATTTTTATTACATAAATGAGGAAGAAGCAAGCACGACGAATTATTTTCATACCAATTCTGTTATACCTGTTTAGCATCGAATAGTGGTTGAAGATCTCGATTACAATCATTACAATGAACACCAAAATTTCCAACCAACGGTAAAGTTTGACAGACCAATTGTCGTGAAGGCTTTTGAAAAGCCAAAGAACCAACAAGATTTTAGCAAAATTCCTGGTATTCCGGGCGTAGACTTTCCTTTGTACCATACCGTACCTCCGACAAGTTTTTCCTGCGCACACGTTCCATTCGTGCCAGGAATGTACGCGAACGTGGAAACCGGTTGTCAGGTAATTTATTTAATTTCATCAATCGTTTTACAATTGATCATTGAAATATTTATATACACATATATATATAACGTATTATGTATACAGTGCCCGCGTAACGCGAGGGTCAATAGGCTTTTCATAACAAAGCCAGGGTCACCTTGGATAACATAAATAGGACCATATATTGTCTTTTTTCGTTAGATTGTAGACGGCTACAAAAACAGATCATTTTCGCATCTTTTTTCATCGTCGTATGTATACTCGACACGCTTAAATTACAAAACATTTCTTGTCACATGCCGGCAGATAGCAGAAAAGTGACTCGCGTTACGTAACACGCTCTGTGTACTGTGTATATATGTATGGAGACTTTAAGTAAGATAGAAGAATTACTGTTGCAAAAAGCATATCTAAGGAATAAAGTAACTTTCTTTAGCGAAGAGATCATAGAAGAGATGGTTTTATCGATATTTTAGCGAAATTTAATATAATCGTAAGTCGTGGTACTGTGATCAATAAACCGCGGTTATTTATGCAATTTCACATTTTTACGAAAATACTAACAAAGTGGAATCCAAATACATATTTATTTCGCACACTAATATTATGACAAATATTTTACGTTCAATATATTTTTTACATTTTTTGCGCTCTTATGTTTCGCCGAAGTGCACATAAAAATCCGCAGTCTGACGATCAACCGTACAAAGTATAAATCTTGCGAATAATAAAATCGATTCGAATCAGTTAAAGAATTTAAAATGACCTACTATCCACATATACATACGTACATACATATGAATAGGTTTTTTAATATATGATAATTGATAATATAAAAGGTTTTACACGTACTAACGTTTTCAATGAATAAAAAAGTAATTTATATAGTATATTAGCTGGATTGGATAATTGTGCAGTGTGTCTCAAGAGTTTTTTATGTGTAAAATTGATGATTAAAGTCATCTAACAAATTGTTCAATCATCTATTTGTTTTTTTTTCTTTGCACTTCTTATTCGCTAATATATCTTGTTAAAAGTCACTTTTGACCGCAATATGTAGTTCCTGCAACAGTTACCCTGAAGGCAATTCTATCGTTTCTATCTAGCTATGCATTCACTTTTTAGCCTTGCCTTATATGTAATCAACTAAAATTTCTTTCTTGTTCAAGAAGGAAACATATCTTTTAGTTTTACCCTAAAAACGGAACGAATATTGTAATATTTCTGTTGAACCCAATATTTTATTTTATTTCGATCATACGTGACATCATCCTCTTGTTCGTTCAAACTAAAGTTACTATTACCAGTGCATATATTAAAAAATGCATAAAATATTAGTATATATATCAGAAAAGAAATATAATTGGATAGTTGGATTTAAAAAAAGGATTATGAAATTTTACGTGTAAAACTCTTAGGCATATCTTGCCTATGGCAGAGCCTCGCTTATTCCAACTAATAGTTTATGATATTTTATCTTTGTAACATGGTAACTCAAATGATACGTTTGTATTATATGCTACACCATAATACAACAAACGCTAAGAAACTTCACTTACGTTTCAGGCATATCACATTTGTCACGATGGTCGCGAAGGTCATCAAGGTGCATCTTTTCTCTGTACTAATGGAACTCTTTTCAATCAACGAGAATTTGCTTGTGATTGGTGGTATAACGTGAATTGTGCAGATGCGCCAGCTTTGTATAGGTATAATTTTATATTTATTCTAATAAATATATTTGTGATGGTAAATATTATAGATATTTACCTTAATGTGAAAGGAGCACAAATCAAAATATTGACCATTCTTGAGTATTCAGCGAAGGAAAATACAGCTTAAAGCGAGGATACAGCTTTAGTCAAACTGACTGACTGCTTCTAATTTATTCTGATTTGAAAAAGTATAAAAAGTATAATGCCGTATTCTTCGGAGGATTGTCATTTTCACTTCTTTCGTATCCTCGATGCGTTATCTTTGTAAAAAAGAATAGTCGAAGTATCCTCTGTTCTTGTCCTCTGAAACGGAATTGATGTCAACTGGAATTCCGCGAAATTTTGTATTTTCCAAAAATCTGTGATCCTGACAAATGCCAATCAGCGCCAAATAAATCGTAGGAATCTCTCGTCCTACCAAAAATGCGGAACAAATATCGAAATTAAATGTTTCACGGTCTCGATGTTTAATAATTAATTTTATCATTTTATCAATAATTCTTATGTAATATTACATTTATCGTTTGCAATATTTTAATTTTTTTATTCACATATTTTCATTTTGTTTGTTTTAGGTTAAATTTAGACCCTTTGAAGAACCCTTATATACCGGAAGAAAGAAAGGAGATAATTCGGAAGCAGAATATGAGAATCGTCGTGTATTAAAATTTCTAATCTATATCCTAAATATAATTTAAAGCGTGCCAGTTGTACAAAGAATTACTAAATCTCTGTTGCATGATTTACAGTTTTTAGTAGAAAAATGTTTCTCATGAATGTAATTATTATAGCTATGCAATGTTTTCTTGTATTTTACTATAGAGATTTTTCTAATGCAAACGAGAAAACGGTGAAGTAAAGTACGAGACATCTTCCAAAATTTGTCACAAGTAATTCGCTTTAGGTCTGCCAGTATTCTTTGTTACACAATACATATGTTTTCAGGATTCTTAGTAGACTACAAATTATTTTCCTATGATTATGTAAAACGCGTGAAATTTTTTAAAAGAAACACTATCCTATCTTTAATATTACAATTATTTTTATTTCACTCTCGGTTAACGCTTCGCCACATTCGGTATTAAAGTTTTCGAAAAATAATACAAAATATAAACGATAAAACAAGTACAGAATATGATACGAATGACTGCTCAGAGCAGTATGACGATTCCGCTTGAATTAATCTGGCTGTGTTCTAAACTATACATATTTTTTTGCGCATCTTACACTATTATTTCCATATCGAGATATCGTAGGTCGTAGATCATTAAACTCGTTTTGACGTCGATTAGGACACTGTATTTTAAAAAAGTGAATGGTAATATACATGTAAAGAACTATCGGTAACATCGAGAAGACTTTGAAGATGATTTTAAAAGAACCTTTCGTTTACCGTAACATGTATATTCTTAAACTGTTCTTATATTTTCTCATTCTATGTAACAGTGAACATAATTTGGACGTTTATAATAGAGATGATATATCTACGTTTTCTTCATCACATTAGTTTCGCATATTAATCATAACCGGACTGCGGATATTTATGCAAATATATATTTTTATGAAAGCCGTTAAAAAAATGGGACCTGGAAAGCAGAAATTTGTTTCAGCTACTAGATATTATCGTGTGCTATATTTTGGACGTTTCACGTATTTTTGCGTATTATATGCATTCTGTGTATTTCGGTGCTCCTTAAATTTCTCATAAATGCGTAAAAATCCACAGTCTAATTATAACGATTTATAATGGATATCTAAGTTATCATTACTTTTAATTCATTTATATCTATTACTATTCTAAGATTATTGAAATTTCGATAGAATTAAATGAATTATTTACACTCTACTGTATTCCACCATTCACAACGTTTCTTTACGTTACTAAATGCTGTTCCCGATGGACAAAGCGAAGAAGTTTTCGACCAGCCAGAGCAGTTGTGGAAAACCTAGAAACAAAGGATTATCCGAGTAATGTATAGTAATCCGAGTAATGAAAAAATACATACGAGTACCAGATGATTCTTTATAAAGAAATAAGGAAAAGATATAGAACAACATTTTCTTTTCTGAAGCTTACTTTTTAGAGAAAATCGAGTTTGAAAAGAGAATATAAAAAAATTCTCATTTTTCGAGCCGCCTGTGAACGAGATATTCTTGCAGGACATTTAAGAGCATCATCTCAAATGTTTTTTAATAAAGATTAAATGTAACGAAAGGATATATGTTCAAATTAATTTTTCTCGAAAAGGAAGCTTCATGCAAGAAAATGTATTATCTTCTTAGTCTTTCATAACAGCGAAATCTATTAAACCTTAACTTGGAAAGGAAATTTTCGGAACGAAAAGCGTAATTAGCTATGTACTCACTTGGCACTTAGTTTCAACATCGGCAAACATGCCTCTCCTACCATTGCACGTGAAACCGGTTTCTGGTATTTTGGTAAGATTCGTGTACCGAGAAATTGTATCGTCAGTATTCAATTTAACATTTTGGTACGATGTTGCTTTCGGATTTATTTCGATGTTTTGTAATTCCTGTTTTCGAATACGAGGAGAAAAGTTTTGGTTTCTATTTGCAGGATGAGATCCGACGTGTCTCGAAGATCGCTCATGAAACTTATTCAAAAATCCTTGATAATCAGCAATGATCTGAAAATAAAGAGACCGTTTGTACATTTTCGCAATTGAAACATTGTCTGATATCCATCTGGAAACAAATTACGAGTTTATGGATATGAGATACGACAGACACTTTGAACAGTTTCTTTCGTTATTATCTTATTATCTTACTTATTATCTTACGTTGAGTTGAGCCCTATAAGAGAGCCATCAAAACTTGCCACATAAGAACACGTTTGCTCGTATTGTTTTGGTTTCAAAAAGAGTGTCGCATCTTGTACTGTCACGATATTGCTGCGAAGATAAGAAAAGCTTCTTTCTTCTCTTTTATCATTAATAACGTGATATTTCAATTTACAACTTTATCGATGAAATAATACGCGTAGCTACTGTTAAAATTATTTTAAACAATAACGACATAACGTTAAATAAATCTTGATCATTGAGAGTCATAGCTCAGAATGGAGGTAGCTTCAACGATACATGTGAATTTATTGAACTAAACAAGAGTATAATGTTTTTGCTCAAGTTCTTATATTCTTTATATCAACTTACTTGTTTGTGACATTTCAATGTGATGTTTTGACAAAATTATAACGATTCTAAACGTTCAAACTCGTTTTCCCTAAAATCATGATTTCTAAATTTACCTCGTTCTTGCGCTAAACGAGCGATACGTTGATATAACGTTTCTTAGTCCTTTTAATATGTAGATTCATCTCGTGACATATAAACATGCGTTTATTAGCCACCCTGTACGTTTAACTCTATTACAAGTAGAAGAGGAAATTACGTAAGAGAGAGCGTTTTAGACATATCGATATATGCAACGCGAGTGAGAGTAACGTGACTTAACTACTGTTACTGTGAAAGATGCTCATGAGATCCTTGCTTGAAATCTGTTAAGAAAGGAAGAGGTGTAATAGTATGTTATTGGTGCTTCGCTCGTAATTTGCATACCACGAGTGCAGGTGAGCGTGCACCAGCGAATGTACTCCCGACTACAGTTTTATTCGCGTTTCAAATCCAAGATAACTAGATGATCTATCTTCTCGTAGCAGGTAATCCTAGAAAATTGTGGTTGGTTTCAACGAAGTAGGCAAACTAGAATCTCGTGTGTCGATATGCGTCCTTCTTTCACAGATTGTGGTTTTGCGCTCAAATTGATCAAACAAGATATATCACACACGCACACATATACGTCTTATATAGCCTATAGGTGATCATTATAAATTTCACGTTCTCTCATTTTATTCCATGTTAGAACGCGTAAACGCTGACTAGCTTCAATTTGCCATTTCTAATATGAATTCAATCATTTATCGAATTATGCAGGGAAGTCATGTAAAACATTTAAAAGTTTCAGCTTTTTGAAAACCTGTGCAATTAATTTTACGATCACTTTTACCTCTTTTCTTTCCGTGATATGTTAGATATCTCAATGTATCGTCAAAATATTAGTATTACAGTAGAATTGCATTTGTACGAATCGCGTCTATCTGAACGAAATTTTAGTCAATGACCGATCGACGGACGATTCGTATAACAGAAGCTCGTCGATTGTCCCTACTACCTATTACTTTTCATTCACACAATAGGAGTTTACGTTCAGATAAATGACTTGAACCAGCAAAAGTTTAGTTTAACACCGATGAAAATCGCTTACACATATCCCAATGAGAACATCCACGGTAGTTTTGTGCATAATTACCGTAGAATAAGCAATATAATATTTCAATCGTGCTCGCTTATACGAAGCAACCGGTACAGAGATAGTGTTGTGTTGGAATAATAGTATGACCAACTATACGTAGAAGTAGACGCATAGAATATATACCTGGTGAGAGTTGAAAAGCGCTATGTTGTTGAGAATATAATCGTCGAATGGTTGGTAAATAGAATCCCACTCGTAGCGAATATTCCAAGTTGGTGCAAAAGTTTCTTCTAATAAATTGGCATCAGCAGGAAGTACCAAAGATGTTACGATAGGTTTATAAATTCCAGGTTTCGATGGTGGTACTATAGGTACAAATTGTCTGAAGCTCGTATAAGTTTGTGATTTGGAAAAATCCCGATGCTTGTTAAAGCGATTGCTCGTGTACTCGTGACCATTAAATCGCGAGTATGGCGTACGAATAACGTAAGTTGTGTCAATCGCTTTCGCACGGTTGTAATGAAATCTACCTTCGGGTGGAACGTATCGTCCATCCGGTGTCAGGTACACCTGCAAAGACAACGATGCTCTTCAATTAATTTCCATTTAATTAGCGATTTAATTAATTAAGAATATTAAACGTGTTGGTTGGTTTATTAAAGAGACGAACGATAAAATTGAAATAGTCAATTATATTAAAATCACTTTAAGCAAAAGTACAGAGATAATGTATACCGATCGTAATCGTCGCTCGCTCAATACTACTGTTCAACTATACGCTCGCTACTCGACTATCTGACTCGCTATAATGACTTTCCTAGAGAGCACGTTCGTCTATTTGTATCGACCAATGTCATTATAAGAAGTTCGAACGTAACTCCGGTTGACGATTACAAGTAACGACAATAATATTTTGTCTGGAGTTCGTTTACCTTTGAATCTGGCAAACCAAAACAATGTTGATATTTCAAGGCACAATAATACGAGTCTCTCCCGATTCATTCTTCAAAATTTGTCAAACTTTCTTAACCTTTTCGCTTCGGCAGTCTAGTCCAAGTACTGTCACTGAACGGAAGCGCGCGCCAGAAATGCGCACAGTGTGCGTGGTTGCCGTATATACGTTTTCCTAAGTCTCAAATAACAATAATTCTTGTAAGAATCGTATATGAAATATCGTTTCACCGTCAATGGATTTAACAGATTTTTTTAACACGAAACAGTATACTATCGTTTGGATGTTTGAAATTTTGTTGTTGTTGTTTCAACAATGAGTAACTTTTATGAAGTGATTAATCCAATATATCAATAAAATCAACAGAAAATGTTCTGCTGATAATGAAAAAATATATTATTGACTACAGATGGCATTGGTGTATACCCGATATATGGGATGCTAAACTCAGGATTTGTCGTGTGATCGCTGCCTATATGCGGCGCTCGTACCCACAGGTCATCTCGCGGGCGCCGCCTGTACGTGGCATCCGAAGCGAAAGGGTTAAACTAAGCATTTTTAAACTAAGCTCCAAGTATCATAATACATTTTTATAAAGAATTAAAAACCGCATCGAACAGTATATAAAAAAGTGTACAGTTTCATTTAGAAGAACGAAGATCTCGAAACGTTTCTACCTAGACAAATCTGGTAGTCATCGTAAGACATTTCCCTCGAAACAGAACATGTTTTGTTTGAAACATTTATCCGAACACTGTATAATTTAAAAGATATTTGCTTGGATTATCTCGATTAAAATAAAGCAGCCTGTGTAATATTTAGCATCTAGCAGAGTGCAAAGGTTATTCAAATTTATTTAAAACGTCAAAAATACCATTGTCTTGGAAAATGTTTAACCTACATTTTGTTTATTAACTTGTACAGACCTTTATTACTTCTGGCATCGTTTGAACATGCTGACTATGTTTATGCACACTTCGAGCATCCAAGACCACTCCATCAGGTACTGTAATACCTTCTTTGTTTAATCGATTTAACGCTAAACGATCAGTCCTAAAAGCTTCTTCTGGAATTTTACCTCCTAATGCTGGTAAGACTTGTTCTCTAAATATTTGTCTTTTCCGCTGTAATCATAAAAATTTGTTTGCATATTAATATTACAAAAATATCGTTTCTAAGATATTTTACTTCAAAATTACGCCGTGAAATATACAATTTAAACGATGTTACTATAAGTTTAGTTTGTGATCATCTTTAGAGCAATATATTTATACATTAAACAAGTATTCGACTGATATAACATTTTTATAGAAAAAAGTTTTATGTACGTTTGTAATATTTTCTAATATTTGTAGTATAAATACCAAGAGTAATATACAATTACCGATAGACTAGTTATATTACCATTTGTAATTAAAACTAATATCATGTCTGTGTATCTTACCTTTTCTGCAACAACGCATATCATTAGAAACGTGGCGGTAAGTATTAAACGAAACCAATTTTCTTTCTCGATTATTGTCTTCATTCTAATGGAAAATTGGTTGATTTTTTACATAATCAGAAACATTCGATTCAATTTCCTAAAATATTAAAAAAAAACATTTTTTTTATCGATACATAATTATGAAACTCTACTTGTTACTTAATTATAGTTGAGTACACGGCCATTCCAGGTATTGATATGTATTACTTTGATAACAAAATTGTATCACTTTATGAAAGTCATCTAAAATTACATCACACATGCAGTAGAAGTAAATGTATTAGTACGTATACTACTATCTACCTTGTGTAATGTTGCGTGTAAAAACTTCTCAAGACAAAGCTACGCTACTTCGAGGGACACGTGAATCGATGAAAAGAATGTTTCCTCAAGTTCGTTTCTTTTAGAAGATTTCAAGGTCATCGGTTTTATTTCTAAAATGGAGATCTGCGTATTTGCTTGTCCTGTAAATGTAACTTTCTATTCTCTATACAAAAGTAGCAGGTACTTACGCTGGAAAGTGCGTAGTTTAAAAGATATTTCGATCTTAATTTCATGAAATGTAGCGGATGAAAGACAAACAAGACATAAACATTTCTCTTTGTCTATGGTAAGTCAAGTTTTACAAAATTAAAGTTAAGATATCCTTTAAACCAAGCATAAACTAAGCGTTTTTAGACACAAATACCTTGATACTGTTGTATGGAAAATAGAAAATCGCATTAACTGGTAATTAGAAGAACCTAGAATTAAATGACCTTGAGAAAACAGATTCTTCCCACTGTTTGCAATGTCCTTAGATCAAAATACAATGATTCTAAAAAATTTAAATTACGTACAAAGTCATGCACGCGATAGTACTTTACAATTATGCTACACGATGCTCTATATTCGTGTTAAAGTCTGTAAACATATCTTGAATAGATCGTCAACCGCGATGTAGACTGTTACATCAACCTGTAGTAAATCCGATAGTAAACAGCAAGTATTATTTTATTAAAATATGTAATAAATAAATAATAATAAAATATATTATTTTATATTAACAGAAATTGAGATATTTCAATACGAGTTTCCGATATGATTACCATTCGCTTCAATATATTTCTACGAACGATTAACGTACCACTTGCTACTCATAAGTGCGAGTCATATATTCATTGTCGAAAAATGTACAATTTAAGGCGTAATTTTTGTTTTAAAGAGCATCGTAAGGTACCCTTACACATACGTTTAACAGAATTTAAATTTAATTAGGCATGTTAATTTTAACGTGGCTGTTATTAAACTTGAAAGAGGCAAGATTTTAGAGAAAGCTTAAACTTTCAATGAAGAAACATTACGAGATGCATGCTTATGGAAGAAGAAAGTTTTACATAAGGGATAACCGATTGCTCGGAACGATATTCGTGGTTAGAGAATGACTTTCACTCTTCAATGGCATAGATAATCGACAATGCTGACGAAGATTAAATTTTCTATCTGCAAGATTGTTACAAATATCCAAGATAGATCGTGCGCAAATTTTATATTACCTTTCTCATAAATTAAATTATATTAATTGCAAATAGATCATAAACTATAGTTTACTATCATATATTGGGTTGACAACTAAGTGATTGTCATTACCACCTAATGACAAAATCAGCAATCACTTAGTTGCTAAACCAATAGGACAAACCCCACACTAAAATGATAGAAGACTGAAAAATTTGTTAAATTAAATGAAATTGAGCCTCGAACAATGCACGAGGTAATTACGCAAAAGAGGAAGCCTCGATTCTAATGACCTTGAGCTTGAAATATACATGGCAGAGGGGAAGGGCACGAGTGATATATTTCATTGCCCGAAGCGTGGGATAGTCATGGTCCAAAAGTTATGACAAACGGAAATGGTACTTGCTACGTACATTTACTTCGATTTGAAATTGAATCTGCATTTGCATAGGATTGCGATCTTAGTAGCGCTATATTCCCAACTTCTGCACCACAATCGAATTAAACATAGACGAGTAACGGATTAAGGAGTTTTTATTGGTGAGAACGAGGGCAGAGCGAAATGGGTACAACGTGCACTTGTCATTTCTTCGCACAATTTGTAGTAACATAGTTTCTTTCTGGACGTTTCCAGACGATATTCTGGAGACGTTCTAAAGTTTCCTATACACTAGCTAGCACGCTCGCTAAGCGTGCAAGTCGTAAATAGCTTAGCCAATGTACATTAGCGACGCATTAAGTGTATAACCGACAAGTTTTTCAGAATGTGACGTAATTTCTTTATATTTTGTTACTTGTGTAATAGAAATTCGATTATCCAAACAATTTATCCCCCTATTATTATTAGTTCGAATATGGGAGGTTCTACTGTGATTATTCTGGCTACAAAAGATACTAATTCGAAGCAAAGTGAAGGAATTGAATACTTTTTGGTACATTGTAGTGGATTTCTTGCTACAGAGTTGAAGAATAATTGAATTACTTTTGCACTTGGGAACTGGATCAACTGCAGGAAGCAAAAAAAAGGTGAAAGTTTCGTTCACAACGTAGTATTCTTATCTTTTATCAATTGCACTTTGAATGAAGTTGACACAAAGAAATTCAAAGACCAATCAAAAATAGGACGAGGAACGGCAAAATCGAAAAACTACATACATATAATCCTTTAGATTCTAGTATAATTATCGTTAAAATATACATTTTGCTTTATTATGTTTTCCAATATGTGCAATGTATGGTTATTTAATGTAAGCACTCGATTAAATGTAAGCGCTGAGTAATTCTCACGCGCGTATAGACACGTATATGTTCAATTTGCGCAACGAAATGACCACGTGCAAAGTTTGTTAAAAGAAATAAATTCAGTTTTCTTCTTCTTTTAAATATCGAGTGGTCTATTAAACTTCCGATAATAATCTTTAGCAAATTTTGGAATCTTGGGATTCAACGATTATTAGTACCAGTAATTATTTAATTTATTCTTCAATAATACGATATTATTCTATACAATTTTCATGAAATTTAACGATGACATTATAAAAAATGGAACTCTTTTCCTTTATGCATCATTAACTTTCACACTTTTTAATAAATACGACCGATTTTTAACATCTGGCTACTACTTCGTACAAATCATCATATTCTTCATAGATCGCACTGTGATATCACCAAACGTCATTTTCTTCGTTTATATTGTTCATGAATGTACCCACAATATTTTTCTAATTTATCAAGGAATATTGTATGCTAGAGAAAGTCTTCATTTCAATTGAACGGATGATTTTGTATTTTTGGTCGAGTTAGTGAAAGTAGCTTCGTCTTTAACGCTATTAAGGTCGCGTATTCCTTTAATTAATTACGAAATACCATCGCTTCTGAATGTTCGAAAGTGAATGATATATATTAGCAAACTGTTAAACATTGCAATAAGCCATATGTACATCGTATAATGTTGTACTATATGTATTTTTCATAAAGATTTAAGTTTATCCTATCATATTAGTACTTTTACGTTTTCGTTATTCATCGTACGCGCGAATCAATTGATGGCCAACCATGTTAGGAGAAGACACGAGGAGAAGGATAAAAAACCATAAATACTGTTTCTTTTTTATCCTCCCCCGCCCTCCTCTACTCTTTAAAGTTACTTTTTAGAAAATATTCTTCACAAATTTTTAGTTGTACAGAAAAGGGAAAAATGTTTCGAGTAATAAAAGCTAATACGCAGTTCCATTTGACAAAATAGGGATGGCATTTTTTCCATCCATAGAAAACTCAATTCAAAAATTTCTTTTAATCGAGAAGGTTACGCCCTGTGAACCATTTGACACGTGAAAAACTTTCGAGATCTACAATAGCTTTGGAAACAACAACATTCTATATATCTCATGTTATTCGGTGGTTACTTTGTTTTCTGAATTTTTTAACGTCGAAATATCGGTACTTTATAGAACAGTCATAATTACAGCAAATGTACTTATAATTTGCTTAGGAAATGAACGTTCTTCATTGTCTCGTTACCTAATCGAAGTCATTGTATCACAGTTGAACGAAACTAGGAAACAGCATAATGTTACGTAGGAATCTCATCAAGTATATAACACGGTATAAAGCCAACATCCGGGCTCTGCGTATTTCTTTATACTTTTCTTCCGAGCTTACGGTAATACGCATAGTATACGAGTAATTTATACATATTATTAAAAAGAAAACTATACTTTCGTTACCTTAAAATTTTTATTTGACTCATAATCGAGTCTCTTCAGAAGACAAATTGATTAACTCTACTTTTCATTAATTTCTTAATCTCACTACATAGATAGTGCGATTGATATTCGATTCTCCAGAAACAAATGACTTATTTTTATAGGTACATTGATCGTGACATGATAACATAAATAAAAGTTATAGAGTTGGTCAATATGGCTGCTGAACCGCATAACTATAACTTTTTCATTTATTTATTTATTTGTAAAAGAAAAGTCAGTACAAACCAAATATAGAAAGTGTCGGTAAAATCTTGGAAGTGCATTTACCGGCTATTTAATTTGATCTTTGGAAACTTCACCATGAATAGCAACATGTAGTAATACACAAAACAGTTTGTCGAAAACTAAAAACGATATCGTGATTATCTGACCAGGTGCTATACTTTATGAATTAAATTGTTGAACCGATGCATACACCACAACTTTCATATGTACACTGCAGCAATCGACGAAGAGACGAAGAGGCTGAACCAAGAATTCGAAGGGTTGTGAAGATGATACTGAACTCGCTTGTAAGAGTTCACCTGATGATATACCTGAGAGAACTGAAGCACGTGATTCGAGTTCAAAGTACTTTCACTGCTAGACTATAATAGTTCTGCAGCTTGTTCCTCTTCTTTCTCTTCTTCCTAATTCGCTTCTTTCTCACACTCACGGGCTCAACAAGCTGAAACGGAGATGATCGACGCTGCGGTGATCGATATCCTGGGTCAATAACGATTGACTAACTGGTTGTCCTCGTAAATAGATAGTTTCTTGTTGGAATTTATTTTACTGAAGGAAAGAGGAGGAATAACGTAATAACGATAACGTAATAATAATATAATATATTAATTCGTGTGAATTATTAATGTAACTTTAGATTAAAGTAAATATAAAACAATATATTATAGTAACGGTATGATATTATTATGCAATAGTAAACAATATTATAATAATAGCTTTCATAGCAGAATAATAGCTTAAAATAAGTTACTAATTAATTTTCAAGATGATGCATTACAAGTACATATTATACGTACACATTATTCTTCATGAAGATGTAGATATGTAATTAGCAATAGAAATATAGATAAAAATTTACGTAAATACTAATTATATAATAATATAAATGTTATATACGCACATTTAACCGTATTTTAATGAAATACAAAATTAATAAAATTTGTGGCTTGGTGCAAAAGGTATCAACGTCGATATTAATAAAGTTGAGATATTAGCATTTAGAGATATGTTAAAAAATTCATGGTCGAATAATTTCTAATACAAAAGTTCCTACTGTTTCAAATTTCTTTTTTAATACGAAAAAAGAGACTTAAAACGTGCTATTTGCGTGTTTTACGTTGACTTTGGTACTTTTTCAAAAAGTTATAGTCATTTTTGGATAGAATGCGAAATCATTTTTTATATGTGGTATTTGCGCCTGTTGCATTAAGGTACAGAAATATAATTAAGTTTTACACGAAGCAAGCATCTGTTAGTTAATTGTTCCATAAACTATCGTTGCGATAACTTCATCGTTAATTCGTTATCGATAAAAGCATCAAGAGGAGACGTACTAATATGAATCTTTTCGCATCGTGTACAATCCATACCTTCACAATGTCGAAGAAAGATGTGTATCGCTGCATTGCTGTTCTCCTCTTACTTTGCTATTTCCCACGGTGTGGCGACTTTTCCGTGAAAGGTATTCATGCAAACTGATACGCAAATTCGATTTCATAATGATCTGTAACCGTAAAGTAAGAAACCAATTATTCAAGTAGTCTGATCCAGCCATTGGTAATTTTATATAATGGTCAAACGAGCCATGATAGTGAAGTAGCGCAGCGCGTAAAGAGTCTTCAAGCTCTTTGATTTATTACAAATTCTTATTTTAAATTTCTTTTCCTTTTTTCGTATATTATCCTTGAATCTTATAAGCCCTGTACAGACGTGAACGTTCGATAAATTGATTTAACGATGTAGCAACTGTAGCACGTATACGTTTATTCCACCGAAGAAACGCTGGTAATAATTGCATAAATGCAATTGTGTTATTTACGTTTCATGGAAATTGCGAAGAATTTACAGATAATCAGAGTAAGAGATCGATCGAATGTTTTCTTCGTAGTCTTCTAGTTTAATCAGATGAATAATATTATTTATATTAATAATAAGCGAACAACTTTATCGATAGCATCATTGACATACTAGAAAATGAACAGATATCTTGAGCTCGTGATTACACATATCTAATGCATGCGAGTCGTGATCTCTTAACCGTGAGATAAAACGTAATATAGCACATAGACTGTTACGAAACTCGAGTACCTGCAGTTTTGTTCCTTCAAGAATTATTATACCATATCGAGCGATTCCTATCCGTTTAATTTTTAAACTATTTTTCCATACACCAAAAAACAGAACGCCTATAAAAATAAATTCTTTAATTATCCTTACTGAAGACAACAAGTGGTGGAAAAGATCGAAATTAACTCGAAGAAAAGAATTAAGCTAAGCAGTAAATGTGGAGTATAACGCGAATCGAATTGTCTAGATAAGCCCATCAGCAGCGGAGATACGATTATTTAGATTATTTGGCCTTGAAAATTCGTAGGCTGTAAATGCATTGGATCTGCCAGGCAACACCGTTGACATAGCGCAAACCGACTGATATGCTCTGTATAAAGAATCAAATTTGGAGTATAACGCGAATCGAATTGTCTAGATAAGCCCATCAGCAGCGGAGATACGATTATTTAGATTATTTGGCCTTGAAAATTCGTAGGCTGTAAATGCATTGGATCTGCCAGGCAACACCGTTGACATAGCGCAAACCGGGTGATGTGCTCTGTATAAAGAATCAAATTTGGAGTATAACGCGCATCGAATTGTCTAGATAAGCCCATCAGCAGCGGAGATACGATTATTTAGATTATTTGGCCTTGAAAATTCGTAGGCTGTAAATGCATTGGATCTGCCAGGCAACACCGTTGACATAGCGCAAACCGGGTGATGTGCTCTGTATAAAGAATCAAATTTGGAGTATAACGCGCATCGAATTGTCTAGATAAGCCCATCAGCAGCGGAGATACGATTATTTAGATTATTTGGCCTTGAAAATTCGTAGGCTGTAAATGCATTGGATCTGCCAGGCAACACCGTTGACATAGCGCAAACCGGGTGATGTGCTCTGTATAAAGAATCAAATGTGGAGTATAACGCGCATCGAATTGTCTAGATAAGCCCATCAGCAGCGGAGATACGATTATTTAGGTTATTTGGCCTTGAAAATTCGAAAACTATAATTGCATTGGATCTGCCAGGCAACACCGTTGACATAGCGCAAACCGACTGATATGCTCTGTATAAAGAATCAAATTTGGAGTATAACGCGAATCGAATTGTCTAGATAAGCACATCAGCAGCGGAGATACGATTATTTAGATTATTTCGCCTTGAAAATTCGTAGGCTGTAAATGCATTGGATCTGCCAGGCAACACCGTTGACATAGCGCAAACCGACTGATATGCTCTGTATAAAGAATCAAATTTGGAGTATAACGCGAATCGAATTGTCTAGATAAGCCCATCAGCAGCGGAGATACGATTATTTAGATTATTTGGCCTTGAAAATTCGTAGGCTGTAAATGCATTGGATCTGCCAGGCAACACCGTTGACATAGCGCAAACCGGGTGATGTGCTCTGTATAAAGAATCAAATTTGGAGTATAACGCGCATCGAATTGTCTAGATAAGCCCATCAGCAGCGGAGATACGATTATTTAGATTATTTGGCCTTGAAAATTCGTAGGCTGTAAATGCATTGGATCTGCCAGGCAACACCGTTGACATAGCGCAAACCGGGTGATGTGCTCTGTATAAAGAATCAAATTTGGAGTATAACGCGCATCGAATTGTCTAGATAAGCCCATCAGCAGCGGAGATACGATTATTTAGATTATTTGGCCTTGAAAATTCGTAGGCTGTAAATGCATTGGATCTGCCAGGCAACACCGTTGACATAGCGCAAACCGGGTGATGTGCTCTGTATAAAGAATCAAATGTGGAGTATAACGCGCATCGAATTGTCTAGATAAGCCCATCAGCAGCGGAGATACGATTATTTAGGTTATTTGGCCTTGAAAATTCGAAAACTATAATTGCATTGGATCTGCCAGGCAACACCGTTGACATAGCGCAAACCGACTGATATGCTCTGTATAAAGAATCAAATTTGGAGTATAACGCGAATCGAATTGTCTAGATAAGCACATCAGCAGCGGAGATACGATTATTTAGATTATTTCGCCTTGAAAATTCGTAGGCTGTAAATGCATTGGATCTGCCAGGCAACACCGTTGACATAGCGCAAACCGACTGATATGCTCTGTATAAAGAATCAAATTTGGAGTATAACGCGAATCGAATTGTCTAGATAAGCCCATCAGCAGCGGAGATACGATTATTTAGATTATTTGGCCTTGAAAATTCGTAGGCTGTAAATGCATTGGATCTGCCAGGCAACACCGTTGACATAGCGCAAACCGGGTGATGTGCTCTGCATAAAGAATCAAATTTGGAGTATAACGCGCATCGAATTGTCTACATAATCCCATCAGCAGCGGAGATACGATTATTTAGATTATTTGGCCTTGAAAATTCGAAAACTATAATTGCATTGGATCTGCCAGGCAACACCGTTGACATAGCGCAAATCGACTGATATGCTCTGTATAAAGAATCAAATTTGGAGTATAACGCGAATCGAATTGTCTAGATAAGCCCATCAGCAGCGGAGATACGATTATTTAGATTATTTGGCCTTGAAAATTCGTAGGCTGTAAATGCATTGGATCTGCCAGGCAACACCGTTGACATAGCGCAAACCGGGTGATGTGCTCTGTATAAAGAATCAAATTTGGAGTATAACGCGCATCGAATTGTCTAGATAAGCCCATCAGCAGCGGAGATACGATTATTTAGATTATTTGGCCTTGAAAATTCGTAGGCTGTAAATGCATTGGATCTGCCAGGCAACACCGTTGACATAGCGCAAACCGACTGATATGCTCTGTATAAAGAATCAAATTTGGAGTATAACGCGAATCGAATTATCTAGATAAGCCCATCAGCAGCGGAGATACGATTATTTAGATTATTTGGCCTTGAAAATTCGAAAACTATAATTGCATTGGATCTGCCAGGCAACACCGTTGACATAGCGCAAACCGACTGATATGCTCTGTATAAAGAATCAAATTTGGAGTATAACGCGAATCGAATTGTCTAGATAAGCCCATCAGCAGCGGAGATACGATTATTTAGATTATTTGGCCTTGAAAATTCGTAGGCTGTAAATGCATTGGATCTGCCAGGCAACACCGTTGACATAGCGCAAACCGACTGATATGCTCTGTATAAAGAATCAAATTTGGAGTATAACGCGAATCGAATTGTCTAGATAAGCCCATCAGCAGCGGAGAAACGATTATTTAGATTATTTGGCCTTGAAAATTCGTAGGCTGTAAATGCATTGGATCTGCCAGGCAACACCGTTGACATAGCGCAAACCGGGTGATGTGCTCTGAATAAAGAATCAAATTTGGAGTATAACGCGCATCGAATTGTCTAGATAAGCCCATCAGCAGCGGAGATACGATTATTTAGATTATTTGGCCTTGAAAATTCGTAGCCTGTAAATGCATTGGATCTGCCAGGCAACACCGTTGACATAGCGCAAACCGACTGATATGCTCTGTATAAAGAATCAAATTTGGAGTATAACGCGAATCGAATTATCTAGATAAGCCCATCAGCAGCGGAGATACGATTATTTAGATTATTTGGCCTTGAAAATTCGTAGGCTGTAAATGCATTGGATCTGCCAGGCAACACCGTTGACATAGCGCAAACCGGGTGATGTGCTCTGTATAAAGAATCAAATTTGGAGTATAACGCGCATCGAATTGTCTAGATAAGCCCATCAGCAGCGGAGATACGATTATTTAGATTATTTGGCCTTGAAAATTCGTAGGCTGTAAATGCATTGGATCTGCCAGGCAACACCGTTGACATAGCGCAAACCGGGTGATGTGCTCTGTATAAAGAATCAAATTTGGAGTATAACGCGCATCGAATTGTCTAGATAAGCCCATCAGCAGCGGAGATACGATTATTTAGATTATTTGGCCTTGAAAATTCGTAGGCTGTAAATGCATTGGATCTGCCAGGCAACACCGTTGACATAGCGCAAACCGGGTGATGTGCTCTGTATAAAGAATCAAATTTGGAGTATAACGCGCATCGAATTGTCTAGATAAGCCCATCAGCAGCGGAGATACGATTATTTAGATTATTTGGCCTTGAAAATTCGTAGGCTGTAAATGCATTGGATCTGCCAGGCAACACCGTTGACATAGCGCAAACCGGGTGATGTGCTCTGTATAAAGAATCAAATGTGGAGTATAACGCGCATCGAATTGTCTAGATAAGCCCATCAGCAGCGGAGATACGATTATTTAGGTTATTTGGCCTTGAAAATTCGAAAACTATAATTGCATTGGATCTGCCAGGCAACACCGTTGACATAGCGCAAACCGACTGATATGCTCTGTATAAAGAATCAAATTTGGAGTATAACGCGAATCGAATTGTCTAGATAAGCACATCAGCAGCGGAGATACGATTATTTAGATTATTTCGCCTTGAAAATTCGTAGGCTGTAAATGCATTGGATCTGCCAGGCAACACCGTTGACATAGCGCAAACCGACTGATATGCTCTGTATAAAGAATCAAATTTGGAGTATAACGCGAATCGAATTGTCTAGATAAGCCCATCAGCAGCGGAGATACGATTATTTAGATTATTTGGCCTTGAAAATTCGTAGGCTGTAAATGCATTGGATCTGCCAGGCAACACCGTTGACATAGCGCAAACCGGGTGATGTGCTCTGCATAAAGAATCAAATTTGGAGTATAACGCGCATCGAATTGTCTACATAATCCCATCAGCAGCGGAGATACGATTATTTAGATTATTTGGCCTTGAAAATTCGAAAACTATAATTGCATTGGATCTGCCAGGCAACACCGTTGACATAGCGCAAATCGACTGATATGCTCTGTATAAAGAATCAAATTTGGAGTATAACGCGAATCGAATTGTCTAGATAAGCCCATCAGCAGCGGAGATACGATTATTTAGATTATTTGGCCTTGAAAATTCGTAGGCTGTAAATGCATTGGATCTGCCAGGCAACACCGTTGACATAGCGCAAACCGGGTGATGTGCTCTGTATAAAGAATCAAATTTGGAGTATAACGCGCATCGAATTGTCTAGATAAGCCCATCAGCAGCGGAGATACGATTATTTAGATTATTTGGCCTTGAAAATTCGTAGGCTGTAAATGCATTGGATCTGCCAGGCAACACCGTTGACATAGCGCAAACCGACTGATATGCTCTGTATAAAGAATCAAATTTGGAGTATAACGCGAATCGAATTATCTAGATAAGCCCATCAGCAGCGGAGATACGATTATTTAGATTATTTGGCCTTGAAAATTCGAAAACTATAATTGCATTGGATCTGCCAGGCAACACCGTTGACATAGCGCAAACCGACTGATATGCTCTGTATAAAGAATCAAATTTGGAGTATAACGCGAATCGAATTGTCTAGATAAGCCCATCAGCAGCGGAGATACGATTATTTAGATTATTTGGCCTTGAAAATTCGTAGGCTGTAAATGCATTGGATCTGCCAGGCAACACCGTTGACATAGCGCAAACCGGGTGATGTGCTCTGAATAAAGAATCAAATTTGGAGTATAACGCGCATCGAATTGTCTAGATAAGCCCATCAGCAGCGGAGATACGATTATTTAGATTATTTGGCCTTGAAAATTCGTAGCCTGTAAATGCATTGGATCTGCCAGGCAACACCGTTGACATAGCGCAAACCGACTGATATGCTCTGTATAAAGAATCAAATTTGGAGTATAACGCGAATCGAATTATCTAGATAAGCCCATCAGCAGCGGAGATACGATTATTTAGATTATTTGGCCTTGAAAATTCGTAGGCTGTAAATGCATTGGATCTGCCAGGCAACACCGTTGACATAGCGCAAACCGGGTGATGTGCTCTGTATAAAGAATCAAATTTGGAGTATAACGCGCATCGAATTGTCTAGATAAGCCCATCAGCAGCGGAGATACGATTATTTAGATTATTTGGCCTTGAAAATTCGTAGGCTGTAAATGCATTGGATCTGCCAGGCAACACCGTTGACATAGCGCAAACCGGGTGATGTGCTCTGTATAAAGAATCAAATTTGGAGTATAACGCGCATCGAATTGTCTAGATAAGCCCATCAGCAGCGGAGATACGATTATTTAGATTATTTGGCCTTGAAAATTCGTAGGCTGTAAATGCATTGGATCTGCCAGGCAACACCGTTGACATAGCGCAAACCGGGTGATGTGCTCTGTATAAAGAATCAAATTTGGAGTATAACGCGCATCGAATTGTCTAGATAAGCCCATCAGCAGCGGAGATACGATTATTTAGATTATTTGGCCTTGAAAATTCGTAGGCTGTAAATGCATTGGATCTGCCAGGCAACACCGTTGACATAGCGCAAACCGGGTGATGTGCTCTGTATAAAGAATCAAATGTGGAGTATAACGCGCATCGAATTGTCTAGATAAGCCCATCAGCAGCGGAGATACGATTATTTAGGTTATTTGGCCTTGAAAATTCGAAAACTATAATTGCATTGGATCTGCCAGGCAACACCGTTGACATAGCGCAAACCGACTGATATGCTCTGTATAAAGAATCAAATTTGGAGTATAACGCGAATCGAATTGTCTAGATAAGCACATCAGCAGCGGAGATACGATTATTTAGATTATTTCGCCTTGAAAATTCGTAGGCTGTAAATGCATTGGATCTGCCAGGCAACACCGTTGACATAGCGCAAACCGACTGATATGCTCTGTATAAAGAATCAAATTTGGAGTATAACGCGAATCGAATTGTCTAGATAAGCCCATCAGCAGCGGAGATACGATTATTTAGATTATTTGGCCTTGAAAATTCGTAGGCTGTAAATGCATTGGATCTGCCAGGCAACACCGTTGACATAGCGCAAACCGGGTGATGTGCTCTGCATAAAGAATCAAATTTGGAGTATAACGCGCATCGAATTGTCTACATAATCCCATCAGCAGCGGAGATACGATTATTTAGATTATTTGGCCTTGAAAATTCGAAAACTATAATTGCATTGGATCTGCCAGGCAACACCGTTGACATAGCGCAAATCGACTGATATGCTCTGTATAAAGAATCAAATTTGGAGTATAACGCGAATCGAATTGTCTAGATAAGCCCATCAGCAGCGGAGATACGATTATTTAGATTATTTGGCCTTGAAAATTCGTAGGCTGTAAATGCATTGGATCTGCCAGGCAACACCGTTGACATAGCGCAAACCGGGTGATGTGCTCTGTATAAAGAATCAAATTTGGAGTATAACGCGCATCGAATTGTCTAGATAAGCCCATCAGCAGCGGAGATACGATTATTTAGATTATTTGGCCTTGAAAATTCGTAGGCTGTAAATGCATTGGATCTGCCAGGCAACACCGTTGACATAGCGCAAACCGACTGATATGCTCTGTATAAAGAATCAAATTTGGAGTATAACGCGAATCGAATTATCTAGATAAGCCCATCAGCAGCGGAGATACGATTATTTAGATTATTTGGCCTTGAAAATTCGAAAACTATAATTGCATTGGATCTGCCAGGCAACACCGTTGACATAGCGCAAACCGACTGATATGCTCTGTATAAAGAATCAAATTTGGAGTATAACGCGAATCGAATTGTCTAGATAAGCCCATCAGCAGCGGAGATACGATTATTTAGATTATTTGGCCTTGAAAATTCGTAGGCTGTAAATGCATTGGATCTGCCAGGCAACACCGTTGACATAGCGCAAACCGACTGATATGCTCTGTATAAAGAATCAAATTTGGAGTATAACGCGAATCGAATTGTCTAGATAAGCCCATCAGCAGCGGAGAAACGATTATTTAGATTATTTGGCCTTGAAAATTCGTAGGCTGTAAATGCATTGGATCTGCCAGGCAACACCGTTGACATAGCGCAAACCGGGTGATGTGCTCTGAATAAAGAATCAAATTTGGAGTATAACGCGCATCGAATTGTCTAGATAAGCCCATCAGCAGCGGAGATACGATTATTTAGATTATTTGGCCTTGAAAATTCGTAGCCTGTAAATGCATTGGATCTGCCAGGCAACACCGTTGACATAGCGCAAACCGACTGATATGCTCTGTATAAAGAATCAAATTTGGAGTATAACGCGAATCGAATTATCTAGATAAGCCCATCAGCAGCGGAGATACGATTATTTAGATTATTTGGCCTTGAAAATTCGTAGGCTGTAAATGCATTGGATCTGCCAGGCAACACCGTTGACATAGCGCAAACCGGGTGATGTGCTCTGTATAAAGAATCAAATTTGGAGTATAACGCGCATCGAATTGTCTAGATAAGCCCATCAGCAGCGGAGATACGATTATTTAGATTATTTGGCCTTGAAAATTCGTAGGCTGTAAATGCATTGGATCTGCCAGGCAACACCGTTGACATAGCGCAAACCGGGTGATGTGCTCTGTATAAAGAATCAAATGTGGAGTATAACGCGCATCGAATTGTCTAGATAAGCCCATCAGCAGCGGAGATACGATTATTTAGGTTATTTGGCCTTGAAAATTCGAAAACTATAATTGCATTGGATCTGCCAGGCAACACCGTTGACATAGCGCAAACCGACTGATATGCTCTGTATAAAGAATCAAATTTGGAGTATAACGCGAATCG
Organism: Bombus lapidarius; assembly: GCA_936014575.1. Taxonomy (NCBI): domain Eukaryota; kingdom Metazoa; phylum Arthropoda; class Insecta; order Hymenoptera; family Apidae; genus Bombus; species Bombus lapidarius. The sequence goes on from CAKXZU010000088.1 coordinate 654,865, forward strand.
AATTGTCTAGATAAGCCCATCAGCAGCGGAGATACGATTATTTAGATTATTTGGCCTTGAAAATTCGTAGGCTGTAAATGCATTGGATCTGCCAGGCAACACCGTTGACATAGCGCAAACCGACTGATATGCTCTGTATAAAGAATCAAATTTGGAGTATAACGCGCATCGAATTGTCTAGATAACCCCATCAGCAGCGGAGATACGATTATTTAGATTATTTGATATTGAAAATTCGAAAACTATAATTGCATTGGATCTGCCAGGCAACACCGTTGACATAGCGCAAACCGGTTGATGTGCTCTGTATAAAGAATCAAATTTGGAGTATAACGCGCATCGAATTGTCTACATAATCCCATCAGCAGCGGAGATACGATTATTTAGATTATTTGCAATTGAAAATTCGTAGGCTGTAAATGCATTGGATCTGCCAGGCAACACCGTTGACATAGCGCAAACCGGGTGATGTGCTCTGTATAAAGAATCAAATGTGGAGTATAACGCGCATCGAATTGTCTAGATAACCCCATCAGCAGCGGAGATACGATTATTTAGATTATTTGCCCTTGAAAATTCGTGGGCTGTAAATGCATTGGATCTGCCAGGCAACACCGTTGACATAGCGCAAACCGGGTGATGTGCTTTGTATAAAGAATCAAATTTGGAGTATAACGCGCATCGAATTGTCTAGATAAGCCCATCAGCAGCGGAGATACGATTATTTAGATTATTTGGCCTTGAAAATTCGTAGGCTGTAAATGCATTGGATCTGCCAGGCAACACCGTTGACATAGCGCAAACCGGGTGATGTGCTCTGTATAAAGAATCAAATTTGGAGTATAACGCGTATCGAATTGTCTAGATAACCTAATCAGCAGCGGAGATACGATTATTTAGATTATTTGGCCTTGAAAATTCGTAGGCTGTAAATGCATTGGATCTGCCAGGCAACACCGTTGACATAGCGTAAACCGGGTGATGTGCTCTGTATAAAGAATCAAATTTGGAGTATAACGCGTATCGAATTGTCTAGATAACCCAATCAGCAGCGGAGATACGATTATTTAGATTATTTGGCCTTGAAAATTCGTAGGCTGTAAATGCATTGGATCTGCCAGGCAACACCGTTGACATAGCGCAAACCGGGTGATGTGCTCTGTATAAAGAATCAAATTTGGAGTATGACGCGCATCGAATTGTATAGATAAGCCCATCAGCAGCGGAGATACGATTATTTAGATTATTTCGCCTTGAAAATTCGTAGGCTGTAAATGCATTGGATCTGCCAGGCAACACCGTTGACATAGGGCAAAACGACTGATATGCTCTGTATAAAGAATCAAATTTTTAGTATAACGCGCATCGAATTGTCTAGATAAGCCCATCAGCAGCGGAGATACGATTATTTAGATTATTTGGCCTTGAAAATTCGTAGGCTGTAAATGCATTGGATCTGCCAGGCAACACCGTTGACATAGCGCAAACCGACTGATATGCTCTGTATAAAGAATCAAATTTGGAGTATAACGCGAATCGAATTGTCTAGATAAGCCCATCAGCAGCGGAGATACGATTATTTAGATTATTTGGCCTTGAAAATTCGTAGGCTGTAAATGCATTGGATCTGCCAGGCAACACCGTTGACATAGCGCAAACCGGGTGATGTGCTCTGCATAAAGAATCAAATTTGGAGTAAAACGCGTATCGAATTGTCTACATAATCCCATCAGCAGCGGAGATACGATTATTTAGATTATTTGCCCTTGAAAATTCGTAGGCTGTAAATGCATTGGATCTGCCAGGCAACACCGTTTACATAGCGCAAACCAACTGACATGCTCTGTATAAAGAATCCAATTTGGAGTATAACGCGCATCGAATTGTCTAGATAACCCCATCAGCAGCGGAGATACGATTATTTAGATTATTTGATATTGAAAATTCGAAAACTATAATTGCATTGGATCTGCCAGGCAACACCGTTGACATAGCGCAAACCGGTTGATGTGCTCTGTATAAAGAATCAAATTTGAGTATAACGCGCATCGAATTGTCTACATAATCCCATCAGCAGCGGAGATACGATTATTTAGATTATTTGCAATTGAAAATTCGTAGGCTGTAAATGCATTGGATCTGCCAGGCAACACCGTTGACATAGCGCAAACCGGGTGATGTGCTCTGTATAAAGAATCAAATGTGGAGTATAACGCGCATCGAATTGTCTAGATAAGCCCATCAGCAGCGGAGATACGATTATTTAGATTATTTGCCCTTGAAAATTCGTGGGCTGTAAATGCATTGGATCTGCCAGGCAACACCGTTGACATAGCGCAAACAAGGTGATGTGCTCTGTATAAAGAATCAAATTTGGAGTATAACGCGCATCGAATTGTCTAGATAAGCCCATCAGCAGCGGAGATACGATTATTTAGATTATTTGGCCTTGAAAATTCGTAGGCTGTAAATGCATTGGATCTGCCAGGCAACACCGTTGACATAGCGCAAACCGGGTGATGTGCTCTGTATAAAGAATCAAATTTGGAGTATAACGCGTATCGAATTGTCTAGATAACCTAATCAGCAGCGGAGATACGATTATTTAGATTATTTGGCCTTGAAAATTCGTAGGCTGTAAATGCATTGGATCTGCCAGGCAACACCGTTGACATAGCGTAAACCGGGTGATGTGCTCTGTATAAAGAATCAAATTTGGAGTATAACGCGTATCGAATTGTCTAGATAACCCAATCAGCAGCGGAGATACGATTATTTAGATTATTTGGCCTTGAAAATTCGTAGGCTGTAAATGCATTGGATCTGCCAGGCAACACCGTTGACATAGCGCAAACCGGGTGATGTGCTCTGTATAAAGAATCAAATTTGGAGTATGACGCGCATCGAATTGTATAGATAAGCCCATCAGCAGCGGAGATACGATTATTTAGATTATTTCGCCTTGAAAATTCGTAGGCTGTAAATGCATTGGATCTGCCAGGCAACACCGTTGACATAGGGCAAAACGACTGATATGCTCTGTATAAAGAATCAAATTTTTAGTATAACGCGCATCGAATTGTCTAGATAAGCCCATCAGCAGCGGAGATACGATTATTTAGATTATTTGGCCTTGAAAATTCGTAGGCTGTAAATGCATTGTATCTGCCAGGAAACACCGTTGACATAGCGCAAACCGGGTGATGTGCTCTGTATAAAGAATCAAATGTGGAGTATAACGCGCATCGAATTGTCTAGATAAGCCCATCAGCAGCGGAGATACGATTATTTAGATTATTTGGCCTTGAAAATTCGTAGGCTGTAAATGCATTGGATCTGCCAGGCAACACCGTTGACATAGCGCAAACCGGGTGGTGTGCTCTGTATAAAGAATCAAATTTGGAGTATAACGCGCATCGAATTGTCTAGATAAGCCCATCAGCAGCAGAGATACGATTATTTAGATTATTTGGCCTTGAAAATTCGTAGGCTGTAAATGCATTGGATCTGCCAGGCAACACCGTTGACATAGCGCAAACCGGGTGATGTGCTCTGTATAAAGAATCAAATTTGGAGTATAACGCGCATCGAATTGTCTAGATAACCCCATCAGCAGCGGAGATACGATTATTTAGATTATTTGGCCTTGAAAATTCGAAAACTATAATTGCATTGTATCTGCCAGGAAACACCGTTGACATAGCGCAAACCGGGTGATGTGCTCTGTATAAAGAATCAAATTTGGAGTATAACGCGTATCGAATTGTCTAGATAACCCAATCAGCAGCGGAGATACGATTATTTAGATTATTTGGCCTTGAAAATTCGTAGGCTGTAAATGCATTGGATCTGCCAGGCAACACCGTTGACATAGCGCAAACCGGGTGATGTGCTCTGTATAAAGAATCAAATTTGGAGTATAACGCGCATCGAATTGTCTAGATAACCCCATCAGCAGCGGAGATACGATTATTTAGATTATTTGGCCTTGAAAATTCGAAAACTATAATTGCATTGTATCTGCCAGGAAACACCGTTGACATAGCGCAAACCGGGTGATGTGCTCTGTATAAAGAATCAAATTTGGAGTATAACGCGTATCGAATTGTCTAGATAACCCAATCAGCAGCGGAGATACGATTATTTAGATTATTTGGCCTTGAAAATTCGTAGGCTGTAAATGCATTGGATCTGCCAGGCAACACCGTTGACATAGCGCAAACCGGGTGATGTGCTCTGTATAAAGAATCAAATTTGGAGTATGACGCGCATCGAATTGTATAGATAAGCCCATCAGCAGCGGAGATACGATTATTTAGATTATTTCGCCTTGAAAATTCGTAGGCTGTAAATGCATTGGATCTGCCAGGCAACACCGTTGACATAGGGCAAAACGACTGATATGCTCTGTATAAAGAATCAAATTTTTAGTATAACGCGCATCGAATTGTCTAGATAAGCCCATCAGCAGCGGAGATACGATTACTTAGATTATTTGGCCTTGAAAATTCGTAGGCTGTAAATGCATTGGATCTGCCAGGCAACACCGTTGACATAGCGCAAACCGGGTGGTGTGCTCTGTATAAAGAATCAAATTTGGAGTATAACGCGCATCGAATTGTCTAGATAAGCCCATCAGCAGCAGAGATACGATTATTTAGATTATTTGGCCTTAAAAATTCGTAGGCTGTAAATGCATTGGATCTGCCAGGCAACACCGTTGACATAGCGCAAACCGGGTGATGTGCTCTGTATAAAGAATCAAATTTGGAGTATAACGCGCATCGAATTGTCTAGATAACCCCAACAGCCGCGGAGATACGATTATTTAGATTATTTGGCCTTGAAAATTCGTAGGCTGTAAATGCATTGGATCTGCCAGGCAACACCGTTGACATAGCGCAAACCGGGTGATGTGCTCTGTATAAAGAATCAAATTTTTAGTATAACGCGAATCGAATTGTCTAGATAAGCCCATCAGCAGCGGAGATACGATTATTTAGATCATATGGCCTTGAAAATTCGTGGGCTGTAAATGCATTGGATCTGCCAGGCAACACCGTTGACATAGCGCAAGCCGGGTGATGTGCTCTGTATAAAGAATCAAATGTGGAGTATAACGCGCATCGAATTGTCTAGATAACCCCAAAAGCCGCGGAGATACGATTATTTAGATTATTTGGCCTTGAAGATTCAAAAACTATAATTTCATTGGATCTTGACAAGGAACAGCGTTGACATAGCGCAAACCGGCTGATGTGCTCTGTATAAAGAATCAAATGTGGAGTATAACGCGCATCGAATTGTCTAGATAACCCCAAAAGCCGCGGAGATACGATTATTTAGATTATTTGGCCTTGAAGATTCAAAAACTATAATTTCATTGGATCTTGACAAGGAACAGCGTTGACATAGCGCAAACCGGCTGATGTGCTCTGTATAAAGAATCAAATGTGGAGTATAACGCGCATCGAATTGTTTAGATAACCCCAAAAGCCGCGGAGATACGATTATTTAGATTATTTGGCCTTGAGGATTCGTAGGCTGTAAATGCATTGGATCTGCCAGGCAACACCGTTGACATAGCGCAAGCCGGGTGATGTGCTCTGTATAAAGAATCAAATTTGGAGTATGACGCGCATCGAATTGTCTAGATAAGCCCATCAGCAGCGGAGATACGATTATTTAGATTATTTGGCCTTGAAAATTCGTAGGCTGTAAATGCATTGGATCTGCCAGGCAACACCGTTGACATAGCGCAAACTGGGTGATGTGCTCTGTATAAAGAATCCAATTTGGAGTATAACGCGCATCGAATTGTCTAGATAACCCCATCAGCAGCGGAGATACGATTATTTGGATTATTTGGCCTTGAAAATTCGTAGGCTGTAAATGCATTGGATCTGCTAGGCAACACCGTTGACATAGCGCAAACCAACTGATATGCTCTGTATAAAGAATCAAATGTGGAGTATAACGCGCATCGAATTGTCTAGATAACCCCAACAGCCGCGGAGATACGATTATTTAGATTATTTGGCCTTGAAAATTCGTAGGCTGTAAATGCATTGGATCTGCCAGGCAACACCGTTGACATAGCGCAAACCGGGTGATGTGCTCTGAATAAAGAATCAAATTTGGAGTATAACGCGCATCGAATTGTCTAGATAAGCCCATCAGCAGCGGAGATACGATTATTTAGATTATTTGGCCTTGAAAATTCGTAGGCTGTAAATGCATTGGATCTGCCAGGCAACACCGTTGACATAGCGCAAACCGGGTGATGTGCTCTGTATAAAGAATCAAATTTGGAGTATAACGCGCATCGAATTGTCTAGATAACCCCATCAGCAGCGGAGATACGATTATTTAGATTATTTGGCCTTGAAAATTCGAAAACTATAATTGCATTGTATCTGCCAGGAAACACCGTTGACATAGCGCAAACCGGGTGATGTGCTCTGTATAAAGAATCAAATTTGGAGTATAACGCGTATCGAATTGTCTAGATAACCCAATCAGCAGCGGAGATACGATTATTTAGATTATTTGGCCTTGAAAATTCGTAGGCTGTAAATGCATTGGATCTGCCAGGCAACACCGTTGACATAGCGCAAACCGGGTGATGTGCTCTGTATAAAGAATCAAATTTGGAGTATGACGCGCATCGAATTGTATAGATAAGCCCATCAGCAGCGGAGATACGATTATTTAGATTATTTCGCCTTGAAAATTCGTAGGCTGTAAATGCATTGGATCTGCCAGGCAACACCGTTGACATAGGGCAAAACGACTGATATGCTCTGTATAAAGAATCAAATTTTTAGTATAACGCGCATCGAATTGTCTAGATAAGCCCATCAGCAGCGGAGATACGATTACTTAGATTATTTGGCCTTGAAAATTCGTAGGCTGTAAATGCATTGGATCTGCCAGGCAACACCGTTGACATAGCGCAAACCGGGTGGTGTGCTCTGTATAAAGAATCAAATTTGGAGTATAACGCGCATCGAATTGTCTAGATAAGCCCATCAGCAGCAGAGATACGATTATTTAGATTATTTGGCCTTAAAAATTCGTAGGCTGTAAATGCATTGGATCTGCCAGGCAACACCGTTGACATAGCGCAAACCGGGTGATGTGCTCTGTATAAAGAATCAAATTTGGAGTATAACGCGCATCGAATTGTCTAGATAACCCCAACAGCCGCGGAGATACGATTATTTAGATTATTTGGCCTTGAAAATTCGTAGGCTGTAAATGCATTGGATCTGCCAGGCAACACCGTTGACATAGCGCAAACCGACTGATATGCTCTGTATAAAGAATCAAATTTTTAGTATAACGCGAATCGAATTGTCTAGATAAGCCCATCAGCAGCGGAGATACGATTATTTAGATTATTTGGCCTTGAAAATTCGTAGGCTGTAAATGCATTGGATCTGCCAGGCAACACCGTTGACATAGCGCAAACCGGGTGATGTGCTCTGTATAAAGAATCAAATTTTTAGTATAACGCGAATCGAATTGTCTAGATAAGCCCATCAGCAGCGGAGATACGATTATTTAGATCATTTGGCCTTGAAAATTCGTGGGCTGTAAATGCATTGGATCTGCCAGGCAACACCGTTGACATAGCGCAAGCCGGGTGATGTGCTCTGTATAAAGAATCAAATTTTTAGTATAACGCGAATCGAATTGTCTAGATAAGCCCATCAGCAGCGGAGATACGATTATTTAGATCATTTGGCCTTGAAAATTCGTGGGCTGTAAATGCATTGGATCTGCCAGGCAACACCGTTGACATAGCGCAAGCCGGGTGATGTGCTCTGTATAAAGAATCAAATTTGGAGTATGACGCGAATCGAATTGTCTAGATAAGCCCATCAGCAGCGGAGGTACGATTATTTAGATTATTTGGCCTTGAAGATTCAAAAACTATAATTTCATTGGATCTTGACAAGGAACAGCGTTGACATAGCGCAAACCGGCTGATGTGCTCTGTATAAAGAATCAAATGTGGAGTATAACGCGCATCGAATTGTCTAGATAACCCCAAAAGCCGCGGAGATACGATTATTTAGATTATTTGGCCTTGAAGATTCAAAAACTATAATTTCATTGGATCTTGACAAGGAACAGCGTTGACATAGCGCAAACCGGCTGATGTGCTCTGTATAAAGAATCAAATGTGGAGTATAACGCGCATCGAATTGTTTAGATAACCCCAAAAGTCGCGGAGATACGATTATTTAGATTATTTGGCCTTGAAGATTCAAAAACTATAATTTCATTGGATCTTGACAAGGAACAACGTTGACATAGCGCAAACCGGCTGATGTGCTCTGTATAAAGAATCAAATGTGGAGTATAACGCGCATCGAATTGTCTAGATAACCCCAAAAGCCGCGGAGATACGATTATTTAGATTATTTGGCCTTGAAGATTCAAAAACTATAATTTCATTGGATCTTGACAAGGAACAGCGTTGACATAGCGCAAACCGGCTGATGTGCTCTGTATAAAGAATCAAATGTGGAGTATAACGCGCATCGAATTGTCTAGATAACCCCAAAAGCCGCGGAGATACGATTATTTAGATTATTTGGCCTTGAAGATTCAAAAACTATAATTTCATTGGATCTTGACAAGGAACAGCGTTGTCATAGCGCAAACCGGCTGATGTGCTCTGTATAAAGAATCAAATGTGGAGTATAACGCGCATCGAATTGTTTAGATAACCCCAAAAGCCGCGGAGATACGATTATTTAGATTATTTGGCCTTGAGGATTCGTAGGCTGTAAATGCATTGGATCTGCCAGGCAACACCGTTGACATAGCGCAAGCCGGGTGATGTGCTCTGTATAAAGAATCAAATTTGGAGTATGACGCGCATCGAATTGTCTAGATAAGCCCATCAGCAGCGGAGATACGATTATTTAGATTATTTGGCCTTGAAAATTCGTAGGCTGTAAATGCATTGGATCTGCCAGGCAACACCGTTGACATAGCGCAAACTGGGTGATGTGCTCTGTATAAAGAATCCAATTTGGAGTATAACGCGCATCGAATTGTCTAGATAACCCCATCAGCAGCGGAGATACGATTATTTGGATTATTTGGCCTTGAAAATTCGTAGGCTGTAAATGCATTGGATCTGCTAGGCAACACCGTTGACATAGCGCAAACCAACTGATATGCTCTGTATAAAGAATCAAATGTGGAGTATAACGCGCATCGAATTGTCTAGATAACCCCAACAGCCGCGGAGATACGATTATTTAGATTATTTGGCCTTGAAAATTCGTAGGCTGTAAATGCATTGGATCTGCCAGGCAACACCGTTGACATAGCGCAAACCGGGTGATGTGCTCTGAATAAAGAATCAAATTTGGAGTATAACGCGCATCGAATTGTCTAGATAAGACCATCAGCAGCGGAGATACGATTATTTAGATTATTTGGCCTTGAAAATTCGTAGGCTGTAAATGCATTGTATCTGCCAGGCAACACCTTTGACATAGCGCAAACCGGGTGATGTGCTCTGTATAAAGAATCAAATGTGGAGTATAACGCGCATCGAATTGTCTAGATAACCCCATCAGCAGCGGAGATACGATTATTTAGATTATTTGGCCTTGAAAATTCGTAGGCTGTAAATGCATTGGATCTGCCAGGCAACACCGTTGACATAGCGCAAACCGGGTGATGTGCTCTGAATAAAGAATCAAATTTGGAGTATAACGCGCATCGAATTGTCTAGATAAGACCATCAGCAGCGGAGATACGATTATTTAGATTATTTGGCCTTGAAAATTCGTAGGCTGTAAATGCATTGTATCTGCCAGGCAACACCTTTGACATAGCGCAAACCGGGTGATGTGCTCTGTATAAAGAATCAAATGTGGAGTATAACGCGCATCGAATTGTCTAGATAAGCCCATCAGCAGCGGAGATACGAATATTTAGATTATTTGGCCTTGAAAATTCGTAGGCTGTAAATGCATTGGATCTGCCAGGCAACACCGTTGACATAGCGCAAACCAACTGATATGCTCTGTATAAAGAATCAAATGTGGAGTATAACGCGCATCGAATTGTCTAGATAACCCCAACAGCCGCGGAGATACGATTATTTAGATTATTTGGCCTTGAAAATTCGTAGGCTGTAAATGCATTGGATCTGCCAGGCAACACCGTTGACATAGCGCAAACCGGGTGATGTGCTCTGTATAAAGAATCAAATTTGGAGTATAACGCGCATCGAATTGTCTAGATAACCCCAAAAGCCGCGGAGGTACGATTATTTAGATTATTTGGCCTTGAAAATTCGTAGGCTGTAAATGCATTGGATCTGCTAGGCAACACCGTTGACATAGCGCAAACCAACTGATATGCTCTGTATAAAGAATCAAATGTGGAGTATAACGCGCATCGAATTGTCTAGATAACCCCAACAGCCGCGGAGATACGATTATTTAGATTATTTGGCCTTGAAAATTCGTAGGCTGTAAATGCATTGGATCTGCCAGGCAACACCGTTGACATAGCGCAAACCGGGTGATGTGCTCTGAATAAAGAATCAAATTTGGAGTATAACGCGCATCGAATTGTCTAGATAAGACCATCAGCAGCGGAGATACGATTATTTAGATTATTTGGCCTTGAAAATTCGTAGGCTGTAAATGCATTGGATCTGCCAGGCAACACCGTTGACATAGCGCAAACCGGGTGATGTGCTCTGTATAAAGAATCAAATGTGGAGTATAACGCGCATCGAATTGTCTAGATAAGCCCATCAGCAGCGGAGATACGATTATTTAGATTATTTGGCCTTGAAAATTCGTAGGCTGTAAATGCATTGGATCTGCCAGGCAACACCGTTGACATAGCGCAAACCAACTGATATGCTCTGTATAAAGAATCAAATGTGGAGTATAACGCGCATCGAATTGTCTAGATAACCCCAACAGCCGCGGAGATACGATTATTTAGATTATTTGGCCTTGAAAATTCGTAGGCTGTAAATGCATTGGATCTGCCAGGCAACACCGTTGACATAGCGCAAACCGGGTGATGTGCTCTGTATAAAGAATCAAATTTGGAGTATAACGCGCATCGAATTGTCTAGATAAGCCCATCAGCAGCGGAGATACGATTATTTAGATTATTTGGCCTTGAAAATTCGTAGGCTGTAAATGCATTGGATCTGCCAGGCAACACCGTTGACATAGCGCAAACCGGGTGATGTGCTCTGTATAAAGAATCAAATGTGGAGTATAACGCGCATCGAATTGTCTATATAAGCCCATCAGCAGCGGAGATACGATTATTTAGATTATTTGGCCTTGAAAATTCGTAGGCTGTAAATGCATTGGATCTGCCAGGCAACACCGTTGACATAGCGCAAACCGGGTGATGTGCTCTGTATAAAGAATCAAATTTGGAGTATAACGCGCATCGAATTGTCTAGATAACCCCAAAAGCCGCGGAGGTACGATTATTTAGATTATTTGGCCTTGAAGATTCAAAAACTATAATTTCATTGGATCTTGACAAGGAACAGCGTTGACATAGCGCAAACCGGCTGATGTGCTCTGTATAAAGAATCAAATGTGGAGTATAACGCGCATCGAATTGTCTAGATAACCCCAAAAGCCGCGGAGATACGATTATTTAGATTATTTGGCCTTGAAGATTCAAAAACTATAATTTCATTGGATCTTGGCAAGGAACAGCGTTGACATAGCGCAAACCGGCTGATGTGCTCTGTATAAAGAATCAAATGTGGAGTATAACGCGCATCGAATTGTCTAGATAACCCCAAAAGCCGCGGAGATACGATTATTTAGATTATCTGGCCTTGAAGATTCAAAAACTATAATTTAATTGGATCTTGACAAGGAACAGCGTTGACATAGCGCAAACCGGCTGATGTGCTCTGTATAAAGAATCAAATGTGGAGTATAACGCGCATCGAATTGTCTAGATAACCCCAAAAGCCGCGGAGATACGATTATTTAGATTATCTGGCCTTGAAGATTCAAAAACTATAATTTAATTGGATCTTGACAAGGAACAGCGTTGACATAGCGCAAACCGGCTGATGTGCTCTGTATAAAGAATCAAATGTGGAGTATAACGCGCATCGAATTGTCTAGATAACCCCAAAAGCCGCGGAGATACGATTATTTAGATTATTTGGCCTTGAAGATTCAAAAACTATAATTTCATTGGATCTGCCAGGCAACACCGTTGACATAGCGCAAACCGACTCATATGCTCTGTATAAAGAATCAAATTTGGAGTATAACGCGAATCGAATTGTCTAGATAAGCCCATCAGCAGCGGAGATACGATTATTTAGATTATTTGGCCTTGAAAATTCGTAGGATGTAAATGCATTGGATCTGCCAGGCAACACCGTTGACATAGCGCAAACCGGGTGATGTGCTCTGAATAAAGAATCAAATTTGGAGTATAACGCGCATCGAATTGTCTAGATAAGACCATCAGCAGCGGAGATACGATTATTTAGATTATTTGGCCTTGAAAATTCGTAGGCTGTAAATGCATTGTATCTGCCAGGCAACACCTTTGACATAGCGCAAACCGGGTGATGTGCTCTGTATAAAGAATCAAATGTGGAGTATAACGCGCATCGAATTGTCTAGATAACCCCATCAGCAGCGGAGATACGATTATTTAGATTATTTGGCCTTGAAAATTCGTAGGCTGTAAATGCATTGGATCTGCCAGGCAACACCGTTGACATAGCGCAAACCGGGTGATGTGCTCTGAATAAAGAATCAAATTTGGAGTATAACGCGCATCGAATTGTCTAGATAAGACCATCAGCAGCGGAGATACGATTATTTAGATTATTTGGCCTTGAAAATTCGTAGGCTGTAAATGCATTGTATCTGCCAGGCAACACCTTTGACATAGCGCAAACCGGGTGATGTGCTCTGTATAAAGAATCAAATGTGGAGTATAACGCGCATCGAATTGTCTAGATAAGCCCATCAGCAGCGGAGATACGATTATTTAGATTATTTGGCCTTGAAAATTCGTAGGCTGTAAATGCATTGGATCTGCCAGGCAACACCGTTGACATAGCGCAAACCAACTGATATGCTCTGTATAAAGAATCAAATGTGGAGTATAACGCGCATCGAATTGTCTAGATAACCCCAACAGCCGCGGAGATACGATTATTTAGATTATTTGGCCTTGAAAATTCGTAGGCTGTAAATGCATTGGATCTGCCAGGCAACACCGTTGACATAGCGCAAACCGGGTGATGTGCTCTGTATAAAGAATCAAATTTGGAGTATAACGCGCATCGAATTGTCTAGATAACCCCAAAAGCCGCGGAGGTACGATTATTTAGATTATTTGGCCTTGAAGATTCAAAAACTATAATTTCATTGGATCTTGACAAGGAACAGCGTTGACATAGCGCAAACCGGCTGATGTGCTCTGTATAAAGAATCAAATGTGGAGTATAACGCGCATCGAATTGTCTAGATAACCCCAAAAGCCGCGGAGATACGATTATTTAGATTATTTGGCCTTGAAGATTCAAAAACTATAATTTCATTGGATCTTGGCAAGGAACAGCGTTGACATAGCGCAAACCGGCTGATGTGCTCTGTATAAAGAATCAAATGTGGAGTATAACGCGCATCGAATTGTCTAGATAACCCCAAAAGCCGCGGAGATACGATTATTTAGATTATCTGGCCTTGAAGATTCAAAAACTATAATTTAATTGGATCTTGACAAGGAACAGCGTTGACATAGCGCAAACCGGCTGATGTGCTCTGTATAAAGAATCAAATGTGGAGTATAACGCGCATCGAATTGTCTAGATAACCCCAAAAGCCGCGGAGATACGATTATTTAGATTATCTGGCCTTGAAGATTCAAAAACTATAATTTAATTGGATCTTGACAAGGAACAGCGTTGACATAGCGCAAACCGGCTGATGTGCTCTGTATAAAGAATCAAATGTGGAGTATAACGCGCATCGAATTGTCTAGATAACCCCAAAAGCCGCGGAGATACGATTATTTAGATTATTTGGCCTTGAAGATTCAAAAACTATAATTTCATTGGATCTGCCAGGCAACACCGTTGACATAGCGCAAACCGACTCATATGCTCTGTATAAAGAATCAAATTTGGAGTATAACGCGAATCGAATTGTCTAGATAAGCCCATCAGCAGCGGAGATACGATTATTTAGATTATTTGGCCTTGAAAATTCGTAGGATGTAAATGCATTGGATCTGCCAGGCAACACCGTTGACATAGCGCAAACCGGGTGATGTGCTCTGTATAAAGAATCAAATGTGGAGTATAACGCGCATCGAATTGTCTAGATAACCCCATCAGCAGCGGAGATACGATTATTTAGATTATTTGGCCTTGAAAATTCGTAGGCTGTAAATGCATTGGATCTGCCAGGCAACACCGTTGACATAGCGCAAACCGGGTGATGTGCTCTGAATAAAGAATCAAATTTGGAGTATAACGCGCATCGAATTGTCTAGATAAGACCATCAGCAGCGGAGATACGATTATTTAGATTATTTGGCCTTGAAAATTCGTAGGCTGTAAATGCATTGTATCTGCCAGGCAACACCTTTGACATAGCGCAAACCGGGTGATGTGCTCTGTATAAAGAATCAAATGTGGAGTATAACGCGCATCGAATTGTCTAGATAAGCCCATCAGCAGCGGAGATACGATTATTTAGATTATTTGGCCTTGAAAATTCGTAGGCTGTAAATGCATTGGATCTGCCAGGCAACACCGTTGACATAGCGCAAACCAACTGATATGCTCTGTATAAAGAATCAAATGTGGAGTATAACGCGCATCGAATTGTCTAGATAACCCCAACAGCCGCGGAGATACGATTATTTAGATTATTTGGCCTTGAAAATTCGTAGGCTGTAAATGCATTGGATCTGTCAGGCAACACCGTTGACATAGCGCAAACCGGGTGATGTGCTCTGTATAAAGAATCAAATGTGGAGTATAACGCGCATCGAATTGTCTAGATAAGCCCATCAGCAGCGGAGATACGATTATTTAGATTATTTGGCCTTGAAAATTCGTAGGCTGTAAATGCATTGGATCTGCCAGGCAACACCGTTGACATAGCGCAAACCGGGTGATGTGCTCTGTATAAAGAATCAAATGTGGAGTATAACGCGCATCGAATTGTCTAGATAAGCCCATCAGCAGCGGAGATACGATTATTTAGATTATTTGGCCTTGAAAATTCGTAGGCTGTAAATGCATTGGATCTGCCAGGCAACACCGTTGACATAGCGCAAACCGGGTGATGTGCTCTGTATAAAGAATCAAATGTGGAGTATAACGCGCATCGAATTGTCTAGATAACCCCAACAGCCGCGGAGATACGATTATTTAGATTATTTGGCCTTGAAAATTCGTAGGCTGTAAATGCATTGGATCTGCCAGGCAACACCGTTGACATAGCGCAAACCAACTGATATGCTCTGTATAAAGAATCAAATGTGGAGTATAACGCGCATCGAATTGTCTAGATAACCCCAAAAGCCGCGGAGGTACGATTATTTAGATTATTTGGCCTTGAAGATTCAAAAACTATAATTTCATTGGATCTTGACAAGGAACAGCGTTGACATAGCGCAAACCGGCTGATGTGCTCTGTATAAAGAATCAAATGTGGAGTATAACGCGCATCGAATTGTCTAGATAACCCCAAAAGCCGCGGAGATACGATTATTTAGATTATTTGGCCTTGAAGATTCAAAAACTATAATTGCATTGGATCTGCCAGGCAACACCGTTGACATAGCGCAAACCGACTCATATGCTCTGTATAAAGAATCAAATTTGGAGTATAACGCGAATCGAATTGTCTAGATAAGCCCATCAGCAGCGGAGATACGATTATTTAGATTATTTGGCCTTGAAAATTCGAAAACTATAATTGCATTTGATCTGCCAGGCAACACCGTTGACATAGCGCAAACCGACTCATATGCTCTGTATAAAGAATCAAATTTGGAGTATAACGCGAATCGAATTGTCTAGATAAGCCCATCAGCAGCGGAGATACGATTATTTAGATTATTTGGCCTTGAAAATTCGTAGGATGTAAATGCATTGGATCTGCTAGGCAACACCGTTGACATAGCGCAAACCAACTGATATGCTCTGTATAAAGAATCAAATGTGGAGTATAACGCGCATCGAATTGTCTAGATAAGCCCATCAGCAGCGGAGATACGATTATTTAGATTATTTGGCCTTGAAAATTCGTAGGCTGTAAATGCATTGGATCTGCCAGGCAACACCGTTGACATAGCGCAAACCGGGTGATGTGCTCTATATAAAGAATCAAATTTGGAGTATAACGCGCATCGAATTGTCTAGATAAGCCCATCAGTAGCGGAGATACGATTATTTAGATTATTTGGCCTTGAAAATTCGTAGGCTGTAAATGCATTGGATCTGCCAGGCAACACCGTTGACATAGCGCAAACC
Organism: Bombus lapidarius; assembly: GCA_936014575.1. Taxonomy (NCBI): domain Eukaryota; kingdom Metazoa; phylum Arthropoda; class Insecta; order Hymenoptera; family Apidae; genus Bombus; species Bombus lapidarius. The sequence goes on from CAKXZU010000088.1 coordinate 671,417, forward strand.
GGGTGATGTGCTCTGTATAAAGAATCAAATTTGGAGTATAACGCGCATCGAATTGTCTAGATAAGCCCAAAAGCCGCGGAGGTACGATTATTTAGATTATTTGGCCTTGAAGATTCAAAAACTATAATTTCATTGGATCTTGACAAGGAACAGCGTTGACATAGCGCAAACCGGCTGATGTGCTCTGTATAAAGAATCAAATGTGGAGTATAACGCGCATCGAATTGTCTAGATAACCCCAAAAGCCGCGGAGATACGATTATTTAGATTATCTGGCCTTGAAAATTCGTAGACTGTAAATGCATTGGATCTGCCAGGCAACACCGTTGACATAGCGCAAACCGGGTGATGTGCTCTGTATAAAGAATCCAATTTGGAGTATAACGCGCATCGAATTGTCTAGATAAGCCCATCAGCAGCGGAGATACGATTATTTAGATTATTTGGCCTTGAAAATTCGTAGGCTGTAAATGCATTGGATCTGCCAGGCAACACCGTTGACATAGCGCAAACCGGGTGATGTGCTCTGTATAAAGAATCAAATTTGGAGTATAACGCGCATCGAATTGTCTAGATAAGCCCGTCAGCAGCGGAGATACGATTATTTAGATTATTTGGCCTTGAAAATTCGTAGGCTGTAAATGCATTGGATCTGCCAGGCAACACCGTTGACATAGCGCAAACCGGGTGATGTGCTCTGTATAAAGAATCAAATTTGGAGTATAACGCGCATCGAATTGTCTAGATAAGCCCATCAGCAGCGGAGATACGATTATTTAGATTATTTGGCCTTGAAAATTCGTAGGCTGTAAATGCATTGGATCTGCCAGGCAACACCGTTGACATAGCGCAAACCGGGTGATGTGCTCTGTATAAAGAATCAAATTTGGAGTATAACGCGCATCGAATTGTCTAGATAAGCCCGTCAGCAGCGGAGATACGATTATTTAGATTATTTGGCCTTGAAAATTCGTAGGCTGTAAATGCATTGGATCTGCCAGGCAACACCGTTGACATAGCGCAAACCGGGTGATGTGCTCTGTATAAAGAATCAAATTTGGAGTATAACGCGCATCGAATTGTCTAGATAAGCCCATCAGCAGCGGAGATACGATTATTTAGATTATTTGGCCTTGAAAATTCGTAGGCTGTAAATGCATTGGATCTGCCAGGCAACACCGTTGACATAGCGCAAACCGGGTGATGTGCTCTGTATAAAGAATCAAATTTGGAGTATAACGCGCATCGAATTGTCTAGATAAGCCCGTCAGCAGCGGAGATACGATTATTTAGATTATTTGGCCTTGAAAATTCGTAGGCTGTAAATGCATTGGATCTGCCAGGCAACACCGTTGACATAGCGCAAACCGGGTGATGTGCTCTGTATAAAGAATCAAATTTGGAGTATAACGCGCATCGAATTGTCTAGATAAGCCCATCAGCAGCGGAGATACGATTATTTAGATTATTTGGCCTTGAAAATTCGTAGGCTGTAAATGCATTGGATCTGCCAGGCAACACCGTTGACATAGCGCAAACCGGGTGATGTGCTCTGTATAAAGAATCAAATTTGGAGTATAACGCGCATCGAATTGTCTAGATAAGCCCGTCAGCAGCGGAGATACGATTATTTAGATTATTTGGCCTTGAAAATTCGTAGGCTGTAAATGCATTGGATCTGCCAGGCAACACCGTTGACATAGCGCAAACCGGGTGATGTGCTCTGTATAAAGAATCAAATTTGGAGTATAACGCGCATCGAATTGTCTAGATAAGCCCATCAGCAGCGGAGATACGATTATTTAGATTATTTGGCCTTGAAAATTCGTAGGCTGTAAATGCATTGGATCTGCCAGGCAACACCGTTGACATAGCGCAAACCGGGTGATGTGCTCTGTATAAAGAATCAAATTTGGAGTATAACGCGCATCGAATTGTCTAGATAAGCCCGTCAGCAGCGGAGATACGATTATTTAGATTATTTGGCCTTGAAAATTCGTAGGCTGTAAATGCATTGGATCTGCCAGGCAACACCGTTGACATAGCGCAAACCGGGTGATGTGCTCTGTATAAAGAATCAAATTTGGAGTATAACGCGCATCGAATTGTCTAGATAAGCCCATCAGCAGCGGAGATACGATTATTTAGATTATTTGGCCTTGAAAATTCGTAGGCTGTAAATGCATTGGATCTGCCAGGCAACACCGTTTACATAGCGCAAACCGGGTGATGTGCTCTGTATAAAGAATCAAATTTGGAGTATAACGCGCATCGAATTGTCTAGATAAGCCCATCAGCAGCGGAGATACGATTATTTAGATTATTTGGCCTTGAAAATTCGTAGGCTGTAAATGCATTGGATCTGCCAGGCAACACCGTTGACATAGCGCAAACCGGGTGATGTGCTCTGTATAAAGAATCAAATTTGGAGTATAACGCGCATCGAATTGTCTAGATAAACCCAACAGCAGTGCTCTGTATTTAAGAAGAAATGGAATTAATAATTATACACAAGTTTTGCTTTTTAAATAATTTGTACGACTAGAAATTGCAATCTTAAAGTGTAATTTATTGTAAATTTTACTAAATAGAAATATGGAAGCAATTTTGTTTAAGATAAAGCGTCGTTAGAACTTTCAAATGTTGTTTATCTATACAGCGGCTCACGAAAGTAGAGATGGTGTGCAGTATTTTTGATAACATCGTAGCTGATATCCAAACGAGCTCATTTCCAGATCTGTAATACTATAATCTTTATACGATTTTGTGTTAAGTAATCTTCAGTTCATTGATTCATCGGAGCATTAACGTCTGAATTTTGGTTTAAGAATTTTAAAGTTCGTATCTCGATAGCGGATGATGCGAGAGACACGAGTTCGTAGTGTTTTGATAATTTCCAAGTATCAGCTGGAAGAATATATAATAGAAAAATGGAGGTACCAGCTTAAAAATTTTAACATATCTTTCATAGGAATCGCTTCGAACGTTTCAATGTCACAGAAAGGTCAAATATCTTGATCTTTTTTTATATCATTCAGGTTCTTTCAAATATTTGAGCGGTTCGAGATAAACCAGACTCACGGTATATGTATTACATTGAATTTTCCATAAGGATATAATAGATATCTAATTAAATACTTGCATAACTATGGAAATACAAATAATTAGTTTTATCGTAAATGGAAATTGCTAAAGTTTCCATAATTTATACGCCAATTAAACGTTCGTTTTGTGTTTCTAGCTTCCCGTTATAATAGTTGTAACGTGTTACAACAGATGCACCATTATGCAATTTTAGTGCAAACTTAATACAAAAAGATAAGGTTCGTACTTATATGGACTTTAAATATCACTTTAAATATCAGTATATTTGTTTATTGTTATCTATTACTTATGTTTTATTCTGTGTAATCTAAACATTCTATTCTTTGCATAAAAAATGTGTAGCGGAAACAGTGAAAGCAGAAGAAAGCACTTAAAAAGATTATAGTACAGATTAGATTATAAGTAGAGTTATATTTCCTCCAGTCATCTTTGCAATATTTACAATTAATGGAATTTCTACAATTTCATTTCAAGACCACATTTATAATTTTTGTTTATTAGCGTGCAATCATTTTGATTGTCTATTTAAAAACATGTCTTACGCAAATGACGAAGACAAGCTATAGTCTCATTTCTCATTCCTAGATTTCTCTTCCCTTCTCTAACACATCAAGTTCGTTCACCTATGTACGATCTCATTTTAGACCTACACAGATTTAACATCAGCTTACTATGGACACAAACACGCTTTCAAATCCTGATACATAACGAATATTTTATGGAATATTAAATTTGACCTTTTTCCTCGTTATTATTAACTGTATCGATTAAGTCTGTATATTTTTAATTAAATATTCTTAAAACTATTATCGATGATCTTTTGAGCTTTTTCTAATAAAAGAGAACCGATTCAAGATAAAACGAAAATGAAGAACTGAAAATTGTTTTTGAGACTTTGATGTTATATTTAAAAATTGATCAGATTATTCCTCGAGTTAGACTAACTTCTATACACGTGTGAATGTAGGGCAATCTAAGCGGCGGGGTGTATAGTGATTGTCAAATTCAATGAAACAACCAATCGCTTGACGTAGAAGTAGTCCATGCTCTTACATATTGAATATTAACATTTTTACTAAAATATTTCATTGATTATAAGATTAAATTTTATTCTTATAATATTTTATATTCTAATTTAAATCTAAAACAGTGAACCAAATAATACAAAAATTATTATAAAATTTGTACATACATACATATAGTGAAAACAAATATTTTGTAATTGAGCAAATGTTCAGATAATGAATTGTAGTTAGCTGGTACTAGCCTGGCAAAGACATAGAGGGTTTGTATGAATAGGGGTAGAATTTGTTCACGACCTTGTTTTAAGTTTTAACGTGCAGAATTTTTATTGCACACGAACAGGGGCTAACATGTTGATGGAAGAATGCGAACATTTACAGATGACCAATATAGATGGTGTTCTTAGATAAAAATATAAAATACAACGATAATGAGCGACGAGACGAGAATTCCTTTCTAACACGGAACGGAAGAGTCGATCGCGGACCGATACGACACGGAAAATCCAACGGAATTGCTCGTAATGCGAAATTATTCGCGGAACATTTTGTCTTTGTTACGTTTTAGGTTTCGTTTTCGGGTTTTTCAAGAAAAACGTACGTGGCTACCTTGATACCTTTCCGTAGAGAATTAAAAATACATCGAATGATATATAAAAAGATTTATATTTCCAGTTAACCCCTTCCCGTACTTTAGCGAGTCAGATTCGCGATGAAGATTTTGGCCTAAACCTGAATATCGCGAGTCTGACTCGCGACCAGACACATCTACATTTCGGTTCGTATTGCGACTGTTTACGAGCATCAGTCTGTTTAGCGCGCGTCGATGTCCACCGCTTGGGCCCGAGTTTCGTCGAACTAAATGGGGAGGGGTTAAAGAAACAAAGGTCTCCTTGAATCTCGAAATAGCGTCCGTTAAATAACATCTGTGACCATCGCGAGATGCGTCCTTCTTGAAACAAGGTAATTTTTATATGAAATACTTTCTCGAATAATGTATAATTTAGGAGATATTTGCGTGGATCGATTGAAACGAGACACCCGGTATATCTTAATTTCCAAAGAGTATATTTCTAGGATATTGCAAATCATATAAAAAGCATTCGTTTCATTACAAAGTTTAGTGTAATCACCATACAAATACGTCATTGCGCTTTGCGCTAGAAAGGATTTAGTTCGCTGATGCGTGACGGTACGTTTGTATAAGTAAATCACGATTTCAATGTAAATGTCAGCGATCGGAACTAAAAAGCATTCGTGATAAAAGATTATTGACGTAATAGACCGCTGTGAGGCAACAAAAAGTAGAAGCAGTTTGGGGGAAGCTTCGGGCAATGAATTATAATATTCGTGTTCTAAAAGTTGTCCGACAGTAACAGATCAGAAAGTAATAGCAAAAGTTTGTATTCTTTAGTTACTCGTGTTTACCTTTAAATATTCGGCGAAACTCAAAATTTTATATCTTCAAATTTTATATCTTCTATTTTATAATTAATCTTCAAAATAATGAAAAATATTGCACAATGGATACATTTAATTTTTACATGTATTTTTACGATATATATATCGTGAATTTTTTCAAATAAAAATGTACGTCAAAAGTATCCAAATGATTTTCAGATAGCTGAGTTTATTAACATATAATATTTTACAATCTTTGCATCAGTTTGATAAGTTTGGTAAAACTTATTGTTTTGGAAGCAAATTATCTGCCAGCAAAATATTATTTGTCTTATATTATATTAATTAATTGATTGTTTGTCTTAATATTATATTCAGTAGCAACATTAAAGAATCGTTAAATTTTCACTGAACTGAAAATTTTCGCTTCGATCTTTGAATTGTTTTAACTTTTTGAACAAAATCTCATGCATTTTCTTCTCTGTAGTATAGAAAGAGAGAATGAAGAAAAGCGAAGATGGATCTTTCGTTGGACATTTTATAAAATTTGGAAAACTCTCGAGGATTTAATCTTTGTATTCACGATGTTTCCAATTTTAAAAACAATTTTATCGTATTTCTTGAACATGTTTGATTTTGTAGAATTTTCGAGGAAAGATCCATCTTCATCCTCCTACTCCGTTTTTTTGGTACAAAGGATCCTCGAAAAAAAATGAACTCGGAGAGGTGAGAGCAGGGGCTTCATCTTTGCCGCCAAGTGTCTGTAAACGATAAACTATCATAAGATCAAAATAATTTTTGAAAACTATCATTCCTATTTATTTCGATATTCGCATTATAAATTTTTAATGTAAATGTAAAGTAAAATAAACGTAGATAATGCAAATATAAAGTAAATGTTCTGAGAGAGTTAAAGAGAATCACAAATCGGCATCAATTTTGAATAATTTAAAAAAGGAAGCTCGCCTAATTGTAATTAGCATTGCTTTCATTTGTAAAACAGCCTTATAAAAATAAGTTGTAGCAAAATATGTTAATTATTTCCCCTACTTTGTTGATACATTATTTTACGTATATCGATGTTAAAAGATATTAATTGTATGCTCGCTATTTGATCCACAACATTATAGTTTAGCATAAACTCACTTATATCTAATTAATCGATATAATATTTATAATATTTCTTCAAAGTTGTTATTCCGTTAGCTTCCTCTTGAACCATGCGAGCATCTACAAATAAAGAAAAATATAACGTTATTGTATGATTTTTTAAAGAATGCAAAGAACGCAGTTAGAACGCATGTGCATATAACGTAAACAGAATACTAAGACCAATTGTTACATTACGTTAGAAGAAGCCTGTAAATTTATTAAATTTACAAACGTATACTCCTGGTTTATATGTCTTTAACAGAGGATATATGGGTGATCTCCACCAATTTTCTGAAACTCGTTGCTCGGAGGATGCCTCGGCGTTATCTACCATCCACATCGATACAATTCAACCTGATATCGAATCGTCGAAATAAGAAAAATGTAATTCTTTTTATTTTTTATTATATAGTTAGGAGACGGGTTTGGTCGGAATAACGAAACTCGTACGATCAAGATGATACCAAAGCCGCGACTATATTCGACCAACAATGTTTAGCTAAACGGAAGAAATATGTATCTAGGAGTAAGAAATTGCCTGACTCTACTACTCTGTACCTATCCTGTCTCGCTCGACTACCTACTTTTCACTCTTACCCTTGATGCACGCAAGGCAGAGCGAGCAGGAGTCGGATAATGTGGGTCAATTCTCGGAAAGTCACCTCTCCGGACACATGGCCAAGCACTTTCCCGATTGGCGGCCATTCATCCGGACATTACTGTACAGCATACGTACATACACTCGTTTACGAAAGTATTTGAACACTTACATTAGGAAACAGAAACGTGTACATTATGCGTGTTACATGAAACATTTTAAAGTTTCATGAGCACTGTAATAAGAGACACGACTCGTCGTTGTCGTGATTATATTGGTAAACTTTGGAAACAGGCTGAAAATGTATATAAAAATTGCGAGTTATTTACCGCAAACGTACGTTTAGTGAGAAAAATAGTATACAGAATGCATGGCCACCTTAAACATATAGTAAATGTTAAAGATGAATATCCAGGCTTATTAGCACATTGGATAGTTAAAGCTTTCGTTCCTTTGGACGATATATATACTTGCCCCAAATATCTTGTAATATCTATATATATTTTCAGATTTATTTCTAATCATAACGGTGTTAATGAAATTTCAAAATGTACTACGCCGTAAATACGTGGATATACGGAGCATTGTATCATAGAGCATGTTGTCCTTCGTGAATTCGCTTTAAAAACATTCTGCGGAATTCTTTGACACCATTTTGAACACCTTTTATGAATGGGTAAGCAACTGCGACCATCGAAACACGGAACTGGCTATAACTTTGATACAAGGTCAGATAGTCTGTGCGAACTTTTTTCATCGTTTTCGTGCCTCCTGTTCGTTGCCGAATTACGATCGGGATTGCCACTGTCACTTCCATATAGCGATATAATGTTATTTGTGTGTGTGTGTGACGTGACGCGAGCTTACTTTACGATCGCATCGAGAGTGGCGGCAAGTAAGAGCGAGAGTGCGGGTTACCTCTCCTCGCGTAAAGGACCCTCCGGCAACTCTTATGATACACCCTATATAAGTGCTGTACTTTCGAATATTTTCTCTGTATATACGTACGAGATAGTAATTTAGGATTTCTTATTACGAGCTAGAATTAAACGTAAATCGAGCAATATCTCGAGACCAATATCGAGCCCAGGAAGAAGACGATCAGTTACCTTTTCATGATCCTCATCCTCCGAATGTTTTCCAGTCGCCTTTTGTTCCTACTGGCGTTGGCTTTCGCCTCGTTAGCGGCGGCATTTGCTTTAGCAGCTGCTCGATTCGTGTTGGCGAGTTCCTGTTTAGCGGCTCTCAGCTGATTCGACAGTTCCTCGACCCGTCGTTTCGCCGCGTCCACCAATTCTTCCTTGTCTCGTAAAGTTTTTTGAGCTCCATTCGCAGCAGCCTGGGCATTGGCAGCGTTCGCCTTAGCCGTTTGTACTGCGTGCGTCAGCGTCTTTAACTGCGTTGGATTAAAGTAAGCTAGCTTCTTCTAATCAGGCTACCGTTCTCATTTTTACGGTGCATTGAAAGTATTTCTTAGTCATCCCGGATAGAGAAGTCGGAGGATCGTAAGACTGTGCGCCACTTGCAATAAGAATACAACGAGTCGTGTACGCACGTAGGTAGAAAACTAAGTTGCTTCGGAGAACGGCGGCTGGGCGTAAGTACACGCGTATACACATACATTTACGCGTGTACGTAGAACATATTGCTAAATACGTTGCATTTGCGTTATAAAATACATACGTACGTCACGCTCTTTACGATCCTTTTTGAATATTTTACAGCATTTTCCAGAAAATTATCCAGTCGAATAAATTACCGTAAATAAATCAAATTAAAATTATACAAAAGGATTTTTCTCCATAGATGTACCTTGTATGATTTACTGCGTTTTAACGTAACGTGAATAGACTTGCGTTCTATACGACCTATGTATACCTATTCCGTTTCGGTTAAGGTTTTTTCCAATTTAATTGTACCTTTTTCATATCGTTCTTCTATTGTATATAAGAATATAGAAAGTAAACGATAAATAGAAAAATGAATCGTAAAACTATCTATTTCCGTTGGAAAATAAAGTTACTCGGATTCCAGTTCACCAAGATATTTCTCAAGCGTATTAAATTCAAGTATATCACCTGATCTTGCGACTGACGCGCTGCTTGCAAAGCTGCGTTAACATTAGCTTGTTCCTGTTCCAAGGATGAGGATTCCTCTTGAACAACCGATTGCGCTTCTCTCACTTCTTCTTGCAACTGATCCACTACGACTTTCTTCCCTGTGAGCGCTTCTTCCGCTGCTTTTGCAGCCTGTACCGCTTTTTCAGCGAGTTGTGTCTTTACCTGTGTATTACAATACGTTTCTACACATGTTCTAATTCTAATTCCAATAAATAACGAAAAGACAACAGAATCAAACTCGCGCTATTTTTCGATTGGTTCCCAGTGCCGGAGTAATGTACGCCTAGGAAACGTTACAGACTACATGTAACACAATTACTTTCACAGATGTTATTTTTAGTTGTTATGTGGGAATTATAGTTCAGCGATTTCGTAGAAAACGCGAGTTCACTCACACGGCCAGCATGTTTTCGCAACAGAGAATAATGCGAACATTCATAGAATATGCGCATCCTACGTGTGAGAAACAAATCTGACGTAATTGGATTCGTTAGAGACGAGATTTGATTCGACGCTTGGCGTAATATAGATCTTCTTTTTATGTCTAACGAGTTGCTGTTTCAAGAAATACGAAAAAGCTAATGAAAACTTGACAAACAGATCGCTCTTGTTCTCTGAAATAAAACAAATTATCGCATATTTAGTTATTGCATACAGCGACTCGTAAAAATCTTCGAACACTTAGCACGGAATTCTTTTATGAATATACCACGTATTTTTACATTTTTATCAACACAGCTAAACAAACGAAAGCTACATTGGAATTCGTTTCATCCACCGAATATTATAATAAACATTTTAATTTGAATGTTTCATATGTTTTTGCACGTTACGTGCGATGCTATATGCATTTTGTTTGCAAATCCGCAGTCTGCCAATAAGACACGACTATCGCGATTATAATGGTAAAACGAATCTAAAAACGGACATGGAAGTTCCATACACAGCATAAATAGTCCGAAACATACGATTGGCGTTAAAGATGCTCTCGCTTAAATATCGTGGTTCATTGATATAACGAATATACCAAGTTCTTTAATCATTTTAGCGAATCATTTTGTGATCATTTGTTTGTCACGTATGTTTCCAATAAATATCTTGCGCAACTGTTACGTACATTCTGAGATCCGTTTCAAGTTGTATCGATATAATCGAGATTGTCGCGTCTCGTTGCAGCGCTTACGAGATTTCTGAATGTTTCGTATCGAATACGTACGTAAGAGGCGTTTGGGAGAGTTCGAGTATCCGAGCCGCTGTAAGCTTTTCAGAAGCTTTGGATATTAAACGACGAATCATCTGCTCAACTAAATGAAATATAAACGCGTATTTGAAAAAAAGTAAGTACTTGACGAGCGGCTTGCTGACCAGCGATATTCTGCGCTTCCGAAGCAGCCTTAGCTTCCTGTGCAGCTTTCTGCGCGATGTTACTACTTTTCTCCGGAGTTTTCTTCGAATTGTTTGGATTGTTCGGATTACGCGAACAAGTTGGGTCATCGGCGTAACGAATTTCTCTTTGGTTCTATCAGAAAAATGCGAGCGCCATTAATTACCAGCGATTATCGTGATTTGCATATGTACGTGTAAAAATTGATCCACCTTTCAGGATAATTTGGAAACGTAATAATGTGCCACGCGTTACTCGTTTGTCACAAGTTATACACATAACGTTACTTCTATGTACTTGTAAAAAGAGATTTTTTTATGAATTCTACGTTATTCGTAAATTACACCGTGGTATATGTAGGAAATAAAAATTGCGCGAAATAAATTTATCGGAATATGCGACGCGAAGGTTTTCACCGAAAGTTATTAAATGAATTTTCATTAGAATATAACTGCGCAAAAGATTGGCTGAACCAAGTGTAAGTGTAAGTGACTAATAAAAAGTATCATTAGGCTTACTAAGGCAACTGGAATCTTATGCACCCTTCCACAGTCAAAATATTCGAACGTCAGCAGTACTAAAATATTACGTTTACTTGGTTAGAAAATAACAGCCGGACGTTCTCGTAACAGTACTCACCGATGTAAAGAACGTAAAAGATGTACATTCTGGAAACAAAAAATTTAGGTAAATGCCGGATTGTAATTCGTACAAATCATCATATATCAGAATATAAAATTATTTATTTCGAATTAGTATGACGTGTGAAAGCACATTGACGAGAGAAACGAATGAAACGCGATTGTATCGAAGTATCGGATTTGCATATCGAAGAAGGATGAATAGTTATAGCGGTAGATGTAGCGTACCTACGATATATCATCGGATATTCTTCGTTTGACTTTTTCTATCGTATATCAAATATTATAGAGTTCCAATTATTAAAAGAAACACAATTATTATCTTCTTTGTGAAAATTACATAGGTAGAAACTTGAAACAAACCGCTTTGAATATTGTGAATTCAATGGTATTGAAATAAATATCCATTATCAAAGTTGAATATCTTTTTACATCGGCGTATACTGCATCGTTTTCGACTAGTAATTTCAAGTAATTTTTCATCCCTCGCATATTTTCTTTAAGCTCTGTTTTGTTCAAAAAATAAAAAAAAGCCAAAAGAATTCGTTTCAAATCAGGTAACATGTAGCAATGAAAACCGGTGGATGATATTCTAGAAACTTGGACAAAATACAATTATCGAACGTATATCAAGTACGGTTAGCCCACCTAATTTTTTATAACTATATCATAAATAAACTGCTGACATTCAGGCAAATTCATATTTGTATGATCAGAATTAGAGACACGGAACCTAATCAGCGACCCTTTTCAGCCATCATCGTAGACACTATATTTTTGTATAAACCTATTCCGTGTATTTCTGTGCTTGTCAATCTCTCGCGAGTACATAAATATCCATAGCTTAATTATTAATGTACGATGCTATTTCTTTCTTCCTTTTCAAGTTGTTGCACCTTATATATCTGGCATTTGGAATTAGATTAGAACGACTTAAAACGTACGAGTGGTATATAGATACATTACTTATTTTGTAACAAGCTGATTTCAAAATAAAAAGAAAACGCGGTGTACTACAAATTTGAGCTACGTTATTTCTTTAAAGAAAAGTCATTGTGCACCGTTATTCTCGATATCCTGAACCCCTTCCGTAACTACCGTATTACCATTAGCTCTTGGTACAGGCCTATAAGAGCTACGATAACCAAGTAAGTGGTATCAGTTTATAGTTGTTTCTTCGAGCTGCAACAGCAAGGATTCTGTAAACGTTTGACCGTTTGACCAGTCTTGAACTTTGTGAGTACTACAAGTTTGTTGACAATTTATCATTTATTTACGTTTGTAGTTGTCCAGGTAACGAGAGAAAGTCTCTAATAATTTCACTTTTTCAACATTTCCTTCCTTAGGAAGCATTTGACTCGAACATAAATAGCGTGGGATTAGAGTTTATTAAAAAGCTTCCTTTTTTAAACATTTACGATACTCTTTCCTTCAATTATTAACTTGTAGCTATTTCGTGTGCTATTATCCTTTATGCAATAAATTTATTATTATTATGCAAATTTAATACATATTTGAATAATCGTCTTCGACAAGATTTGTATTCGATATAATCGTATTCAAAATGATATTACGGTGGATGAAATAGTTGCAAAAAATTAAAAATCAAAAAGTTATACAAAATTAGTAATTAATTAATTTCGTATATAAAAATTTGTAATATATAAATGTCCGTCATCCGACGTGCAGATATTCTGTACTCGCCCTCATTTTCTGTAATCGTTAAAATATTCTACATATTTTTATACGTATCTTCTGAATAATTTTTAATCTTTGTCCTCGTATTAATCAGTTTTACCACCCCTCGCAAGAGCAAAATTTGTTTTACACAGTGTACCTTCGTTTATTCATATGCAGAACCATGTCGCATATCTTCTGAGATTTAGGTCCAATGTAAATTACATTTTATATACCTCACTATGTATATGCATCCACAATTTATGTGAAAATAATGCTTAATTTAACTGTTTTTAAATATAAACAGGTGGAATAAATTTAAAATAAAGGTAAATATTAAAATATTAAAATGCCAAGATTTTACAGAAATTTGTTCAAGAAATTTTGTAAATTATGCGAATATCAATTCTCAGAAGTAGATTGCGGATGTGTATGCTCTTATGGGAAACTTAAAGGTACAAAAGCGTACAAAAACAAATTTCTATTTAGGTTTAATTGTATTTTTTTTTTTTTGTAATTTTCACGAAAGCATGAATTTGCATAAACGCATCGCATATGTGACGAAGATAAATGCAGCAGAATCAATTAATCGATATCTTTGCTGCGTTGTGTTTCAAACACGTACCACCGGTATCGATTCCTTGACATATTTTCGCAATTTTTAAACATTCTTGGTAGAATTATTCTCACGGCCACGGATGAGTTGTACAATAACTTACATTAAGTACACCTTCGGTTCTATTTGAAATCTAATACAAATATTTCCATTTAATTAACATAACTATTTAATTATCATAATATAAATATTTTCCTATATATTAAAAACCTTTGTTTCTAAAGCTCTTCTGATTTATTAACAAAACTTTTCGAAAATGTTCGTCCTGATATTACTTGCAGTAACTTGTACTATTTTATCACATCATCATTGAAAATCTCTAATTTTACTCATCGAATACATTTTATCAACGATGATAACGTTTAAAATCTTTTTACTAATTCGTTTGAAAATAACTTTAACCTCACAAATTTTATTTCTTTTTTATTACATTTAATACATTGTTGCGGGCGTTTAATAAATATCACTGCTTTCTTACTATTTAGAATCATCTAGAATGAACAATTTGAGTATTTTTCGTCGTAAATGTCTAAATGAACTTATAGTACATTTTTTCAGCTTGAACGAACGTCATTCAAAGTTCTTACGATCACATACAGATAAGGTCTGCTTCTCATTGATTTAATTATGCACTTATGCGCATACATACGTACACGCAGTGCTTTTTAGAGCGTAACGGAACTAGATATTCAATTTTGAACCGTCGTGACTTGCAACAGAGCTGCACCAAAAAAAAAAAAAAAGAAATGGGACGTACGTCACGAATAATTAACATTAATCCGAAATATCGTAAAAGGATTTCATTGATACATCGTAAAGATTGAATTTACACTGATCATAATTAAAATATAGCGGACATAAGTTGTCCACGTTACTCTCTAAATACGTTCTACTATGGAATGAAATTTTGCTCCGATACGATTAGTATACTTACGTCGGCTTAAATAAAATAAAAACTATTAAATAATAAATAGCAAATTAAAATAATACTTTAGTCGTTAGAATTACGAATTAACGAAGATGTGTAATTAAATCGCTTCTGGTTTACCTTATCCGTTTCAATTTGCACAGTGAAGAGATCGTAAAGCTAATATGGTTACTTTTCGATGAACAGACCAAAATTACTCGCTTCTCGAACAAATTGTCCGAAAATTGATGTGATTTTAGCGTATTCGTCGTAGCTAACATCAATTAACAAGTAGTTGACACTATTAAAAATTACAAATTGCAATTCACAGCAATCTCTCTAACCGAGTTGTTATATCTGCTTCCGTGGAAACAAATTTGTACAAATAAGAAATAATTTATTTCTATTTTTTATTTGAACTCTCAGATAACGAACGACTCTCTGCTTAAATAATTATTTAAATAAAAATTAAAAAAAAAGAGCTAAGCATTATCGGAACAAACATTTATTCAAACGATCATTCAAATAAAATATGTATTCTATTTATTTACTCTATTATTTTATACTAGATGATGTTACTTAAGTAAAGATGTATTTGGAACATAAGTTATCATGGTATTTGTTATTTTATTTGAAATTTAGATATTTGCTATTTGACTTTGCCAGGAAAATAATTTTCCTCCCATCGTAGCATAGAACTTTCATTTCGAAACTACAAACGATATAACGTACCATCGATGGTATTTACTTCTACTGTAATCTTTATATTCGGATGCTCTACATTTTATTTGTATTATTCTTCGTATTTTGAGTTTCATTCGATTTGTATCCAATAGATGTTACGCGACTAGCATAGTGCAGAACGTGTTAAACGTGGTTGATTTTCTTAACAAACGCTCCTCTCCCATCATCGGGTGCATTTAAACCATTGTTTTCTCCTACTACTCTTATCAATGACTATGCAAGTCAATCATTCGATGAGGTGTTTGAATTTCAAGTTGTACTAAGAGTGAATAATTTATAATAATTATATTATTACCATTATTATATATATATTGTAATAATCTACTTATTGTAACTTATTCGCTCTTAGTAGATAGTTATATTCTTACTCTTTACTAATTCTGGTTTTATTGCATAGCAATAGAATAATTATTAATGAAAGTATGAAACATATGATATTTACGATGCAGAATATTTGTGTGAAACTCGATTTATAAGACCCATGGAAACATTATTGATCTAGCAAAAAAGTTACCCTGCATTATGCACTATCACCGCGGCAAAGCCGAGCTACCAATCTTCTATGACTAATACACGCTAAAATGTGAAAGGCACAAAGGTTTCCAGTGGGAGTGTCCAAAAAAAGGTACATACGCAAGTGTAACAGCTTTGAACCCAAGACAAATGCACTAGTTTAACCAGCGAAACTCAGTGGCATAGTAGCATTATTTTTTGAGGGGAAATTAGTTATATTTGTTGTTATTCCGGCGAATAATTTCAACTGTATATCGATGAAATTGTAAGAATTATTTTTCGATTAAATATATCTCTTACCGTGTTGCATTCTCTGATATGTAGATTGCTTTTTAAATGTTACAAAATCTCTCGGCTATGTCGCATAAAGAAACTAATTAAAAATAGGATATTGGCACGGTAAATACAAAACATAAATCTTTCTAAATATCGTTAACACGTTGATTGCCATAGTGGTCATCGATGAACCACTTTGCTACATTTTTTTAAACGATTAAAACAAAATACTTCTGTGTCAAAGTTTAAGAGGGTAAATAATTTTCTACGAAGGAGAATTTAAGCTTTATAGAGAGTGTAGTTACTTTGATAGTACTTCATATTTTGTAGTATCGTTGATGCTTCAACGTGATTTTTATCGTGATCTCTACGCAATATTCTATTGTCGTCGAATTCAGAGATCGGAAAATTGTCATGAGAATTTCCCACCGTTACATTCGATTAATCATACTTCTATATCTAAATCAATGTACGTAGTATCGAACGTAACAAATGAGTGAGAAAAATAATAGAGTAAAATATTTATCTTTTATTATGCAAAATTGTCGAATAATATTTATCCCTTTCACCATAATCGTTAACGATCGATAACTTTTATCACTGTCGATTTGTCATTTTCAAAATTATACATTTTGATTTTATTATATATAGCAATATATAGCGATATGTATTATGTTTATGTATGGAAATAAAATATTCTTCTTACAGATTAAACCTACGAGAAAGGAGATAATTTCAAAGCAAGAATGAAGACACTCTTGCTGTTATTCGCGTGCATTTGTTTGGCAGAATGTGGTGCAGGAAGAAAGCACACTCGTGAGCAACAAGCTCAAGGTTACGAATACGAATACGCTCAAGAATCTGCACTATCTGGCCCCCTAGTAGCCGCAGGTCCACTCGCTCATGGTCGTGCACTGCCTCATCCAGGATTCAGCGTTGGTGGTCCTTTAGCTAATATCGCGAAAGGCGCGGCAGAACAAGCTCACACGCAGTTAAATAATCAACATTCCGCGGCCGGACAAGCCGCGTTCGTGGCGAAAAATACCTTAGCGCAAGCTGCTTCGCAGTCAGCGGCTACCGCGGCTGCGGCACTCGCTGGCAAACAGATCGTGGTCCAAGGGCTGGAGCAACAATCGAGAGATGCCCACGTAGCGGTAGACGGGGAGAACCTGCAACTGCAACAAGCGGAACGTGCGGCGAACGCAGCAAGGACCACCGCTAAACAAGCGATGCAGCAGTTGCAAGTAGTTACAGCGGCCTTAAACGCGGCACAGGCGACGGCTGACCGCGCAGCGCAAGCTGCCGCGGAATCAGCGGCCGAATTGGCTGCGCAAACCACCATGCTTGGTCAGGCGAAAGCAAGAGCGGAGTCGGTGGACGAGCAACTCACTGCTGCTCGCCTCGATTACGAAACCACTCAAGCGGCCGCTGAGAAAGCTGCGAGCGCAGCCGCAGCCGCGCAGAATAACGCTGCCGCTGCCGCTGCACACGTTGCCGATGCTGCCGCTGATTCTGCGCTTTTGGCTCACCGGCCGATCAATCCCGCTCCGCTCCCGAAACTTCCTCCACCTCGGCACGGTGCTCTCGCAGAACCTGCCGTTCTCGATGCAGGTCTTCATGAACCCAGTGCCCTTCTCGCACCTGGCGCGCTCCACCAAGCTGACGCTCTCCGTTCACCTGCTGCGCTTCACCAAGCGGAAGCTATCCGTCTTCCCTCCGGACTTCATGAAGCTGCCGCGCTCCAGGAAGCCGCTCTTCGCGCATCCAGCCTGCTTCACGAAGCTGGTCCCGCACTTCAATCTCCAAGCGGTCTTCATCGCTCAGAGTTGCTTAGCCTAGCCAATGCTTTACCTACCGATAGTTACGATATTAAAGGATATCGATACTAGATTCCTTCGGATTGGACATTTTAGACGAATCTAGTACTTGTTACCGTCTTCATTCAAGAATAACGAAATATTATGTTCCATGTGTCAGACTGTGAAATAAAATATTGTTGAAATGTCAAATATCTTCTGCCTGACCTCTTCATCTTTGTCCTGTTAAATCTCTAACTAATTGATTTTCTTTCGTCTGCTCCCCCCCCCCCTGAAATAGTACGAAAATATAAATGTTAACAAACTTTTCAAAATAAAACACGACATAGATTTAAGAATATTGGGCAATAACAATCACCGTTACTTTATTTCCAAATCTAGAGATGTATAAAACAAGAAATAAAGAATTAACGTAAACTAAAATTTTACTTTCCATACTTTTCCTCCTTCGCGTCTCTTTTTGATTTATTATTATAATTTATCTTAAAAACTATAAAAATAAACATTTCACCCATATTTTGCATAATTTTATTTTTCGACAGCTGCAGAATTTTTTCTATAAAAAATAATCCGTAAAAAGTGTGTAAAAATTTCTTGTAAACGTGTAACATAAATACGTCGTTATTGTTAATATTCTTAACGATGCAGTCACTTTAGTGGCTCGATAGTCAAGTGTACACCACCCTTTGGTATTAATATAAGAGATCCCGGCTCATAATCCAAAGTAGTTGGTGTGCCTGGTGCGAGTGTCATTTTATTTTTTAACAAAGCATTTATTACAGCAACCTTTGTTTGTATAAGGCCAAATCTTAATCCTAAAATGTAGAAACAACGTGTTTAATACCATGATTCGTCAAAAACAAAGTGATTCATTACGATCAACATTTTTTAATTTATTACTGATTGAAAATATCATTGTCAAGACGATTTTGATCAAGAGATAGTTGGAAAAATAATGTCACGTTTTAATTTGACGAGATAGAATTTTCCATCGTTATCATAAATTGAGTAGGTATATTTACGTAAGAAAATACTTTGAAAAATATATTTACCAATACATATTCTTGGTCCTTCGCCAAATGGTAAATATGCATAGGGATGTCTAGCTTTTATATTTTCCTCGCTGAATCGTTCTGGATCAAATTTATCCGGGTTTGGGTATATGTTGGCATCTCGATGAATACCAAAAACGGGTATTGTCACAGCAATTCCTTTAGGTATGACAAATTTTGTTCCCTCCATCGTTGTTTCGTTTGTGCAAATACGGTTTAGGACAGTAACCGGAGGATATTTCCGTAATGTTTCTAAAACGAATCGATAAAAATATAAAATTAATTCAAAATAATCAAATATTCGACAAATTTTCAAAATATGGTGCTTTCTATAATTAGTTGATAGATAAAGGTTTTCAATCAATTTTCTATCGAGATTCTACGTTTTTTATTATATTCTCAATAATAGAGATTTGCATAAAAGTTCACAGTCCAGTTATACAACACCTTCGAAACGTTTTGATGTTTTAAATTTAATGTTGCACGATTGTTGCTAATCGTTATAGTCCAGTCACATATGTGGCGGCACCCGCCACGGAATTTTCCGCCGGCTTCGCGATACAAAGCGCTATGCCGTCAAAGCGCAACATCGACGTGCCCAATGTACCATCGATATCCCTACGCTTCTTTCGCCGAATTCTCGGTAGAACACATACGCGGCAACCACCGCGGTACATCTAATAAACGTGTGCTAGTGGGGATATCGATGGGCAACTAAGGGAAGAATCTGTTTGCCCTCGAACAAAGGATTCATTCGGCCCCGAGCTGCGAAGTGCGAAAGGTTAAGCGTCATAGCGAAGCGAACACAATTAGAGAAACGGGTTATTGACTCTTGATAGTTCAGTGTTAATCGTTATTTGTTATTAATCGTTAGTCGTGGTTAATCGTTGTTTGTTGTTATTTGTTAAGAGTTTAATAAACGTTATTGTTGAAAATCAAGAGTATTTCTTGTGGGCACCTTCTGCGACGATCACCTCACATACATACCAGAGATCACTTTATGGAGATAAGTCATTTCGTTTACAGCATCGTATGTCAGATCACCACCATGCTTCTCCAGGTGTGTTTGAATTTCTTCGCGTACTTTATTCTGTATATCTTGATGCATCGCCAATTCATACAGGCAGAATGTTACTGTAGTCGAAGATGTTTCAAAACCAGCCAAGTAGAAGACGAAAGCTTGTGCAGCAGCCTCCGTCATTGTCAATTTATTTTCTATTTGTACCACGACAAAATAATAATTTTGTATTATCGTTGTCCTTAATATCGAAATATTTATTAATACGAAAAGTTATTTAAACGGAAGGATAACTACTTGCAAGAATTGCTGCTTCCGAGTTATCGTCTGCTTCCACATATCCATTTCTCATTAATTGCATCAATAAATTCAAAAAATCTTTTCGTTCGATGTTATTCGATTCTCTATATTCCACAGTTTCTTTAAACACATTTATAAAAAAGTTTGTAACATCCTTGTCGGTATATGGTATGGAAAAGAAATCAAAAACCTGCGGGGCCCATACGATAAGAGCATTCCAAAGAGGCTTCGGATCAAATATTTTCTTTCCCCAATAGCGAAATTCGTTGTCCGGATTCTCCAAGCTATCGCACGTTATTCCAAATGCTGCTGACATGATAATATCGACAGCATATCTGAAAAAGCAAGTATTGATTTACAAGAATGCGTTTATGTTCACGAATACAAGTGCTCTATTATCAAGTCTATTTGTTATCAAACCATCGATCGATGTATGATGCGCGAGAAACACATACCTTGAAAATACGTCTTTTACATCGATCGTCGATCTTGTCTGTGCCTTTTCTTCCAAATATGTTGCTAAAGTATTTCCAATGTCTTTCATAATTGGAAACATCTGTTTAAGTTTTCCCGCAGTAAAAGTTGGTGTCAATTTTACTCTTAAATTCCTCCACTTTTTTCCAGGTAATTGAAATAGATGTCCAGATAACGGGTCCGTTTTTTCGTTACAAAAAAATCCACGATCATGGAAATTTGTAAACTGTTTTGCCAGTACGTCTCGAGTTAAATCAAGATCGTTTATAATCAAAAATGGTTTGTGAAGCATATATATACCAACGAGAGGATGCTGTTTATATCGATGATAAATATCTCCGAAAAACTCGGCTACGAAATAAAACCTTGATGATAGACACATATACGTACTTACTTGTAAATTATGAATAATGTGCGTGTTTTTAACGTTTTTTCACGTCTCCTTCAAAATGAGACCAACAAATCGTATTAACTATACAAACTGGGAAACAATCACTGAAAACATCGTGTTCCAGTCGATTGTTACCAAACTGCGCTCGATTATATTAAAGTTTACAGACATTGGCTATCCAGAGTCGTTAAATATACTCTTGATACTCTGCTGGGTCAACAACGACTTTTCTTTACCAACAATCTTATTATGTCTATGTGAAAGATGAAGATGAGATGCCGCCACGGTGCATTTCTCAAAAGCCGATAATTTTTAGAAGGTGCAGGCATTGGAGTCGTGTTAACTCTTCGAGCACCGTATGCTCTGACAAACATATAGCCTTAATTGCCGCGTATAGCAATGGATATTATATCCAACATATTGATAATGGTTTCGTATTATTCGAGCGTGTAATGTGAAAACACTCTCATAACATTTCGTTTATAGAATACATTGCCTTTTTTACTGTTTCATTTAACAGTAATTGACATTTTTATAGGATACCGCATGAAATATGTCTGTGATATGTATATGATCTTTCCTCGATTATTGACCGATCCAAGTCAACTAATATGCAGATTTTGTACAATTTAATTGTATGAAATCGAAAGAATTAATTATAAAATTAATCGACTACGATACTAATACGATACAATTTTCACAGTGATTGCTTCTTTAACGATTTTTATTCCAATACGATTTGATATTAATAAAATTTCAGTAAACAACTATATGAAACTAATAACAACTTTCAAATAAACTGACTTTTTAATTTAAAGTTTAATATCAGCATTTTTCTCGATTTGCTGAGTCGAATTTTAGAGTAAAATGATTGACATTAGTTTTATATTTATTCACAGTGATCTTACCTTGTGATCGTTTGCCAATTACAATTGGCATTATATTACCAGTAGGGAAGGTAGGTTCGACATAAAATACTCCTCTTTTCTGCCAAAATTTAAAGATATGTAGTTTGTAATAGATGTACCATCCGGCAATTATAACGCTTGAAATAGCCAAAATATCTGATATTAACCACGTAGCTAATAACATTGTGCTTGATTGTCTGTAACGCAAATGCAAACATTAAGTTCAACAAAATCCGAATTTCTTTCGTCAGTGTATTATTTATATTCTATCGTGTTAATAAAATTTAACAAATTCTTTCGATTGCTACAATATGTTGAAATATATTTATCATATATATAATATTATAACGCGATTTAATTCTAATTAAACAATGATTCTATCTGTACAGCTACAAAATAGAACATTTAGACATTTAAAAATTATTTAAATCTTCTCCTTTAAAAATTATTTGTCCTCATACTTAGAGAACATTAAATCGTTCAAATAAATGGACAGATATATTCTTCAAATTTTTGTTATAATTAGAGTTCATCAATTTATTATAATTCACACGCGATAACACTACAAGAACTTTTATTTTTTTTCTATTTTTCATTCTAGTAGAACATGAATATACCAAGCCTAAAGAAATGTAGCAAACACAAAATTATTTTATAATTTTTTAATTAAACAATCTTTCATACAAAATTATAAATAGTAATTATTATCTTACAAACACACAATTCCCTATAACAGTACATAATAAAAAGAATACTAAAAAAAAATTCCGAATAAATTTTTTCCAACCTTGTACGTTACTTCAAGGAAGAATCGCACTTTATAACAAATAATGATATAAAACAATTTCTACGTTCGTATCGCTGAACGCCTTACTTTACTCTACCTAGGTGTACGAACTTGTATTAAAAAGGAAGCTGTGTTTCATGTTATATAGAACTTCTAAAGTAATAGTTAACATAAATACATGTTGCACGTATTATATAAGAAATAGAATGTAATGTATCATACATATGATTCAACAATTCTCATCAATTTCTGGTAATTATCTCGATGATGTCACAAACTTAATGCCCCTAATCATATTTTCTAAAATCACGCTTTCCTTTAACAATTTTCACAATCGATATTTATATAGTAGCAATAATGGTAATTTTGTATGAATTTCCAATATAACTTTACATTTCGTTTCATAGACAATTACACTTACGGGAGTTAGTTAGACTTAGACTTAGTTAGCTATTTCCATTGATAGCTATATATACTTACTAAAATATAGAACGGCAATTTTCAAATTTGAACGAAGAAGCACGGGCAAGACACATAAAATGAATACACGTTAAAGAGATGTTTCAACTGAATCCTGATATCGTGACATTCATGATAATTTAGTAGTAAGACATGCTTTAAGTTGTCCAATTACAATTGCATAGAGTCATTATTCACATATTAGTTATACATCAGCTGATGTATTTATAATAAATGTGTGTATATCGCATGTATGTACATATATAATTAAATATAAATGCAGATATATCTAATGTAGAATAAAATTAGTCTTTATATGAAACAGTTGTAATTATCAACGTTATAAATATTTAACAAAATGCTCGATAATTTATCGACAATATGATACGAATCTCTTGTAATTGCAACGAAAAATGATGCGTCATGGCTAAGACGTACGTAAATAATTATAAGTTGGACACATAGTCTGAAAAAACACTTTCATAAAAAATTAGAACCGTCCGGAAACGACTGCAACGGGCAAACAAGAGAGCTGTAAAATTGCAATTCACTGTATCATATCATAAAATCAGTTTAGGAACGATAATAAAGCGTTGTGTTATATATATTTTTGGAAAATTATTTACGCAAAATTATTTACGCTTAAAGTATTATACGGAGCCCGTACGCGAAACGTTTCATTATTACTTAAACCCTATTAATGTATTATTATTGTTACATTCACTCAAAATTGTGTACGTACATACAGCGACGGACAGAAGAAATTTGATATGATTAGAAAGGCAGCATGAATTTACAAAATCGATTTATCTATACATACATGTACTGTATGTATAGATAATATATGTAATGATATGATGTATGATAATGATACTGTATGTATGTAATTAATAATCCTTGCACTAATTCTTACACTAAAGTTTGAATTTACGTAAAAAAAGATATATTCGAGTTTGCTGTTGATTTTCCTGAATAGATATGTATGACGTTTGAATTTTCGGTTATTACCAGTATACCATCTAGACTGGTTGCCTAGATCGTAGTTTATTAATAATAATATTCTGTATCTCTCCTCTTACTTCCAATTTTTCTATTGGAGATAACGATTCCATAAAAGGAAGTAAACTTTTAAAAAACTGAAGATCTGCGTTTTCTTCGCTTTTGTTGTTTATGTCTTTTTTCAATAACTCTAGCCGCTGTTCCTCTAGCTTTAAAAATTCGATATCTACATCCCTCCGCTGCTTTTTGTACTTGTATTTAGATTTTTGTGAACATTTTGAATTTGAGTGAAATCCTGAATCCGAAAATTGGATAGGTGTGGAAGTGGAATATCCCTGCGTACAATTCGAAGTACTTGCAAAATCACTTGTATCTTTGACGTCATCATTGGAAACTTCATCAGGTTGTTCCTCGATATTATCATCGCTAATGAACGAATTATCTGGCAAATTACTTCCACCGCGAGTATGAGCTACATAATCCTTGATGAATCCCATCATTTCGAAATACGGCCATTTGATCTTACATGGGATTGTTGCTTTCGAGTCAGATTTCAAAGGGGGAAGCTTCTGTATGTTTTTCCTATAGCTGTCTTTTAAATTCTTCCATTTCAGTTTTGCAACAACTCCTGAAAGCACAAAAATTCGCATTTACTTTTCAAACATCGTATTACACATTTATTATTTTTTGCCAATTTCGTTATGCCGCAAGCATTTAGGGATTGGAATCAGTCTTTCGTTATTTGGCATTCGTTTTTCGAATAAATCAATCAACTGTATGCACAATGGTATTAAAAACATGCAGTGTCATATGGGACAAATTTATGTATTTGACCTTGCGGTGACTTTGAAATCTTCTGTGTTAGATATTACCTAAAAGTGACTATTTTGGAAATTATTTTGAAAACGGACTGACTATTTTCAAAATATCAAAAAACTGCGAACTTGTGTTTCGGCAATGCCATACTAGTAGTAGTATTTATGGAAAATGTCTTTATGTGTCCTTGTGATGTACATCGGGTAACGCTAATGCCGGCGTCACGTTGAATTTTAAAGTTCGTATCTTGATAACGAATAGCGCAAAAGACGAGTTCGTAATGCTTTGAAACCGTTTGACAATGAGTATCAGCTACAAGAATATGTAATAAAAAATGAAGGTATATGTTTAAAAATTTTAACATATTCTTCACAGGAGTTTCAATGTCACCGCATGATCGAATATACGAGTATTTTCGAAATATTTAAGTTACTCGAGATAATTCGCACACGCTGTATATGTCTAAACTCACAATGGAACATTTAAGAAATGGTATTAATGACATTTACAATCGGTGAAAATTTCCCAACTGTATTGAGTACATCGTGGAAAACATTGTAAATCAGATGTCCGCCAAACTCCGGTTCTTATTATTTCAATTATTTGCGCTATCATTCTATTATATCGCAAGGTGTCAACAAAAAATTTATAACGATCGAAGTTGGTAGCAGGAGTAAGCAAAGAGATGGAAGCATTTTTATCACGTCACCCTCTTCCGTCTTTCGGAACAAGAAAAATATAACGCTTCATCCCTTCTAAAGTTCGTCCAAGTTTTAACCGGAAATTGAGCGTATCCCGTAAAAAATGATACCTTCTGCGACCATATCCACGAAGAGCATTGACTTTGCAAAGAGAAAACTTTAATAAACCACTCTCGATAGCAAGAAAATGAATTGAACGTGCATTCGGTATTGTCTATAGTAAATCGCGTCTTTTGGCTAAAGATATAGAAACTTCACTACATAAAGCAATCATTTTTATCAAATGTGTTTGTATATTACACAATTTTATCCAAGAAAGAGACAGAGATAGTGATTTATATTACATTCGAGTAACAACGAAGTTAAATGAAGGAAATGGTGATGATAATCCTGTACCGGATGATGGCAGATGCAGTCTATTTGAGTGGAATCAATAGAGCTGGTAGCTATCGAAACGCTGTAGTATAAGATACAATTTTCAATCTTTTTTTTCCTTCGTCTTCTCCACTTCATATTTCTTTACATTTAATTTAAAAATATATACATGTATATTATATGTATTAATTAGGATATCTTATAGGAATACTTATATGAGTTTCACAATTATTTTTCTTCGATAGAACACTTAGTTTAGAAGATATCCCTATTCTCTTTATATACCCAATTCGATATATGTATACGAATGAAAGAAAAACTATAAATATTACAATTTATGTCAGTACAGTTGATATCTTTGTACGTGCCTTTTTTCAAAGCTGCTCGAAAAAGCTCACGCCTTTTGTACGTCACCATCAATCATCTATTACCTAGAAAACGAATCCAGTAAACGCCATCTGCACTTAGACTCGATTACTGTTAGAACTCTTGACCTCGATCGTACAGAAAGTGGCGAGTGGCAGAAACGGTCAAAGGAGAGACGACAAGACAGCAGAAAATAAATCATACTCATAAACAGACATATGTATGATCGCACTGAAATAATTCAATTATATGAAATAAGTCATACACAGCTTAACGCGGTGACACTCTGCCCCTCATTCGCTGTATTGTTTATTTCATATGGCTCGGTGTAGACGAGTAACATTTTATCGTACGACACCGTTGCGGTATCGTTGAAAAAACAGAGAAATACAGTTCTTCTGTCTCACAAAAGAAGAATACATACACAGGTATTTTCTTGTTGTTCCAACCTGTCCCGCCGCTGCGGCGATTTGCCGCAAACGGCTCGTCTGAAGTCGGCCTTAGTAGTAGTAGCAGTAACAAATGTACAAAACAACTAAAAATGTATATTCTGTATTATTCACTTTGCATTGAATAGCAAGTCAGAAGACTCGCATATGCAGTCGTAAACGAGATTTTCGTAGAAATCATTTATTTAGGTTCGTAAAGTATGATGTAAAGATAAACAGATCAATGGCTAGTAGATGTAAACAGATCGCCAAGCGGCAAACGGAACGGTGAACGTTTGGTTATATTTGTGAATGTGTCACAGATGCACATATATGGACAGAATTCAATTCGCTAGTACTGGCAGTGTTTTACGAATATCTAGAAAACTAAATGAATGCGACATTTTCGTACAAGGAAAAAGTTATTCAAAATGTCGATTTTCATAATATATTTAAAAATCATCGAAATCGGTTAAGGAGTTATTAATCTACAATTGTATCTATTAATAATTATGTTACTAATTTAATTATGTAACAATATAAGAATAGAATAAACATTTTACCTGTACAATTACACTTCTTTCCTACTTCTTCCCATATCATGTCTGTGATAGACTTATTTTTATAATCTTTATGATTATCTTGCCATAAAATCGGCCTACATTGCACTTCAGTTATTAAACATTCGATATCAAAATAATTCTTCGTATTCATCATTACTACTTATTTGCTGCTTAGATAACTACTAAAATAACAAACATAATAGTGGAAGACAGTCGACAAAAATTGGTCCCCTCTCTGCCGCTCACTGTTACCGCGTTGTCGCTCATCGCTAGTTGCTGCGTATGGCCTATGTCACATACAGCCTCTCAACCAGCTTCGTAGATTGCCCGCAACGACGCCACTTGCGATACAGTGCACGGGTTTATAGCGACAGTCGATATTTAAAATCTAATACTCTCTCACTACGCGAAACAGCAGAAATCTACCTTAATTTTGCCTGGTCTGCTAAATTACCACCATAGGAAACACTACATAACTCCAAATTATCATGTTTGATTTTAATTTAATCGGAAAAATCTCATCGATATGATACAAAAGCTCTCACACAAAAAATGTTGCAATTTAAGAAATTATACTATTGTATTACGAACTATCAAGCTGCCAAATCTCATCAAAAAGAAATTTCAATAGAGATGACCATTCACGTGCTACAATTCTCAACAACTACAATATACTACTATATTACTCTACTACTTCCGAATAAAATGTCACGTACCTTAAACGTTATCAAAACAATACTGTCTTTTCTATTAACTAAGTAGTCAATATTTAAAGTATAGAATTGTAATTTTCAGATTTGATTTTAAGCGAACGAGCATGCGCAAATTCATAAAATAAATAAAGGTTAGAGACGATGTTTCAATTGAATCATGGCACGAAGTTAGTAACAGCCTCTAGATTCTACATTTACAACGACATTAATATATGAATTATTTAGATTAAACGTGTTATTTATATATTAGATTATTTATTTATAATACATGTCGTTATTATATATAGTTAATATTAATTTTATTTAATGTTAATAGAAAGATTAATATTAATAGAATAAAATTAGTCTCTTATATAAAACAGTTGTAATTGTTAACTTCATATATATTTAACAAAATTTATTAAGATTATGATTTGAATCTCTTGAAACTATGCGAATTTAAAAATTATTATTAAACAAAATCTATTCGGTTTATTATAATCAAGTTTCTTATCATAGAGTCGTGTAGTATGAGATCAATAAGTTGGAAGGTTTCGTGACGAAACTTTCGTCAGAGTACGAGATCGAGTTGATTCAGAAAGTTTTTAATCTCGTGGTTGTAGGTGTTGTTAATCAGTGTGCTATCAAAATATATTGTTTTGTGCGTAGGTAACACTGCGTCTATAATGAAATAATGAAATGTGTAATATCTTGAAAAATTCATGAATTAATGAATAAGGAAATATATACTCCTGTTCATATTACATTAGTGAAAATGTCACATATATATGAATGATTAGAGTATCTTACTAATTTAATACTTTAATAACTTCAAAGAAATAAAAATTGATTCGTATATTTTGCAAGAGAGAGAGTAACTGATTTCTCAATTTCCATAATTTCGACGAAAGATGATGTGTCATAGCCGAAACGTTCGTAAATCATTATAAGTTGGAAATACTATAAAGATCATTGTAAAAATAGTTCAATAAAAAATGAGTTCCGTCTGGAAACGATTACAACGGGTAAACAAGAGAGCCGCGAAATTTCAATTCACCGTGTCGTATCATGAAGTCAGTTTAGAAACGACAACAAAATGGTGAGTGTTATATATATATTTTTTCAACATTATTAACACGAATCAATATTTATCGTAAGTGATTCTTTTTTGTGCTTAATATATCGTAAGGAACATGTACACGAAACATTTCATTATTACATAAAATGCTATTAATATATTATTATTCAAAACTTTGTATATACATGTATTCTCAAATCTATTTGAAAAGGAATTATTATACTAAATTAGAACATTGCAGAAAAAGAGTAACATTCTGTCATTTCACACAAGCATATGAGCTTACACAATATAACTGGTTTAAGATATTAAATATTCATTATAAATAAATACTTATAACTCTGTGACAATATTTATAGTAAACAACAATGTGAAAGAATAATTGATAAAATATAACTCTTATTATTAATTATAGTTTTACCTCTATAGCATATTTATGTATATAACTTATTTTAACTGTTTTGTATATAAGATATGTGATGCATATAAATATTATTAGAAACTATTTTATATTACATAAACATACATAAATACGCCAGAAACTATATTCTAACATTATATAGGAAGCCAAACAAACTAAGTGTTGTATGGACAAGACGTAGTAGAAGAGTTAGTTCAGAACCACTAGATTGGGAACCTAGCTTAAGTGACCCACTAAAAGGTGTTATTAGTTGGGCAGTTCCTGATAATCATACAGTTTCTGTAACTTTGTTTAAAGATCCAAGGACCCATGAATTGGAAGATAAAGATTGGACATTTGTCATCGAAGATGTAAGAAAGAATAGATATAGACATTTGCAAATATTATTATGCTAAATATGGATTAATACATTAATATAATACAACTAGGTTTCTTCTACTGGTAAAAGACGACATGTAGCTGCGACAAATATAAATATGAAAAAATATGCGACATTAGAATCTAGTCAACAACAGCTTAAATTGGATTTGAAGCCAACATCAAAAAAGATTGTTAGTGCTGCACTAGAATGTACTTTATCTTGTGTTTTCTTAAGAGAAGGAAAAGCAACGTAAGAAAATGTTTTTTAAGCTTTGATTTATAGTTAATTAAATTTAATATTCATTATAATTTTCAATCAGGGATGAAGATATGCAGAGTATGGCTAGTTTGATGTCAGTTAATAACAATAGCGATATTGCACCTTTAGATGATTTTGATAATGAAGATATACCAGAAGATGTTGAAGAAGTATCTGGAAAAAACATTGATGAAATTTTAGATATCTCTGCTCAGCTTGACTTAATGACAAGTAGTCTTACTGAAAGTGAATTACCTAGTACTCCAATAAGTGGTATGAATTAAATATTAAATACTTGTTTTGTGCAGAGAAAAGATGACTAGTCAAAGAAATGCAAGTCTGATTGGTTGTTTCTGATAGACCCAATTATATGAATAAGCTCTCATATTGGCTGAAAATATCACTTATACAAATAAAACAATATAGCAATGCTTGACAGTGAATGATAGAGAGCAGTATATCCTTTATCCTTGTACCATTCTCCTAGTAATCTTTTCAACTTTGCACAATATACACAATGTATCATTAATTCATATCTTAATCATAATGCACATTTTGCAGTGGCAAGTTTATCAAAAGATGATACTACTCCTGTAAATGATAGCGATCACATCATGCGTGATGTTAGTCTATCAGGTATTGGCGATTCTTTCAAAGAAAAATCACCCTTAAAGGATACTATTACTGTTGAAAACAAGTATGTTAATAATTGATCAGGAAAATTAAGATTCATTTAACAATTCCACAATTTAATATTTTTAATAAATGTTTCATTACTATTGCAGTAAAAATATTGAACATAGTGCGCTAGTAAGATTACCATTACAACCACTAGAACTAAAAAAGAATGATGCCAATATTCCTAGATTAAAAGAAATTACACCAGGTCAGGATTTATTGGAATGGTGCAAAGAAGTAACTAAAGATTATACTGGTGTAAAAGTTACCAATCTTACAACATCTTGGAGGAATGGAATGGCATTTTGTTCAATAATACACCATTTTAGACCAGATCTTATGTATGTATTAGAAAACGCAACTCGAAATGTTTTAATAATATTAAATATAATAATACAAAAATATAAAATAGCTTAATAATATTAAAGATCAATAGAATTATTTTTTACAAATGAATAGCTTAAAATTACGTTTTATTGTAAAATATTTATTTTTAATTTTAATAAAAATTATACTACACTGTTTTGTGATAAGTATTTTAATAATAATTTTCAGAGACATAGATTCACTATTACCACATGATGTAAAGGGTAACTGTAAGAAAGCATTTGATGCTGGAGAAGCTCTTGGTATACCTAGAGTAATAGAACCAGCAGATATGGATATACTAACTGTACCTGATAAATTAGCTGTAATGACTTACTTGTACCAATTGAGAGCACATTTTACTGGTCATGAATTAGAGGTATTTAACAAATTTCATTGATGTCTTACTTTTCTGTGTCTATAATTAACTTTTTTAATTATATTATCCATAAATCTAAAGGAGTAGTTGTTTATATATATGTAATTTGATTTTAATATGAAACGATCTGTCAAAAAAAGGATATGATCTGTTCAATTGTACTAAACAGAAATTTAAATCCCTTTCTACAGAGATTTAATTTGAGCCTTTTACTGTCTTTTTAAGAATGTCCATTTGAATTTAATTCTGCACTCGATATCTCTTATAGTATTTTTCTTTCTTCTTTTTTTACAGAATTAAATTACCATCTTTGCTATTATTTGTTTTTTTATTTGTTTTGTTGTTCATTTTATAGAAAAATTACATAAAATCGAATTTATTCATTCTGAATAAAATAATAACATTGAATGCTGTAAATACTCTTTAATGTACTGAATCACAAAGAGCTCTCTTCAATTCTGTCTCCAATACATACATTAATCTTGATCTCTCATTTTGTATTTAAAATTACTTTTTTATTGAGCAAATATAAAGTTAGCAAATGTAATGTTACTCTATCATGATTTTTCATATAATTACACTTATAAATTTATAAAATAAAAAACATTTTCATACACATACACACATGCGCGCACGCACGCATGTATTTATTTATTATGTTAATTTCCTGTACACAAAGTATACTATGAATTTTTGATCAAGTTACATATATAATTTATTAAATATCTAGAAAGTGACATGTACAATATAAAAACTATTGTACACTTCTTCAGAAAAAAAGTTATTTCATATTTTCAGGTACATCAGATAGGTAAAACTACAGATGAATCATCTTACATGATTGGAAGATTTAATACAGACAATAATTCAGATGTAAGCGTGCAACTGTTTGGTCAGGAAATAATTAATTTACGTAAAAAAGATCAAATGGAACATAAAAATAATAAAACTGATAGCAACAGACGGTATGTTTTTATTATACTATTAATATTTTTAATTTTTTTGAAATATTAGGAAAGACAATAAAGATACAACATTTTTCTCTAGATCAAATCCATTTGATAATAAGAAAGAGGACATTAATATTGATTCCTTAAAAAATAAGTTGCATCTAAGTTTGAATATGGAAAATCAAGATCATGATCAATGCAATAAGGATAAATCACCATCAAGTGTTAAGGATGTTAAAGATATTATACTAGCTAGTTCAAAAAGTATTCTGGAGAAAGTATTGTCACCAACTAAAGAAAAGTACTCAGCTAGAGAAAAGGTATATAAGTAAATTTATAATGGATAAATAATTTCTATGTATTGTTATGTTACATTTATAATGTCACGGTTATAAATAACTATTTTTTAAATGAGTGGTAAGGAGGTATTTTGTGATTGACATTATTTTATTATTAATTATATACACAGAGTAAATCTCCACCAAGAATATCACAAGCACAGCAACGCCCTATATTAATGACTCGTCGACAATTAACAGATCCTTTTGGGTCTGATGAAGAAGAGGAAAATATTCAAATAATTGATGAAAAGTGGTCTCAATCAATCTCAATTAACAAATCAGAAACGCCAATGTATAATGTTAGTATTTTTGAATTGTTTAAGTATTTGAATTTTATATAGCTATATAATTGAGTTTATATTATCTCCTTTATACACTACATTAGCAATTCATCTCTGTTTATTTTTTTTATGTAATCTCAAAGTACTAGAACTTCCCAACAACTTTTTATAATGTATATTAAATGCAAAAGCAGTTTTGAAATTTTTAGTTTGATCCTTCTTAGAAATAAAAGCTTTGTGTGTAATACTGTCGTATTTTTATACATAAGAGGAGAGATATTTAGGTGTAATATATCAGATTTTCTGTACGGCGGGATAGAGTTACAGCTTTGAAATAGTTGGAAGTAATAGAATTGATGACTTTCAGTAATAGGTCATAGTTCAATACGTCATATAGCACAAAAGTCTGTTTTGAAATTGGAAATGTTTCAAAGATTTTATGAGCAACTTTATTTTTGAATGGAATCGTCAATCTTTTTATACACTGATTGGTGTACAAAATTTTTAATGAAAAAGTATTAAACTACTTTTCTTTGGAAATAGTTAGTTTCAAAGATATATCTATAATTTTAAAGCAATATTTGAATTCACGTGTTTACACTTGTACTGCTTTTTTCTTTTTTGAAAGTAGTATAAATGTGAGTATAGTGAGTATAGAAAATGGTATAGATGTAGTATAAATCCTTGTTTTAAGATGTTTATTCATTTCAAAATATTTTAATTATAATATTTTAATAAAACGATTAACAACTGCCAAAAACTAACAACCGCTTTAAATAATATAAAATACTAGTGTTAATGATATTTTACGTTTTGATATAAACGTGTAAATTTCGCTTATGCAATATAGTGAGGATGTTTTTCAGCGATATTATGTCCACTTGTTTAAGAATCACAATACCTGCATAATCACATATTACGCTAAAGATTTACAAAGATCATAATGACTTATAAAGTTAATTATTGTTAGACAGAAGTTCATGAAAGATGGTCATATTTCCATCTGCTTATTTACATTTCTAATAAATTGCACTTACTATTCATACCAAGGTACGAAAAATGTCCACACATCAAAATATATTTATTTATGCTACGCTCAGATGTACTATTTGCTCAATATATTTATATTTTATGCTCACATATGTTTATATGTATATTTTGCATGTAGATATATTCAAATACACGGGTATGAAAAATTTACATATATAGTATTTATAATAAATTACATATATATATGTATATATACATGCATATTGTATGTGAATCTTGATTATGCAGATTATATTCTTAATGTAAATCGTAACATTTAATATAGGATAAATTTTCAATAGTTCAGTAATTGAACTAACTTTATTTATCTTCTTTTTATAGGATTCAGTCAATGTTTGTGAAAGGGGTAATCGTACTGAATATCAGAGTGTATCATCACCACAAGGAGAACAACGTTCTCAACATGTAATTACTTTCTTCATACTTACCAATTTTTTTTGTAGTGTCACAACTAATTTACTATTTTTCTTTCTTTTTTTTTTTATATTAGCCATTAGTCAGTCGACATGACGAATTAAGAGAACGTGCCAGGCAACTATTAGAACAGGCTAGGAATCATACAAAGTCAACTGGCCTTATTTCCACTGCTGCTTATCCTATTGAGGTTTTGTTTTTTTTTTTCAGTGTTATTATTTTGTGTAGAATAGTTGTGTACATTCATTTAGTTTCATACTTTTTACACTAATTTTGTCATTTCTAATCAGATTGTCCTTTGAATTAAGAAACATTTTATTTTATAACATTTAATTTATAGAGCCAAAATGATGATGAAAGACAGCAACAATTACGTGAAAGAGCAAGACGTTTAATAGCGGAAGTAAAAATGGGTGTTAATGTTACTTCAAATCAAATTAATGATGACAATAATAGTGAGAGACGATCAATAGATGATCAAAATAATAGTCCAAGACGTAGTATCACACCGTCTACTCCAGGTGACAAATTTAGTACAAAGGTAGGTAATTGTTATATCTATTAAAGCAATGATTCCCAATATGTGCACCCTGGAGAAAACTATGTCCGCCACTGTGAAAAAGCATGGCTTCTTTTTCTTTTTTTTTTAATCGCGCAATTGTATCTGCTGTTATAAACTTTAGATCCTGAACATTTGAGTACCCCCATATCCCTAATATATATGTTTAGACCTACATAACTTCCCTTACTCTGGAATATTGTAGCTTCTCAGTCCTAAATGCAGTTAAGCAATGATTCGCGGAACACTGTAAAATTAATATTATAACAAAATATCATTACAAAATTACTATTATATTTATACCATCTTAGTAGTTTCTTAGAGTAGCTTAACTCTATATTAATAAAAAAAGATGTTTTTTATTTCTGATATTAAATGATTTGAATGTTGATGCTCTTACTCCATCAATGAATAGAAATTTATGTTCTTTACATCACTCATGACAAAGCACAATTTTTAATACTTATTATAAGAGATATAAATTTATATACAATAAATATTTCAGTCTGAGTATAATGGAAACACTCTAGGAACTTCGAATGTAATAGATGTAGAGAAAAAAACTGGTTCTCCTTTATTCTCGTTCTCTAAGATAATAGAGAGAATTTCACCAGATAAAACTAGCCCTGATGGTACTTCGTATACACTCAGAGGGGTATGGTTTAAATTAATTTATTTGGAATTAAGTTAGAATCAAATATCTTATGAATCATTTCATATGTAGCTGGGAAAAGATATGACATCATATATTCAAAATGAATTAGAAGCATTAGAAAGAGAACAAACTCAAATAGATATTCAAGCTGGTAAACTTGAGAAACAACTTCGAGCTGCAATGGAAAGCGATAATGAGGATGAAACAGAAAGACTAATGTCTCTTTGGTTTACGCTTGTCAATAAAAAAAATGCATTATTGAGAAGGCAAATGCAATTGAATATATTGTAAGTCATTATGTCTTTGGTATTCTATTAATCATCTGGAATACTGTTTAGATATTTGTTGTATTGTTCTTTTATCATTTGTAATATACTTTAGGGAAAAAGAAGATGATCTAGAACGACGTTTTGAATTATTAAATCGTGAATTGAGAAGCATATTAGCAGTAGAAGAGTGGAGAAAAACTCCTGAACAAAAAATGAGAGAAAATTTACTTTTAGAAGAATTAGTTTCAATAGTAAATAAAAGAGATGAATTAGTTCATCATCTTGATACACAAGAAAGAGCGTAAGTATAGAAGGTTAATTTATATTTAAATTCTATTGAAATTACATAATATAATAAGTATAATAAGTATAATATAATTAATAGACATTAAAAGCTGATTTTATGGATTGTTCTTTCTGTGAATGTTATGTTACATTTTGTTTTATTATTATTATATTTTAGTATTGAAGATGATGACGAAATAGAGCGAAACTTATCTAGAGCTGGATTAGCTCAAAGAAATAAAAATTGTATATTACAATGAAAGAGTAATTTTATTCCTGTCAATACGACGAAAGTGACAAGTAAGTATTCTTAAATATTACAGACATTTTTTAATTAAAAAATGGATAAAACAAAATCATTCTCAAACAAAAGTTAAATGATCTTTAACTAAAAATAATTTTAGGTACGATTCGTTTTGCTGTGGGGTTGCCAAAGAAAACACATAATAAAATTTTTCTCAAAGATAAAATCGAGAATTTTATAATCTGTAAAACATTAATATTTAAAAACTTATTTTATACTATGAACTGTATACAAGTTGTACACAATCCGTGTTTTATATTTATACAAATTCATTAAGTACTGCATAAACAAAACGCTACTGTTTGTAGTAGTTTTAGGTTCAAAATAAAAACCGGTCCGTCGAAGAAATACATAAGATCAATGAAGCCTATTACGAGGTTGCAAAGATTATATGTAAAAAGAATATGTTGCTAGAAAAAATGAATTTTGGTTATAGTTCGATTCATTTGAGATTCTAATGTCTTATAAAGGCAATAGTAGAAAAATACGGTACGTAGGAAACTGCTAATTTAAAGAAGGTGCTTGAATCTCGATAAGTGATGAAAACGAAATGTTGCAACATATAATGTCATATCTGCAATTAAGCAGTATTAAACATTACATAAGTTACTTGAAAAGTTACATATAAAGATACATATGTCACTTGAGGAAGAAGAAAGAAATTAGTTATTACAAAATAGTATGGAAAATTTTGTGAAAGATTTTAATGGATTATGTCTATTTTGTGCCATATAAAAATATCCTAATTTTTTTATTCAAGTAATCGTTTATTTGCCTATAAAATATTTGTCATTTTAGCATTGTGTAATATGCAATTATGCATAGAGAGTATCATATTCATTATTAATTCCTGGGTTCCATATTAATGATATATGAGGCCTAATTAATTTTATACATTCATGGATGTATAAAATATTATCGTATATTTCTTTTTCTCAAAAGTAATGAAATGAATTATACAATAATTATTATTTCAAAATTTTATTTCTATTAAATATGCTTTCCCAGATTCATTGATATTTTAATTAATGTTAAATAAAATAACCAAAAATTAAATTGCCAAAAATTCATAATTCATTCACAAACTTAAGGACAAACATAGGACAATTAATATGCATATTCCATTTATCTATTGCTTTGATTACGTAATGCGTAATTTTAGCAATGTATTTTATGTGTATATACAGGGTATCTTACACAACTGGGACAAGCTGTATTCTTAAAACAGAGGAACATGAAAGAGTATGTTATAAACGAAAATTAAATACTCTGTTAGATGCTGCAAATATTTCTATATTGCCTCAATAAGTTAGTCTACTTGAAAAGTGCTTTTTAAGATGGAATTCTGTTGTCTTGTAATGCAATTGTCTTGTAAATTATAATAAATTATGTTCTTCAGGAACATATTATGATAGCAAAAGTTGGTTATATTGAATGTGCATTGGAAAAAGGATTTATTAATGAGCGTCCAAAAAATTGAAGAAATATTGTTATATAGAGGTAATAATGGGTAAATTGCTTAAACGTTAAAATTGACATTGATTTAAAGATAAAAACCAAGTAACTTGCAGACTGGATCAGTGATGTTTCAAAATGTGCTGGAGGTATCCGAGGATTTTGAGGATCATTTTATAATAAGATGCTGATCTCAAATGAACGAAAGTATTTATGTCTTAAATCTATTAGTTTAAAGATTATTTCAATTTTATGTTTATTGAATATTTTTGTGTATCATAACACTGCTATTATAGAAAACAGCTCAACTATCTCATTGATTACTTTATGAAAAAATATTTTACAATGTTCAATATGAACAATTGGTTCATATGTATAGATACATAATAATGGCATATTACTACATCTGATATATACAGAAATAACAAAGAAAATTGAAAATTGAAATAATTTTTAAATTAAACACTTGGAACATAATTAACTTAATATTTTTTTATAAAGAAAAATTAGATTGATATCTATAAGATATAAAATGCTATATAAAAGGGCATAATTGCACTTTTCAAGTGTAAAAATGTATAAAAGTACATATAAATAATATAGAAATATATGATATTTTTTAGTATCATTCTATTTTCTTTTTTAATATGAGTTTTTATTTTCAATTGTTCTAAGGTCTTTAATCATAGATTTAAACAGCTCTTCTTAATCATAGAGACAGCTTATCTCAATTGTATATTCGTTTATGTTTTAAAACTAGATAAGAAATTTTATGTTTATAGTTAGTAATCTGCTACATATACACAGTGTGACCAAAAGCATTGTATCAACTGGTAGAAAGTCATTTTTTATACAAAAATAAATCGAAAATGTAGAATAGAACTTTTTTATTCAAGATTTAATTTCTTTCTTGAATCTAATATGTGGAAAATCACGCAGACAGTTTATATAGAAACAATAAGAACTATAGTATCAAAATGGATTTTCTTGACAATTAATGTAATTTTATTCTGCATTTTTTTATTTATTTTTACATAAAAAATCACCTTCTATCTACTTAATAGTTCCTTCAGCCCTGCCCTGTATACATACACATACACACACACACACACACACACACACACATGTAATAAAATGGATTTATTTAATTAATTTTCTAAAAGAATTTTTATAATTAATTTTTCATTAATGTCATTAATATGGCTACTAAGAAACTGTAACATCAGAGAATAAGTAAAGAATAAGTATGCAATGTGCATATAATATAATTCTTTTGCCTTGCAATATAAAATTTATTTTTATTTAACAATTTTATGATATACATATAAAAGTAATACTCAAAAAGCGCTAAACAACTGTTACTTTACAAAGTAAAGAAATCTAAGCTAATAAAACTTAGTTAAAATAATATAATGGGATTGGTGCAGGCATATCATACTCAATGTAACTGCCATAATCGATCATCAAATACATAGAAAGCAATGCTTTCATAAAATATGCACATATACAATAGAATGTGCTTCATGTTCCATAAATTCAGTTTGGTGGTAAAAAGTACTGAATTTTACTTTTGATGTTAATATGTGTGCAAACCAGACACATTTGATTTCAGTGATAACATATAAAAGATAATGAAAAAAAATTTACATAAGCTAAGAATCGTTTTTGTTAACTTTAATGCGTTTCTAATCCTTATATAGTGAATGTTATTGTACATAATAAAGCTTTACAATATTTTAAAATAATGAAAATTTTTCAATATTCTTGGTAATTGTTAGGACATATATATATATAACGCAAAACGTACCGAAAAATATCAAACTGCAATATTGAAACGTGACTGTTAAATTTTCTTTACTTTGCTGTATCTATTTTAGTACTAATTTATCGAATATCGTAACAGAAAATGTCCGATTTTTATGACTAATGTAGCAATAATTTATTATTTCAATGTCTGCAAATATTTATATCTGTACGTGAGAGCGGTAAATTGTGTATATACAGGATTAATAATTGTAAGACATGTGTATGTACCACATAGAGTTGTGAATATGCAGCGTATCTCGTAATAATTATTTAATCAATATTGAATTAATAGTTCAATAAATAACATATTCTTAAGGCAATTGATATAATTAAATTAGTACAGTGTATATGTTTATTTTAAAATATAAAATTGGAACAGTGAAATATTTAAATTAAGTTAACACATTGCGTACGGCGTTTTGCGCGCTTAACGCGCTCCCAGGCTCCCTTAGCGCACACATTTTTTATCGGTACAATCTACCGATGTATTGGCTATACTGACTGATTGTTTTTACATGCTTGGAATGTCAACATTCAGCTTTTTTGCTAATCATTTGTCACAAGAACGCAAGGCTTCATTATCCTGGTAACATAACAAAAACATTTGCCTCTGGTTGCTAAGTCATCGATTCAGTCGAAAAAACATGAAAACATGAAAACATTGAAAACATAAAAAGATATCTCGTGATCCGTACGCAATGTAAGAACAATGTTATGAAATTCTCTGTCTCTTTCTTTCTCTTTTTGTACTTATATTAAATTAAATGCAATATACCTTTAATCGAATTATTATAATTGTATTCGTTGCTTAATTTCGAGATACTTTGTATATATGTTCCAACATAAAAAAGTTTTCATATTTGTATCGTTATGTAATGTTATACTAAAGTAATTTTAATTTATTTTATTCGTTACTATTAAAAAATACTGACTATAATATATTAAAGTTATGAAAGCAATGACAATTCTTGCCAATATAATATTGAAAAAAATTAATTAACTTGTAAATTATTTCATGTGAGAAGTCAAATGTGTAGCATGTCAAAACACAGTAGTTCTCGATAAATAAAAAGAAATAAAGCACTACGAAAAAACATAAGAAAACATTTTTATAATATTTATTATACAGCCTTTCCATACAACTGGAATTATAATATGTGAATTGATATGGTACTTGGAATGATAATAAGCAAAGCTTACATGTTTAGGTTTAATTTTTACCTTTATTTTTTATTTTTATGGATAACTTTTTTGAAACATAGTATAATTAAAGTAAGAAAGTGAAGATATCGCTTTTAAAATCGAATTTGGCAGTAAAGGCAACTTTTAAGAGCGAAATATACATTTGAAATGGTGGAAACCTGCAATAGTAATATTTCTAATTTTAGAAAATAAATATCAACTTGTTTAGAATTTTTATATATACCGTTTGATGCGCAAAAAAAAGGAAAAATTTTCGTTTTAGAAACACGTCTATACTTTCCAAATCGCACAGCGTCACCGGTGTAAGATCGTTATGAGATCATGATCCTCGTATGCAAAGGACTAACTCTATATTCTGAAATAAATCCTTTCGATAATAATTCGATAATAAATAATTATAATACGTAATAACGTAATTGTAATGCTTATGAAAATTTGGCTAAGTAATTCTCTAATTCAACGGTATATCTTAGACAGTAAACAATCTAGTTACCATATCTTACCTGTTATACCTGTTATAAATAAAGCCTCGAAGCCTGGTGTTCGTCCGGTATTGTTGACGTCCTTTCCATCACGATCTTCTCCTCAAGAACTGTTCGAACTTTGGGCGGAATCAGCGTTCAACGAGCATACTAATTGGATTTTGCGCTCGATAATTACTCGGCTAATTAGCCAATCAGCATTTCCGCTCGAACTCTAGGTTTTGTCGAACTCTCGATCGAAACGACTCGATGGCAGAACTGCTTGGTCTATCGAAGAGCAAGCATCTCTTCAGAGAGAAGTCGTTTCGTTGACAATGAAACGCGCTTTACTTTTCGCTTGTGTTTAATTTGAAAATTGTCTCGAGATGCAATACCGTTATAACAATATTATTTGACGCTTCCAGTAAGTAAACATTATTAATTTATTAATTATTAATTGCAATTAATTTGCCAAATAATTAACGCTATCCTTAATAACAAATCGTATACAATGTTTTATGCTTTCTTACAGATTTCTTTCAGTCTGCGTTTCTTCCATGAAACTTGACGATTTTAATTTGATGGCTTCGTCGCTTCACGAAAACTTCCCTTGAACCGTAACGACATCAATGACTATATTCGTCCCATTTAAACGTAAGTCGCGTGCATTTTTGTTTCTTTGGACACGCGAATCTTGTCGCAGAATAAGAGGTCCGATTCGACACGGGTGACTGGTTATATTACGTAGAACTTTTGACTTTTGGTTAGGTGTTTATTATACCCGTGGCTAGTAATATTTTCTTGCCTCTGCTTTATTTATTAGTTGATATAAAATCTTCTCTGAATATCTGCTCACCTGTGGTTTCCTTATATAAAATATAAAATCCAAGCATTTATGCCAGTTAAATCTAAAATATTAAAAAATACTTAAAGTGGCCATTTTCTTGATCCCGACTTCACGCTATATTTTTCTGCCATTTGGTCTGCTATATCTACCCCAAATTTTGTTTTATTATAAAATTAGACCGTTTCAGGTAGGTTTTTCACTTTTCACTTTTTTCAATTTTGACGGTTTTATGTTTTGAGCTCGGAATAAAAACTTTCTTTTTCGGCTTACTTTTATAAATTGTGAGTGTAGTCTCATTTGATCGACAAAAGCGAGCTTTGTTTCCGCGTATTGTGCCAACTAGTGCGGTTCTTTTGGCTAATAATTTAATGCCAGTGACAAGCTAGTAAAAAGATTGTCGGTCGTTATGATCCTTCCCTTCATACTATACGGTTCAATAAGTTTGAGTACCACAAATTCACCCAGAGGTTGCGATGGTGCTCGTTTTTCCTTCTTTCCTAAATAAGGAAATCCATTTACAACAATCGAATCTAAAGCCCAATAATTGGTTTGCGTTATTGACCGGAACAATCTTAATTTCTTCAAACATTTCAGTTCCGTCGAGATCTCCTTCCAAATGTGAGCGAAGATCTTGACGACACTTTAATAAATATTCATCATCTAAATTCCCAATCTCATTCGTGTATAGAAAACCAAAAATATTTTGCTGACTTGCATATCTACCGTTTTACTAGCTTTTTAGTCCCTTTTAAGAATTTCCGTTCATAATCTCTATCCTTGCTAGCTATAGCGGTTCTTAAAGAAAAAAAAAAGAAACATATTTCTGTGTATAAAATTTTGTCTGTTACAAAAATGAATAAAATCACGTGGCAAAAAACATTTACTGCAAGATAAAATAAACTACATATTTCATTAATTTGTATATACTTGAAACCTTTCTCTGTTCTTGCTTACTTTATCAAAATTTTAACATTTGGGGTGAAATTAATTTAATAATAACAAATTCAAATTCTCAACTAATTATATGTATTGGATTTCATTTGTATGATTGCCATACGTTTTTTTCTGCGACGCGATTTCAGTTAGGGCTGATTTTAATTTAAAGGAGAGCAAATAATTTTTGGTAATGTCCTTTTGCTATAAATATACGAACGTGCTCCTTATCGATCTTATTGTGTTGTAACACTATGAGAGTGAGGATCTGGATCAGCATAAATTTATACATTATACTTAAAGGTGTAAGTATATTTATATCAATATATTTTTCTATTACACATTCATCCACTCGTTCTTCTATCAGTCAACCTCAACAGATTTATGGTGGATGGTGTAGAGGATTAATAAAATGTGAACGAGAGATTGCTGTTGCAACCCGTCAAATATATTTGGAATAAATATAAATATAAATATAAATATAAATATAAATATTGTCGAGAGATGCTCGTACAAACATATTCGCAAAGACTATGATCGCTCGCGGATAACTCGATAACTCGTACAACTACGTTTATACTGGTCGGGGGAGGGTCGGAAAATCCAAATTCCTCTTTGATCGACGGTTACTCGTCGCAGCGACATTGTTTTGCCCGGAGTTTATTTATTATTACATTATTTGTACAGGTTACAAATTATTTACCGCTACAGATTCGTCAATTGTAACGTATGGAGGACAAAGCGACGTTAACGGAGTGTTGAGGTTATTAGATGTATAAAGAGAGAGACGCGTGGATAAATTATAAGGTAGAAAAATATATTTTATATACAGAAATGAAAATACAAGTATTTTTTTTATTGTTTAATTGTCATTTTACAATTTGTCCAGTGGGACATTAGGTAAAATGTTATATCTTATAATATCTTCGTGTTTGTTAGGTTATATCCTTTGTGAGATCAGCTGGGTGTTTCCTTTTTAGTCTTCTTTCAATGCTTGTGTTGATCGTTTCCGCAGCCAGCCGGAAAATACAAGTATGAAATAATAATTTGACCCTATAACTGAAAACCCCGAAGCCAATGTCGCCTGTCGACTGTTTATGGTCTGCCTTCGTCCCAGTCCTTTGTCTATACGCTGTCGATGGCTTCGGTGCTTTAGAAAGCTAAAAAGACCAGATGTAGAGTTTTCTTAACTCTTAACTCTTTCCTTAAAACTCTACATCCTTACAAACAATTATCTCCCAATATTTTCCGACTTTTGTTGTAAATATTTGAACTTTGACTTCGTCAATGCCTTCACAAAT
The DNA here is from genome assembly GCA_936014575.1 of Bombus lapidarius. NCBI lineage: Eukaryota > Metazoa > Arthropoda > Insecta > Hymenoptera > Apidae > Bombus > Bombus lapidarius. The sequence continues at coordinate 716,374 of CAKXZU010000088.1, forward strand.
ACATTTGCCAGCCACTTTTCTCTTTTCCATTCAAATTAATGTATTACTAAAAAACTACGAGAAGACTAAAAAGACCAGATCTAGAGTTTTCTTCAAAAGTGGTGACCTTTAACACGGAGGTCCGCTTCGCGTCTTTCCTTGTCCTTCATACGATGGATCTGACAAATTAAGGTTGAGATGTGTCCTAAATCAATAGTTTTTGGCATAAAAAATAAAATTGATACTTCCTGTATAAGGAATGCTGGATGGGTCGATTAATGTATGAAAAATAAACGTGTCCCTTCGAATTAAACAACTTTCGTTAAAGACATCTTTTTGATAAATTTAGTTAAAAAATATTTTGTGTATTATTGATTTAATTCTGGGGTTCTATGATGGGATACTAAAATCATTCGCCTACAACAAATTTCCAAGAAACTGTTTTTAATAAATGATATATGTAATATAATGTAACAATAAATATAGTATAACAGTTAAAATAATGTAGTAAATCTGCAAACTACTTGTTTGCGTTTCATGTTCAATTATTGTAATTACAGATTGCTTTGCTTTTAAATGCATTAAGAAGTATACAAAAACTAACTTTTGTTAAGACTTTAAGGTTTTAAACGTTAACCAATTACATTATATGAATTATTCATAAGAGTTTATGTATATAAAATTTACTGGAGAATTAGTTCAATCATACGTTACGCGTGATAATGAGAAAATTATATCTTGTCCATTTTTGTTTAATCTGTACTGGTTTTTATGCAGATTTGAACGATAACATGATATTAGATTTCTAGAATTATTTTCATTTCAACTACTTATCACCTATGAGATGCAGCCTTCGATACAAACATGAAAAACGCGGGAAGATTATCCAAGGAACAGGTATTTCCACGGTGAAGATGGAAATAAGCGATTACAAACAATTTGGCCACAGTCCTTCTACGTATCTGAAAGTCAAGAGAGATTACTAGTGGCACATGAGAAACAATCGACTGGTGCGACCAATATGGCTGATCGCACGTACACAGTTCACATGCCTGTTGCTTCTTCCAAGAACGATGAACTTGATTGTCATCGAGCAGTTTGATACAAGGTATGGAAACAAGTTTCACCAAAAAGTCACAGATGACAACAAACGATCAGAAGATGACCGATCGATGATCAACTGATACGTAGAATAACGTTAAAAAGATGGATCCTTTGACATGAATACCGTTATGGGGGACAGCAGCAATGAGCCACCATTAAAAATACCAACGGTCAAAGAATAAATCGGCAGGTACACAGAAAAATGCAAGGAAAGAACGGCAACATATCCAAACCAGCTGGCTGCTGAAGTGAGCAAAAGTTTCATAGAAAGAAGACTACATTCGCGGACGACACGGCTGTACTAGTCAGGCGCACTAATCCAGAAACAGCAGTCACATAAATACAAGAGCACATCAGAAAAATAGGGAAATGGCTACAAGATAAACAAATAAAAGCAAACCCCAGTAAATGCAACCATATTAAATTTACACTAAGAAAACGGAAACCATCAAATATCCAATTGAATGGCATGCACATAACACAGACAAGGAAAATTAAATACCTAGGACTCCACTTAGACACACAATTTACGTGGATATTTGAACGTACGGAATACCGCTATGGGGGACAGCAGCAATGAGCCACCATTAAAAATACCAATGGTCAAAGAAGAAATCAAGAAAAGTACACGTTTCATAGAAAAAAGATTAAAAAGAAAACACCCTACTAAACTTACTAAAAAAAAAAAAAAATAAAATAGTCAAATTCGAAGATGGTATCCCGCAGGGGGTATATAGTGTTTGGGTAAGTTTCAGACGCTTTTCTTTAATGCACAAGTGTCGCAATATGCTTTTATAGTCGCGTTATTTCGGTAATTGATATTAACAGCGACGAAAGAATTCTTGTAAGGATTAACGGAAGATTTGTTACGCGAATGATACAATATAAATGAGACAACGATTCATTTATGATTCGTTAAGTCGCTCGAAAAGTAACTGCGATAATGCTTGAGCGTTCTGCAGAGAAAAATAAAGTTACCGCTGGTTTAACTTTAGGGAAAAACTTGACTCAAGTGCTCAAGAGTGCTCATCGTGGTTCGCGTGACCTCTTCGACAATTTTATCTTTCATCTTGAAAGAAGCTACCGATCTGAATAGTGGAAAGGTCATAATCTATAAACATATTTCTATTAAAGGAGGAAGAAAAAGGAAAGCACTTGTTTGGAGTTGAATCTTGGAATATTAGACGCAGAACTAGTAAAAGCTGCTGTTCGCTTATTTAACAGCCGAAAAGCATTTAATTCTATAATTTTCCCCTAAACGAATAAAGCTACATGTGAAAGTGAAATAACCAAACACAAACCATGCCGAGAAAAGAAAAAGAATGAAGGATTTGAAGAGTCTCTTCGTTCGCTGAATCGCTTTCTTCGGATCACGTTCAGAAAAATTGTTAACCTAATTGTTAACAACTTTGCAATATGATCCTCTATTTTGTTGGCAAAATGTCTGTTGAAGTAGTTGACTTTGATGATCTTTCAGTGGAAAGCAACAAGATATTTGAAAATACATAATAACAAAAAGCATAATAATTTTGTGAGATTATAAATTACAAGGCCAAAAGTTTGGATTGCTGCAAAAACCAGTACCATCGATACGTAAGTATAAATGAATAACGTTTATCAAATATATAAACAGCGGTATACAATACATGCAGTACCGGTACATCAAATAAAAATTAATGAAATGTAATTTGTTAACGTGGAAGTAAAGTTTAAACAAGCACGCTCGAGCGTATAATCGAAAGCGTGGATTAACTTTATTATTTATATTTAATATTTAAACCCGAATATAATATGTAGTTACAATGCGTTACATTTAAATTTAATAATATATATATATGTCGAATTATCATTAGAATTTTGGGTGCGTATCAATTCTTCATTTGGATTTACCATTGTTTAACTCAACTAAATTATATAACACGTATAGATATGACTTTTACAAGGTTTAACAATAAATAAGTTTAACGAACGTTTTTAACAATATTCTTGGGTTCAAACGAATCCACGGTCAATGGGAAACTCTTTGTACAACAGATTATATTTTCTCTGAATCGCAAATAACGTTAGCTGTGTCGCTCGGTAACTTTTAGACTGACTCCCCGATATCAGTAAATTCTCCAAGGAGATCACAATAAAAGACTGCCTGGATCTCATTTGTCAATTACATATTGATTAGGAATATCAACAAAGTTCCAGGCGCCGTTGCTAGGCAGTCCTGCATACAGTCGACATTGCTCCTGGCCGGGACTTGTCCGTTAATACAGCGTGTCCCTCAATATCGGTACTTCTTCTATCAGGTTAAAACGTTCATCCCGTGACCGTGGCTACGTTCAGCGACCAGTTGTGTCACCTCGAGCCCAAGTATTCCAAAAGAAAGGCCCGATGCCCCTACATCTCCAACATACATGTATATATTTATTACATTACATTATGTCATATCATATATTATATATACTTTTAGGTGGTTTTGTGCACATTTGACACAATGTATGCATTGCGATATGCCCTTCTTATAACGAGGTGGCTCAATTGTTAATATTATGTTTAATATTTAAAGTGACAGCTTTTACTTCCGGTCGCCTTACCATAAAATTCGCGATAAACATACTGGTGGTCGTAGCACACGAACTTAACCGGAACCCAACCCGAATCTCCATAAATAATATACCGAATGCATACTGTAAGTACGTAAATATTAAAAATAACGTAGATGTAATAAATAAGATGCAATTTTTAACGCTGTTTGCGAGAAGTGTAACGAATGAAATGGAACTTGTTTTCTGTAATACGATAAAGGGGTTTTTAGTAGGAATTAAAGTAAACTATAGACATTTCTGTTTATTACATTTCATTATCATCATAAATTATTCATTTGTTTGATGTTACATCTATGTCAGAACACGTATGATACAATTCATCATTTCTTGAGCTCACACTTGAGTAACAACAAACTCGCAGCAACAAAGAGATGGAGCACAAATTACGGATGAACCACCACAAATCCTTTTAAAAAATCAGAGTGTGTCGGATTTAGACACAGAGATATCTTCGCAAGCTTGTAGTTGTAGAACAGGATCTTCCAAATCATATAGCTGCGTGAAATATTGGATTCAATGTGAACAGTAGGGTAAATTTTAATTTTATAGATTTGATGATCAAGTAAATAAGTAATAAGTAAGGAACAGTCAAATTCGGAACGGACTATCGTTGAAGTTGAGCCTACAAATAAATCAACGGCAAGACGAATTTAGATTTAAAAGGATTTGTGGTGATTCATCCGTAATTTGTGCTCCATTTCTTTGTTGTTGCGAATTTGTTGCTTCTATCTAAAAAGATTAATGCGCAAATTAGCGTTAGGCACCGTGTGAATTGGAAAAAAGGAAAGAAGACGGAGATTCGTGTACACTTTATCATACCCATAAGATTGAAAATTGCACCATTGTCCATATTGAATTACATATTTGACGCAGCTATATTATCTTCTGGAACATTCATGTTGCAATTACAAGCTTTCGAAGATATCTCTGTGTCTAAATCCGCCACACTCTGATTTTTTAAAAGGACTTGTGATGATTCATGCGCGTACTTGGTTCAATTTGATTTGGGATAGCCGATGGTAATATTATAGTTTTTCAGACACCCGTGCACGTGCGATCTTCAAGATTTTCGTGACTAAGAGGTATTCAGAATCTTCAGATACCTGCAGAAGGAAATATTGATGCGTTATTCCTTATATATTCAAGTACCTGGTGTAATAAACACTTTTTGCCTTACACAAAATTTCTGAAATTGTGTTTTGCCCACCTTTTCAAAGCAAACACCGCACGGTGTGTTGCGCGTGTCACGAACCCGAAAAATCGAAGGAGACTAGCAATGTAGAGACTAAAAGATTAGCGATTCACGTAATCTACTCTTGCCGTTGATTTATTTGTCAGCTCAGCTCCAATGATAGTCTGCTCCGAATTTGATTGTCCTGCCTAAAGAAATTAATCCCAAATATGGCATAATGGCCGATTTCAATTACAAAGAGGGGATAAAAAAGACTAATTATTTATTTTGTTGAGGTTATTAGATGTATAAACAGAGAAACACGTGGATAAATTGTAAAGTAGAAAATATATTTGAATACAGAAGTGTAAGTACAAGTAGGAATATAATTTGAGCTGGTCCAGATCCGCACGCTAGCAGTGTCGCCCTATAACTGAAAACCCCGAAGCCCTCGTCGTCTGTCGAGTGTCTATGGTCTGCCTTTGTCCCAGTCTATTGTCTATACGCTGTCGATGGCTTCGGTGCTTGAGAAAACTAAAAAGACCAGATGTAGAGTTTTCTTAGAAGTGGTGACCACTTCAACATATTTGATTATCACATCAAAAAGGTCAAAATTTGCACCATTGTCCATATTGAATTACATATTTGACGCAGCTATATTATCTTCTGGAACATTCATGTTGCAATTATAAGCTTTCGAAGATATCTCTGTGTCTAAATCCGCCACACTCTGATTTTTTAAAAGGATTTGTGATGATTCATGCGCGTACTTGGTTCAATTTGATTTGGGATAGCCGATGGTAATATTATAGTTTTTCAGACACCCGTGCACGTGCGATCTTCAAGATTTTCGTGACTAAGAGGTATTCAGAATCTTCAGATACTTATGGAAGGAAATATTGATGCGTTATTTCATATATATTCAAGTACCTGGTATAATAAACACTTTTTGCCTTACACAAAATTTCTGAAATTGTGTTTTGCCCACCTTTTCAAGGCAAACACCGCACGGTGCGTTGCGCGTGTCACGAACCCGAAAAATCGAAGGAGACTAGCAATGATTCACATAATCTGTTCTTTTTTCTTTTTTTTTCCACGAAGAGGAGAAAATCCATTTTACGCATACCTAACAGCCTGTGCTGCTATGTGAAACTGGACTGGATGGTATGCCCTACCTCCTCTTATGTCTCCTCCTTTCTTCGCCTCCGCGTGGTACAACAACGTGGTTCACAGTCCTGGAATAGCCGTAAGCGTTACTTCAGGGTTGGTCTCATCGTTAGTTTGTACCCTATACGAGAAGACTACATAGGTATCCTATTCCCTGCAGCCATTCTTCTTTCCATATATTGTCCGCTTCATTTTCCAATCTCTGAGCCCTGGGAGACAACGGCATACGCTTCTCTCGTCACCTCCTCGTCGATACTTCTTACTACTACTTTTATGTCCGATAAGTAATCACGGAATAGCGTTCGCAGCTGTTGCGGTAGCTTTTTGGCTTCAGCTTCGCGCATGATTTTACACCAGCTATTGAATGCGTCCTTAATGTCGATTGTAGCGAGTACGCGTATTAGTTTTCTTTTCTTACAGGTGTCGGCAATCCCGCGAACGACATGTAGCGGCACATGAGTCACAGGACAATTCAAATCACGTTGTTATTTTCCTCGGGATATCAATATCTTTAGGGTACAAATAATGTAACAATAAGTAATCTCCGGGAAAAACAATGTCGCAGCTACGCATAACCGTCGAACAAAGACAAATTTGAATCTTCTGACTGAGCCCCCGACCAGTATAAATAAACCGACGCAACCGAAAAGGGTTTGGTATCTCCGAGTATCTACGAGTATCTTTCTGTATCAACGAGCGATCTAAGTTTTTTATTTTTTTTTTTTTTTAGTCCATGCCTTTCGGCTTTGGACGAACTTTTGTTCCATTACTAATTTCGCTACTTTCCCAGGTACCCCATCCACGCCAGCAGTTTTTTCGGAGTTTAATCGTTTGACGGCCTTCTTCACTTCATCCCGCCGTACTCGATGCTGAGCGCTCCATCCTCGTCGCTGCCATGGGTCATTTCACCACCGATTTTATCAACCCGTGGGACAGGCTTCGTCTGGAGAAGCGTGCTTCAAGGAGTTTCGCCACTCTGCAGACACGAAGACTTTTTCGTGGTACTCTCCTGCCCATTCTAGCCACCACGATCCAATAAAGTCTCCCTTAAGAGTGGTCTCGCTCCAGGGTAGCGCAAAATTGCTTCCATGTTTCTTCTCTACTTTTTAGGCTAACTTTAGTTCTTTCCCTGCATCCTTAACCCTTTCGCTTCGGGTGCCGCTTATAGGCGACATCCACGAAATGACCTGTGGGTGCGAGCGCCGCATATAGGCGGCGACTGCGCGACGTATCCTGGGTTCGGCACCCCATATATCAGGCATACATCAATGCCATTTGTAGTCAATAATATATTTTTTCTTCCGGTCGTTTTACCATAAAATTCGCGATAAACGTACTGATGGTCGTAGCACTCGAACTTAACCCGAACCCAACCCGAATCTCGCGAAATAATATACCAAATGCATATTGTAAGTACGTAAACACTAAAAATAACGTAGATGTAATATATAAGATGCAATTTTTAACATTGTTTGCGAGAAGTAAAACGAATGAAATGGAACTTGTATTCAGTAATACAACAAAAGGAGTATAATACAGGAGTACAATAAAATAAAGGAGCTTTTAGTAGGGATTAAAGTAAACTATAGACGTTTCTGTTTATTATATTTCATTATCATCATAAATTATCCATCTGTTTGATGTTACATCTATGTGAGAACACGTATGATACAATTTATCATTTCTTGAGTTCACACCGGCATAAATTTTTGTTGAGTTTAAAATAGGGCAGGCAGTTATCTTCGCCATAGGCATCGTTCTTTGTGCTGTCGAGGAAGCAGAAAGGCATCTCGTTCCAGCAATCTGGACGCATTGAAAACTATAGATACAGAAAAACAAGTAATTAGAATCTTAAAGCTGAATTAAATATATCTTACAAATATAAAATTTATATGGTAATTTTGCAACAAATGAACCGTATCTCAAAACAGTTTAGAATAATGTTTTTAACCTCCAAGTAAAAGGTTAGAACGACCCTCTTAATGTCTAAGTAAATTTGTGAATATTATATCGTACAACCATTAAAATACGAAGAGTTATTTTAACATAAAATACGAATTAACAATTTATATTACATCTTACAACTTTACCTTAAAATTTTCTATTATTTAGGCCAATTTTTCGCACATGAATGAACTTGTGGAAGTAAGTCGTTCGTTTCTTAAGAATTGAAAATATTAATTGCGTACGAGCATAATGAAATTAAGAAATTAGTAAAAAGAAGACTCGATTAGCTTGATTTCCGAGAGGCTCAAATGAAACACCGCAAACACGATTATGTGTGTAAACGGAATACTCTATTGGTTTAATCGTAAGTTAGGTATTGATATTTTGAAATAGAGAAGATTAGATATGCTATGAAAGGTATATCTTTATATCTTTTCACACTCGGTACAAATAATTATTAAACATTACAAAAATATGCTTAGTTGTGGAGGTAATTGAAAGATGTATTCTCAACAAATAATGTGAAAGATTAGATACTATATATAGTAAATTTATTAAAATATTTTATAATAATAGTTTCTATCGTTGTAACATCTTATCTATTATCCTACACTGTATATTAAATCGATTTTCGTTTTCATAGGCAAATGTTATTTTTCGCGAACACAGACAGTATAAAATCTTGAAAGGTGTTTCAAGAACATAAAAAGATCTAGCAAAGAATCGTAAGTAGCGATATGGGTATTTAAAACACGAACAAAAATACAATTTATCGCACATTTTGGAAATATATCTACGTATAGCGAAATTTATAATATTCCCATTTACCGCACTTCTAATTAATTCTACTACTATTGAAAACAGTTTGCGGTACGCACTCTATTTATTCCTCGACCTACTAAAATACGAAGAGGAAAAATGCTAAAATTCGATTTAACGATCGAAGATCGCTTAATAGATATCGTTAGAAACTAGGTACAAGGATAATACATATAATTATAGCTCTTTATAAGCTTTGCAGGCTTCTCCAAATTAGGACACTAGAAATGAACGATATTGAAAACGATACATTTCATATTCATGTAGCACGTAATTTAACGCCTTTGTAAAGTATAAAGCATTAAAAAGCATAGAAAATAATATTACCTGGCAATGATCGTAAATTATCACCATTTTGGACGTCGACACACAAGTGTTGACATTTTTATAATAATGACGACCAAAGTCGCATGGAAGTTGGATATGCAAGTCGTTGGCAAATCTAATCGAGAAACTCGAATGATCGAGTGTCTCACTGACTTGTGTCACAGGTCCATTGCTGTGTACCAATGCTGCAATAGTTGCGTTCAACTGGGCCTGATCATAGTGAATATATCCATTGCCGGCAAGGATTCCTGGCACAGCAATGCCCATGACTAACAGTATCGAGACCAGGAACATCGTGATCAAGTGTGCACTTAACTTTCCAAACATCGTGTCACTCGGTGTGTCACTCAACAACTTATTTCTAGTTTCTCCGTGTTATATATCTATTGTACTTACCACTTATCGCCATGATAAACTACGTATCTTTGTTCATTGAGCCGCGATATCATTTTTTAGATTTTCTTTCTGCTTCCTTAACAACAACATTGTAAAATTAACTATCAAACGCTAAGTTCCCTCTGTTATCATATTTTATTAGTCGATGAAGATTCTTTCTCAATTGCGGAAATGACAGATAGATGTCGCAAACAAAGATCAAAATAAAGCTTTTCGGCAAAATAACAGTATAATAGTTTAATCTATTTCACCATCTGTCCATCGTTTGAGTCCGAGCATCTGATTTTTACTATTTAACCGTATTTTCTCTGTAATGTACATACTCTGATTTCAATAACTCTAAGTCTCGCCGATATTTGCTGAACGTCTCGATTAATTTCATCTTATGATCCAACTATTGCTTATAAGTGATTCATTCGACGCTACGAAAAGGAGAGATTTGAAAATTTCAGTGCAAGTATTCTTCGAATCGTAAAACAAAAGCCGCATAGAAACAAACGATACTTACGTCTGATTTGCATGAGATTTTGACGCAAATGCAACACAGTCGAGTTAAATTGCATTTCCTTCGTCACTGAAATTATTTATGTACAAGATTATTCAAACTCTACTTGTAAATAGGTGAACAGACTTCGCACGCAATAGAACATTTTAAACAATTTGTAAGAATAAAAACGATTAATACGCGATCTATTGTGTAATTGCAATCATATCGGTATATCGGTATTTTGCAGAAACGAACAACACTAGACTGCAGATTTTGATACAATTTCATATTCTTGGTAGCACAACTAAAGAAACGGAACATCTGCATAAAGATTTCCCATTAATGCATGAACATCCACTGTCTAGTTATCACAAATGTATTTTCAATCTTATGAATTAATTTCCAACATTTGATTTAATTGAAGAAGTAATTCTGATTCGTTAAAGCGAAGTACAATTAAATATTTTTACGGATTATAGATAAATACCGATTAATTTTGTTAAATGAAATTTTTCAAGATTCACGTTTTATATTATGTATATGTGTTTTTAGCACGGTTCTTATAATTATTGGAAATATTTGAAATATCTACGAATGAAAGTCTACGACTCTCTACTTTCTACTACTACAAATGAGCGTATAAGTTGATGTAAATATGTATCTACTTTGCAGATGAAAAATCTCACAATTGCTGTATCGTTTTCAGCGCGTTAAGTGTAACAGCGTGTAAAAGTGCCACCTGTTACTGACTTTATCGGCGCGACACCGTTAGAAACGATGACATTGGTTACGAGCTCACGTGCCTACATCTTTACTGTTAAAACTTTTCATTCATCGATTCCTTCAGATACCTACTCTTACAGTCATACGATGTATTCATGTCAAAAGTATCTCAATTAATATTATAAGTATTTAAATAAACGAGGCATACGAATTAAACATATAATAGAAAAGCTGTAGCATTCGTATAAAATACGAAATGAGAAGCATTCTTGAACGATTACAAACGAAGAGCGTGGTTCTGAGTAAGTCTGACGTATCATGCTATCATAGCAGTTCTGTGACAGGCGCACTGACTCACCGGCTCACCAACTAGTATTTGTCAGACCGTGATACGATCGGGTCTGTTTCGCGATTATAAACTTTAAATGTTGAAATTTATGTCTCGTGATGATATATTGTGGTATTTGTGCCTGTATTTGTATAATATGATGCTAGTGAAATTATTTATTGTATTTATGTGAGTGCTTCTTTTGTATATTTTCTTATATCCAAATAGTTGTAAAGAAGAAACAAGCAGGTGTTTATCATTTACCAAGCGCGGTAAGTGTCAAAAACAATTCATATTTACTTTTTCAACCTTGATAATCGTGTACATTGTATAATCAAATGCATTGTAATTGTTTATTCATTTCGTCTAAACATTTTGTTAATAATGAAATAAATATGGACACAGGATTTTTCTGAGTGAAGGTAAAACTATATACATTGTTAATCACTATTGGTGTTTATATTAGTATTAACAATAAATAAAATATTATTAATGAAAATAAATTTTCCAATAAATAACTATGTATCTAAGGTTATATATATGTATATATGTATGTAAGGTTAAGGATAATAAACCAAATATAAAATAGATTTATGTATTTCTACAGAAAAGGATTAATTTTTTGTTTTAATGTAAAAAGAAGATCAAGCATAAATGGTAAAAAACAACCATTGAATAGTTAATTTTATTTCCTTGATATTCTAAATTATCACCGATAAACTTTCTCCATTTTTATATCATACGCAAGTCTAAGCACGTATGCTAGGCCTATAAGCTCTCTAATAGTAAATGATTGAAATAATACCACAAGTAGAAGTACTATTTTTGTATTACTATTATATTTATCTATTTAGTTTATCCCTGAGTTTAGAAGTTAGATCATTTCTCTTTCTTATTTTAAAGAAGCCATAGGAAGTTACAAAGAAGAGAATTTAAAAAGAATAAGAGTACGATCCATTAAAACATACAATTGCAGTGAAACATTTTATTACGCTGTTGTAAGTTATAAGTTATTGTTTCAATGACCAATACTGATGATTTTTAACTAACAGTTACAATATAGTGGCGTTTCAAACATAAAATGATTATAGACATTCATGTTTCTTTTCTGCAAACAAAGTTAAAATCAATTTGTCTAAATAACTTTATTTAAGGTTACCTATTTTATCACAAATATTAAATACTTAAAATGATATTATACATACATGTATATACAGTTGAAAATGATATAAATAATATCAATGAATTGTGAATAAGATAATTGGAACTCTGGGGTAATATGTTAATAAAATTGTACAACTCATACAAACTCATACATAAGTACCTTTATTATGTTAGGAATGATTTATGTTGTTCAAACAAGAGTTTAGTAAATATATACTTCAAAATAATTTCACTTATTCATTGTCAGAGGAATAAATAGAGCAAGATTTTAGTTTCTTGGTAACTAATCAGTTATTAGATTCTATACAAAAATTATAGCGTAAACTTCTTATTTTTCAGTTATTAAAGTTTATAAGATATCTATTTGTACGATAAGATAAGTTTGTCTTGATAAGATTATACCCCATTTGTATTGTGATTGCCTTTACCATAGTTTGGTAGAAACTATGCATTTACTACATAAGGAAGTAATCTCTTATATATTTATAAATATGTATAAATTATAAATAGTATCCATTATATTTCCAGTTTTGAATAAGTTTTTGGATAAATGTATTGAAGCATTAATAAAGGAGATGTATCTCTTAATAACTAAAATAGTTTGTTGTATGTATAATGATTGTTATTTGCTTTTTAGATTTCAATTCTAGCAATTATTGGATTGAAATATTTAATTTATAATTATGTTATATTTGATCAAGTCCAAATTAATTCAAATTTAATTTGTATGGTTAGGACTGTATCTTATACAAGACATTGTACTCTTATTAGTTATATCAATATATTATATATAACAGTTATATAAAGAGGTATATTTATATCATTAGAACTGATTATATTATATCATTGAAATGTTAAATAGATTGTAAATTAACAATTACACGTAATCTGTATAGTATATCTTTTGCCAATTGTTTTTTCTTGTTGCATACCTCATGACGGATAGGGAAATAAATAAATAAAATTTTTAGTAAAATATTTAATGAAAAAAATCTATAATATACATATGCGTAGGGTAAAAACATTGCTTGTATGCTCCTAGAACTTTCATGGAAATAATTATTTATAAATTGTAATTTATTACTTGGTTGTTTTTTTACAGTTTTTTTGTTGTCTTCTTACATATAATCTTATTGAATTTCATTCGATTAAATATAGACTAGATTAATCTTTCTATGATACAATCATTATATAAACAATGTATATTGCACATATAGAATACACGATACGTACATATTTCTTAATTTTCCTACCGTATAACTACAATGCGATACAAAGATATGATTACGCAAATATTTTATATGCATATTATTACATATATGATCCAGATGTTATAATTGTTCGGGAAAATCTGCTTATTTTGAATAAAAATATCGGCTTTTATTTCAGGCATATTACTAAAAAAAGAAAAAAGTAGTAGTAAATGATACCTGTAATTTAATTTAAATTCATTAAATTCATTAAAAATAAATTATATAAAAGCGAAGTTTAAGACTTTGCAGTCATGATTAGATCGTTTAAGTTTCCTAATATAGGTAAATGCTTTTTTGTTTTCTATATCAAAACAGGATCTTATTTTGATTATTATAATGAAAAATTATTGAAATTTTTATTCTTATTAGATTAAAATAAATAATAATTTTATATTTGAATATATGAATTTACATCTATATATATATGCATATTTTTTTAGCTTCACATACAATGTTTAAAACGATGACGAATCATAATTCTTGAAGAAATATTGACAACATTGAAAGACCGGTTATCTGTGTTTAGCACTGCATAACTTTGTTACCTTGAACTCAATAAATTGGACGAGGTGGAATATGCCTTGAAAGAAATAATTGTCGCTGTTAACGTTACTTTGCTATGTGAGAATATATGCAATCCGTTCGTCCTTTATTACACGCGGTTACTAGAATATTCTCCCGAAAGATATCTTCGATAAAAACACTTTTAATAAATTTTGTTCTGATAGAAAGAAAAGGAGAACAATTGCGTATATATATAGAAAAGGCAGGTCTCATCGATTCCAACGACTCGGTAAATGTATACAGTTACTAACTATATAAACTATAGATATAAACAAAAGACAAAGATTAAGTTTGGGTTGGGTAAATTGCCGTAAATGCAGATGTATATAATTTTGAGCGAATAGAAGCAATGTTGAAACGACGTCCGAAGGGAATCCTGATTTCTGCATCGATACAAGTTGATTCTGATATTCATTCGTCGATACAGATATGTATACATTGTAACACGTATCGTGAAACGTAGATGTCGATGTCTCTGCTATGCATAGGTAAGCCGTCATCGATGTGTTCGCGCGTTATGTTTACGTTAAGTTTTTACGTATCGTGCTCGTTATGTACAGTGGAACTTTGCTTATCCGCACCTCGTTTATACTTTATGCAAACCAGTCTTTGTTTAGCTATACTGTTCAGTTATATGAACTCATAACTGAGCTTATTATTCGAACAATTTGTCCCTCTACATGTTCGGATGAACGAAGTTCAACTGTATTTCTCCATTGATTATTTGAATTATTGAAACAAGCCTACTCAAATATACTTACGAACTGCAAATGCTTCTGTGGATAGTATTGTATTTCTGCGTATATAGAACATAACGTTCTTAAAACTAGAGCTAAAGAACGGTTACATACATATATATGCAGGATGTCCGATTCGAAGCATTGCACGCAGTTGTCCTCCGAATTATTTATCTTTTCTACATTGTAGCAATCTTTTTGCTCAAAATAAGCAAGTATCAGACGACTTATAGATTGATGATGATACAGAGCGTGATTTCCGTTGATCGTTTAATACATTTTACAAGAAGTAGCATAAATAAGACACTACAAATTTTCAAGCATATGGCTAATGCAGAAAATTTTATTTTTGTTTCAGATGTATCATTGGCAGAGTCAAAATGTTAAAGTTTCCGGAGTGGATGATATGGTTTTGCTCCCGAAAATTACCGAGGATGCTATTACCGAAAATCTTCGAAAAAGATACATGGATGACTATATATTCGTATCCTTAAATAATTGTTATATCAGCAATAATTCTTTATTCTAAGGAATATATCGTTATACGTATTATATGTATATTTGTAATATCTAATATAATGTAATGTTTAATATATATGTACTAAAGATTATTATATTAAGATATATTAAGATTACGGTAAGAAATTTAATAATGTACACGTGTATAATACACCGAAGCTCCTGGATATTTGCGGAATAAGATGGCCGAGAGGAAATTTATGGTTTTAAGAATACATTATCGATATCACATATGTAAACTCTTGGTTTAAGGAAGTACAAAAGATTAAAAGTATAAAAGATTAAAAGGTTGAAGAAAGAGGTACTATTTTTAAGCGATGATACTACGATGATACTAGAAAATAGTAAATTAACCCTTTCGTTGCTGAAAACGTCATGAAACGATCTATATTACTATGTTATGCTTCTGATTTTGATGTTGCAAATAAGATCATATTAATTTCCTTAATAGTTATTAGACATGTATTGGTCCTGTATTAGTATCGATTAATCCTTTTAAGCAAATGCCATATTTTGGAGATAGGGAAATAGAAATTTACCAAGGTGCGGTAAGTAACAAGCAATATTTACGTAGTATCTAAATTATAAACGTCACAGCCGCATAAAAAGATCTTAATCTACGATACTTGTGATTAAATCAATTTTCATTTGTTTCAGGTACCATATGAAAATCCTCCACATATTTATGGATTAGCAGACAATATGTACAGAAATATGTTAATTGATAAGGAAAATCAATGTGTTATCATCAGGTAAAATATATGTCCTTGCATGAAAATAGTACTTCTAAAATAATTATCTTACTCTGTGAGGTTTAAAATATTCCAAGTGCTTAAATTTCCTTAGCTGCTTAATAATTAAAAATAATTACAATTTGAGAAGAAAGATGTTGTATAAAATGAAAAAGACAATGGACATATTGTTACTTTAGACGGAGATATCGTTTTTATTGTTTTTATACGTATTTATATGTCCCGTTATTGTCTAATGGTTTATATATATATACGAAGGGTCTATTAGTGTGTCATTGATCGTAGGGAGATCTGCTGTCTGAAAATTTGATACAGCACTGGCCCCAAAACGCTGGCTTGGAGCGCACCAGCTTGTATAGGCTACGACTTACTGTTGCAATCTGCTATTGTAATTCATATGGAAATATCTTTCGCTTAAACAAAATATCGGTAACATACAGGTGTATAGTAGGTAGTAGGTAGTAGGTAGTAGTTGTACATGAGACTATATTTGATTTATAAAGTAATCCTTTGCGCCAAACGCGATATAAAAAACCTTGGCTAATATCTATAAAGGCAGCTGAAGATATCTTGTTTTGTTCAAGATTATTTCCTATTTCATTCACTATCCGATATATTTGCTCCACCGCAGAATGTTGTTATCGGAATGCAAACTGATACTGTGGAATGAGATTATTGTTGTGAATCACAGGTTTTAGTTGTTTCGCGATAGAGGTACTTTTGATAATATTGCGAGTAGACAAATTGGTCCTACAAGAATACGAATCATTTATCATAGCTTGGAAATACATAAATAATTCGTTAATAAGAATAACGTTTAATCGCACGTAGAATAGATTTTTGACAAAAAGGTGGTTGTCCTCTTTGTTTCTTACATTCAATACGACCCTTATATCTGCTACGATTAATACTAATAATTTTTCAATTTTTCTATATAATTTTTGTTGCCTTTTTCTTCGTGACAAATTGTAAGTTGTCTTTTATCAAAACTAGTATACTTTCCGATTCATGACACGTTAAAATAAAATTTCTTAGTATATTATAAAAGTATCGGTATTAATTGTTTCTGGAGTTAAGTATACAAAGTAACTATACATAGAAAGTAAATCTGTTTCGTAGGTCGAATCGTTCGTAAGGATTGCTAGATTTGCTGAACGTGACGATCGTAAAAATAAGACAACTTTTTGTTAAAAATCTGTCGTACGATTAGAAATTATCGTTAAGCAGAGATAGAATAATCCTCTTGATACAATATCCTCTTTGATACAAAGCAACAGATACAGAGATAGTGCTGTGTACGAATAATAATATATGTAACTGTGCACTGTGCACTGTACTCGTGTACATGCAATATGTACTTCGACGTATTCTTCGAAAGTCTAGCAATTTTACCCTCGCAATACTAAATAAACAATGATATTTGTAGTCGGCAGAAAATAATGCGTAATTGAATTATTTTATTTGTTTCCATTTTACAGTGGAGAATCAGGTGCTGGTAAAACAGTTTCAGCAAAATACATTATGTCATACATCGCGAAGATTAGTGGTGGTGGTACACACGTGCAAAAAGTAAAAAACGTCATTTTGGAATCTAATCCTCTTTTAGAAGCTTTTGGCAATGCGAAAACTGTGCGGAACAATAACAGTAGCAGATTTGTACGTTTCATTCTAGATTCTTTTTATTTTATTAAGATTATTTATTTTCGTTACTTATTTTGTTTATTTTATTTTAGCCACTAGTTTTGTTATTAATTTAAATGAAAATAGAAAATAAATATCCTTAGCAAAATAAGCAAGCGTTTTAAAAAAATATATTTCTTTCAGGGGAAATATGTAGAAATGCAATTCGGTCCTAGTGGCCAACCAAGCGGGGGAAAGATTTCGAACTTTTTGTTAGAAAAATCGAGAGTCACTTGTCATAATATCGATGAAAGAAATTTTCATGTATTTTATCAACTTGTAACAGGTGCAAACCAGCAAATGAAATGTAAATATCAAATAATCTTTCTTATTATCGTTGGTGGGAAAATTACAAATTTATTTTTTATATTTTATTCTAGTCATATCTCATGTCTCATACAAGGTATTCACTCTAATGATCTGCAAAGTTTTTTTCGTTACGAATCGCAGACACTTGAATACTTTCCTTTTCTGTTACCGTTTACGGCGTGTGAAATTGTAGAGTTTCCGTTTTATGATAAGTTATCATTAATTTTGCATCGTATAAAGTACGAATGACTCATCAACGTCTTACGAGGAATAATGAACAAACTATATACGTAGCGTTTGCGACATATTACACTAAAAAATTGTTCATTTATTTTTAACATTATTTTAAGTTGTACATGTTGATATTTGCTCGTATACCTTTTCTACATCGTATGATAAATTTCCTACGAAGAAAATATTGGGCAATCGTATATTTTACTCATAAGCCGCATTTCGAAGAAAAACTTACAGGAAAGTTACAGGAAACTTTTTGAATTATACATTTCTTTCCTTGTATTGTTCGTTAAGCGCAATTAAGAAAGAGATATAACTTGTCTGGACTGTATGGAGCATTATTTTCACTGCTACAAATTTTTGGTATTACGTGAACAAAAATTGTTAGGCTTTTCGCAATATAATATTTAGAAAGAATCGTGTAACTTTACTTTAGAAAATGTTACGTAATCTTGAATTTTGTCATGAAAAAGCAGTATTTCAAGAATGTTTGCTTCCTGTTATTCGTTTTAATAGAGATCTATTTTTGTTAACTACCTTTCTATCGGATATTTTTATTTTATATTGGACTTTTATATCGGATTACATGACAGAAAACATCATGCAGACCGATACAGTGAACACCACATTGTATAGCATGAACCTTGACGCGATACAGGCGGAGACAAAAATAAATGGACAGATAGTGCGAAAATAGGCATGAATGAAGTTTCGTTGAATACGTTTGTTTAGAAAGAAATCTAAATATTGATTTCAATTATCTATTAAATAAACTATGTGCTGTAAGGATGTATAATAAATAAAACTTAATTATATGATAGTAGTACTAGTTCGATTAAACTTCATTCATAACTACTTCCACCACTTATTTATTTATTTTTGTCCGCGACTGAATAGTTGTTGTTTCTATGCTCTATGTATGTAATCTTTTATTTTTCAGCTGAACTTGGATTGATGGATGTTGATTATTACCACTACCTCAATTATGGTGAAGGGCATAAAGTTGATGACCTAAACGACGTCCATGATTTTGAAGCAACTTTAAAAGGTAAGAATTTGCGTTCCCGATTTGGCGAGTGTTGCAAGGATTACAGAACGTGAGGTTCAAGGATCATTTAGGTATCCGAAGTTCATCTAATTTTGAGTAATTTAGCGAATAGGTTCTTGATAAAATAACATTACTGTTATAAGATAACGAATAAAAGAGTTCTTATCGTTATTTCTAGTACAAAAGTATAAAAGTGTAAAAGTTTGGGAACGGCCAAATATTTCAAAAACAAAGGTTCTAAAAAAAAATTTTTCGGACAAAAGTCTTGCTCTTAAAAGTTATATCGATTAATTTTATTTATATTATTTACATTGTTTATATTACGGTCGTAATATCCGTTCGACCTTGATTAGATGGGTCAAGGTTTCTTAAATGGGACATTTTTAATCAAAATGATCTCTTCATTTTAAAAGTTTCGCGAATACTATTATTAGCGAAAGGGTTAATGACGATGGATTACAGTGACAAGCACTGTACAAAAAGTATTTGTACATAATCCCAATGAAGCGATTTTTCTAGCAGACCCTCTACATCTGCTTTCAGTTTTCATAATATTAATTTTTCGTAATCGTATGAAGCTGTACAAGTACTTATTGCACTGTAAGCGACCACAAGTTGAACAATAGTATCGTTGGCTCCAGAGAATTTCACTCCAAATGAGAGGAAGTAGCGAGATTGTTTCCTGGAAAGAGAATCGACATACCTGGTGAAATAGAACGAGAAAATTCTCTTATCTTGTCCTAAAATTTCTGAATGGAGTGAATGTCTTAATGAATTACATTTACATTAAGAAAAAGAAAGCAAGAAGAAAAGAATAAAGAACAAGCATATAAATAATTGTTAATAGGTAATATGTACATGTCCTGAAGGTACTACAATGTAATCGACCGTAGGTCTTATTTTGGGTCGTTAAAAGAATCGTATTATATCGCTAGAAGTGCGACTGCTAAAATAAAGTGAAAATTGCAAAACTTTCAGTTCTCATAATAATACGATAATGTCTCGTCCATTGATAACAGTTGCTAGTGTTTAGAAATTTATTCTTATATTCTTACGTTTACTCTTATCTTAAATTATCGATCGTTATTTTATTCGTTTCAGCATTGAACATAATGGCGATAGGCGATTCCGAAGTAACTGATATTTTCAGACTCGTTGCGGGAATACTTCACATAGGAAATATTCAATTTGTCGAGAACGGAAATTATTCACAAATCGCTGATAAACGATGTAAGTACGGATTAATGAAAAAAGTTATAGTTAAAGATGGAAACCTTGAAAGTTATGACCTTGTTGAAAACAAATTGCTTATAGAATAATTAAGAAAATAGCCCTCTTTTCTTCGTGCATATATAATGGCCGAACTAATGATAGTAGTACAGCCGAATTAACATCTTTTCGCATATTTTTACTTACTATCATTAAACCACGGGTGAACCTAATATCATTTCGGTCATTGCACATATGTATATTATATTCTAAATATGTGCATCAATACGCGAAATACAAGTAAAACAGCAATCTTTAAGTCGTTAAAAAAGTAGATATTGCGTTAAATATACAGTTATGCATGTATATTTACATGTATGTATACATTATACATGTTCGGTTATCAAAGGCCAATTTCAAGCTACTTAAAATGTATCTTTCTTTCCCAATCAGTGTTATAACTTACATTGTTATTTGTAAAATGTTACTAACGATATAGCCAGTAGTTAACGCATTGATGTTCATTTTGGATCCCTGAATTCGAGCGATATACGTGTACGGGGCTTGTAAATCTTTTTCCGTTGATTATATTTCCTCTGCTTAGAACTTGGAACCGAAAGAATGATAAACGTTTTTAATATAATAGTAATATGCAGTCACGATTGTTATGAAATAGTAGCAAATCATTTTACTATAAGAAATTAATAGGAAGAAACAAATTTTCAAGTTAAGCTTTATATTGTAACGTAATACAAATGAGGTTCTATTTGTTTGTCTGTTTTTCGGTGATACCTTTTTGAAAACTTGCAATTTTCTTATATTGCATGTGCCTATGTAGAAAATAGACCTTTTTGACGGAGGTTTCGTTTTCGAGAAAACCGAGTTTCAAGACAAATTTATCAAATGTATTTGAATATGGCTACTTCCGGATCGCACGTGAGAATAAGTAAAAAATGTAGAATACAATTTTTTACAAGATGCTTCATTTCTGAGACAAATAAATTTGAAGATTTATCATACGCGTGTGCAAGGTCGATTCTTAATTAAAATGTACGTAGACTTTTGAGACTGTTTATATCTGACTCACTGCATACGATACAATCGGTTAGTTACTTGGCCGAACAGATTAGATTACTAATACACGAAACGAAGCATTTATTACATATCGTCTATATATTTCAGATCTTGATTTTCCATCCCATTTGCTTGAGATTTCAGTAAAGCAGCTATCTCAAAAATTAATATCACGTCAATTTGAATCCAAATGGGGAAGTCAATCTGAGAGCGTTGATGTTACATTAAACGTAGAACAAGCTGTCTATACTCGGGATGCATTGGCGAAGGATATCTATGCTAGACTATTTGATTACCTGGTTAAAGTAAGTACATATATTTCTACGCTAACAATTAATCAACGGTACATGTCTTAAAAATATTTTATCCAGTTGAAATCTAAATTTCATATAGTAGTTGTTATATGCCTTTGATTTGTTATAACGTTCATAATCGAATAAACTTTACAATTTTTTGGTACGTGGTAATTTTTATAAAAAGTGGCAAGTATTTATATCAAAGAATATTTGATAGTTAAAGAAATCTTTAGAGCCTCCATTATCAGAATATCTTCCTTGCTCTCTGAACATTCATTCGAATAAACGAAATTTAATATCAGAAAAGTGATAGTTCTATTATTCGAACATTTTCTAGTTCTTTTGTGGGTAATACAAATAGTTTTTCACTTCATACAGAAACAATGAATTTTATTACTTTGTTATTATATACTATATACTATATATTAGACTATAAATTTAATTTTGTATCAGGAAGATTTTAATTTTCAACTTAAGATATTATTTTTTAAGTTTATAACTTTAGTGGAAAATAATTTCCATAATAACTTTACTCTGATAAATTCCGCGCTTTAATACAGAGCACATCAGCCGGTTTGCGCTATGTCAACGGTGTTGCCTGGCAAATCCAATGCAATTATAGTTTTTGAATTTTCAAGGCCAAATAATCTAAATAATCGTATCTCCGCGGCTGTTGGGGTTATCTAGACAATTCGATGCGCGTTATACTCCAAATTTGATTCTTTATACAGAGCACATCAGTCGGTTTGCGCTATGTCAACGGTGTTGCCTGGCAAATCCAATGCAATTATAGTTTTCGAATTTTCAAGGCCAAATAATCTAATTGAACGTATCTCCGCTGCTGTTGGGGTTATCTAGACAATTCGATGCGCGTTATACTCCAAATTTGATTCTTTATACAGAGCACATCAGTCGGTTTGCGCTATGTCAACGGTGTTGCCTGGCAAATCCAATGCAATTATAGTTTTTGAATTTTCAAGGCCAAATAATCTAAATAATCGTATCTCCGCTGCTGTTGGGGTTATCTAGACAATTCGATGCGCGTTATACTCCGCTTTTGATTCTTTATACAGAGCACATCAGTCGGTTTGCGCTATGTCAACGGTGTTGCTTGGCAGATCCAATGCAATTATAGTTTTCGAATTTTCAAGGCCAAATAAATCTAATTGAACGTATCTGCGCTGCTGTTGGGGTTCTGTATTTTTCTTTTATTGTTATATTTATTATTGGAGGAATGACTTTACGAACGATCCAAATATATAAGGTTTATTTCTGAAATCAGCTCACCCGTGAATTTGACGGGTCTCGTAGCGATAGGTATATACGAAACGCCCGTAAACCTGGTGTTAATAAAGGATAACAGTTCGCTATGAATTCATTGACTTCTACCTCGCAAATTCGAATATTTTGATGTTCCTTGGCATTTCCGTATGTATACGTTAATTATTAATTAATTGAAGATTTCGGTTTCAAAAAGCAAATATACTTCTCTAATTTTATGTATTTATATTGTGCTACTATCTTAGTAAACATTAATGTCAGAATTTACAATTTTGCAAGTAAATTGAAATATTAACTTCTGTATGAATTACCTTGTATATTCATGTTTGCAGAAAATTAATTCAGCTATGGAAATCAATACCGAGGGTCTCGAAATTGGTATTTTGGATATTTACGGATTTGAGATTTTTGAAAAGAATGGTTTCGAACAATTTTGTATAAATTTTGTGAATGAGAAACTACAACAGATCTTCATAGAGCTCACTCTAAAGGCAGAACAAGTAAGTACGAATTTTGTTTCAGATTCTTTGTATAGTTTAATAATTTTTTATACTAAGCTATATAATTATAATTTCATTATGATTTATAATTAAAATAATTTCAATGTTCATTGATTTTCGCTTATTCGTAGATACTTAAATATTACAATTCATTTGTTAACGTTGCATACGGTACACAAGACCTAGAAAAATATATCTTAATTTTCACAAATTATTTTAATTTTCAATTTTCACTAATATTTTACGAAAATTTCTGAAAGTAACTTTAACAAGTAAAATTGGTTCGGCATATAGTTGAGTGGTTTTGGAATCGAGAATTTTAAACTTGCACAATGCATATTCAGCGAGTATAGAAATAGAAGATATAAAAAGTATAAAAATATATAAGATCGAACGTTCGTAAATTAAATCTGTTGGTTAATTTTCATGAAGAGACTTTTCCGTTAATTCATAAAACATCGAAACAGTTTTAAAGATTGAATAATGATATTTTGTAGAATATTTTATTAAAATGTATACAAATAAAATTGAGATTCGGTGAAAATTGAATATTCTATAAATTATCGAATTAAGAGATACGTTAAGGTTCTATTACAGCTTTATTTTTTAATTTTTACTTCATATGATATAATATAATAGTATTTCAATCTATAAATATTGCAATTTTCTTATATAAACTTTTATTTATAAATATACAAATAGTACATATTGTACATTATTGTTCTTAAGAATATGGGTATTTAGTCAATGTGTTCTACGACTATATAACTGAACGTAAGATGCTTCATCATGTCATGATTAAGATGTTATCATCTTTTTTACGGAATCAATAAATTGTAGATATAATTTATCAAAAAAAAGGACTTAATATTAAGGGACTTAAAAAACTTGACCTAAAATTAAATAGATAAAATTAAATTAAGTACATATATTACAAAATAATTTTTTCACGTAATCCATAACTTGGAAGGAAAGATCAATGGCAGATTGGGAGCCGCTTATTTGCCAAACCAGTTAACTCCATAAAATTAAGATAGAGAAGATTGAAACTATATAAGATAGGCACGAGTCAAGTGCTCCGGTACTAACATTTCAAAAATTTCTAGAAATTGAGTTAAACAATTTGGTCTGTGACCGGTTCATACGTACGTCAGTTTTAACGAAACGTTGCACAGTTGCACATTGTATACATATATATTTATGTCATTGTTGCAGCAGATGAGAGATAGTATATTTTGTAATATGAAATTTTTAGGGTACGAATATTGTTTTACGTGATGTACATAGTATACATAGTTATAAAAATAGATCAAAATAGATCAGAAATAGATTAATTCGGAGATCTATATTGATTACACTTTTCAGTTGATTTATTTAACGTTTCCAGTCTGTTCTTGATTAAAAACTAGATCTTTTGACATTTTATATAAAGTACACCATTAATTGTAACGTATAAATAAAATCATCCATAAACTTATGTCAAGGAAAGTATGCTTGTAATGTTTCTAAAGAAATTATATAATGTATAACTTAAGATTAAAGATAACAAATTCTTTAAATAGGTATACAAACTTGAGTGTATATTTATAAATTTGGTTAAGTATATGAACTTTGAAACGAAATTATAGATATTTCTATCTGGCAACATACTTTCAGCAATTTTATTTAGATACATTATTTTGTAAGTTCTAACATTTTCCTCGACATTTTCTATAGAAATTATTTTCTTCAGTTTGACTCTACGCAACAAGTTTATCTATTTACAAATTAAATTCTGTCATTTTCTGCGAGTGAAGATGCAAGTTAATAAATCTCCTGAAAACGTTATTTTCACAATGATCCTATAAAACATGCACGTAAGATCTTTCTGTATTCCTATTTGCTAAAGAAAAATTATCATTGTTCGCAAACTTTGAAAGTATCGTCGAGTATTCGGTGGTTTCGAATGAGATACAGAACAAAAATAAGTGAACATAGTGGAAACAGTTATCGATGAAGTTATCGAACAAGTACTAGTGCTCTATAAGTTTTATTTATTATATATCCTTATAGTATATAGATTATTGAGCAAGTAATTGAAATTAATATTTACACTTTTGTATAAACAAGCCGTATTTATCGAAACTTTATCGATACCCATTTCCATTATCTGTCCACTTTTCTCGCAAACTGATCTTTTTTTTGTTTACCTCGTAAAAAGAAAAATTGTTTGCGTATTTGAAATAGCATCAAACGTTTGAAAAACTATATTCTGGCAATATATTCGTTCTTTTCAAAGCATATCTTTGAACAGGCGTGGTCTGTGCCATTAATATTCTACTTGGAAATTTGGACGGTGGTGCTGGTATCTGTTTCGGTAACTCGCTGGAAGTCACCATAGAGCTCTCAGTAGTGGAGAGATTATCTAAATCGTAAACTATAGTTAGCCTATTAAGTTTTTTAGCTTTCTTTTTCGAAAGATTTTTACCATCAGGTTTCATATTAGTTTGATGGTCAATTTTTTTTAACGGTCGAATTATTTTATTGCGATGAGATGTCCAGTCAGTTTGCCTTTGCAGAGGAGGTGTCACTCTAAGAAATTCTATAGGATCGTGAACAGTAGTCGTTCTAGATGTTACGCCTTTGCGAAAAGAACCGCTATGGCCTCGTACGTTCACGTAAACCTTTGGTCTGCTATTCTTTAAGTAATAAAGCTTTTCATCGAAACTTTGAAATTTCGACGGATCTGCTAAAACGTGTCTGCCCTCGTTGACCGCGTTTGCTTTGAAGTTCGCACTTAAGCCAACATCTCTCACGCCAAAAATTGAGCGAGGTACCACTTCTGGATTTGGATAACTATCGTTGCGAGCTTCTTCAGATTGTTTCAGCATCGCGTGTATGATATTTTGAAGGCTGGACGCGTCCATTTCGTCTGGACTCTGAAGTTCAATCTCTACAAGACTGAAAAAGAAAAATAGCTTCTTTTTTAACTCGCTTCGTGATTTTTTAATATTTGTGAATGCAGATATGAAAGATAGTATTAGGCATCAGTTTTCATAAAATAAATTTTTAAAGGTGTATAGGAAATGTATGTAAAGGATAGATAAAGTAAGGGTAGGGAAGTATGTATTGTATGTAACGCACTATTAAAACACGATCGAAATCTCCTGTCTAAAAATAATAATATACATCTAATATGCTTAATTTTGTTCCTTTGTCATTAATTAATTTCCTTTGTCACAAATTCGTGTGGCTTATATAACAATCTTCATTTACTTTTAATAGTTTTTCATTTTCGCGTTACGAGGACGTAAAATCGTGACGATCCTTTTAACTTTGATCCATAATTCCTTCTGTTTCATAATTTTTCACCATTTTCCCATCGCATCAAAGTTTGCCAAGGATGTGACTAATTTTAAAACTGATAACACGATGAAGATCGGAATGCAGCATACCAAAAATCAAGTATAACTTGTACAAACCGATCGTAACGGATCGGTCGTTCAAACGACCATTAAAATAACAAAATTCATAATTTATAACGATAAAGTAGAGAAGGAATGGAAAGAGAATAAATCAGGATAAAACGTAATTAATTAAGCAGTATTTTATTCTGCTTTTTCTTTTATTATGTCTACACGTATGAAAGAAACGATCTTGAAAAGTGTCGAGCGAACTGTATTCAGCATGAACCATTGAAATCATCGATTCTGTCTTCACCGTCTTCGCCGACGATAGCTTTACCTGACTGGCGGTATTAGCACGGGCAAATAAAAGAGAAATTTTACCTATGTAGGGGGTTGTTGCTACAGATAATCGACGAATTAAGAGAACTAACCCAACCCCGTTACAAGGTACAAGCTGGATAGCAATTAAATAAATTTTGGTTTGATTTCAATTAATTTACCTTTAGTTTGAGCGTAATTTCAACACAAATCAATATCAAATCCATAGCTTGCGTTAGGTTCGAGGTAGCATCTTTGAACCATCGTTAGCTACAGCAATAAAGCTACATAAGTAAAAATCCTCTCTTATTTCCTTGTACTACCGGTCAAAGCTGGTACCGGTGAAGTCAATGTCGATGATTTCAATGGAAACCACCAATGATACATAGTCCGCATATATATCCTATGTATCTTCCTCTTATGAGACACGTCCGAAGAATCGGAAGCACTCTTTTTCTGAAATTAGCAAAAATAATGACAAAATTCCTTTCGTTTTACTTTAAGGCCCGCTATCCAGGAAGCTTCA
Organism: Bombus lapidarius; assembly: GCA_936014575.1. NCBI lineage: Eukaryota > Metazoa > Arthropoda > Insecta > Hymenoptera > Apidae > Bombus > Bombus lapidarius. Next base: position 744,269 of record CAKXZU010000088.1, read on the forward strand.
CGTCGCTTCGTAGAAGCGTAAGCGTAGCCTACTAGACGCGACGATGCGTTTACGTCGATGTTCAGTCTGCGAAGCGTACGGATAAGATACATTTCGTCCCGTTATTAAAATGTCGAGCGACGAGCAAGTCGCTCTCATCCTGTATCGCCACATTCGTTTATGGCTGCAACGCATACCTTGTTACTTACGATGTTAACGTCAGTAGTTATGACGAAAACGGTGCACGTTACTTTACATTACTTCACAATGGTCGCTGCATGGAAGAGTACCGTTAGCATCAACGCGTCTATGTAGTGACATTTCATGGACAGTGGGCCTTACTTTGAACCTGAGCTAACATCAGATAATATATATACAGTTATAAAGATACATACAGTTTCGGGAAACCTAAACGAGGCAAAATTGGTGAAAGAGAAGAACATGTAGACCATGTTCATAGTACATTGATTATGAAAGTACTTGGTAAACACTGGTTTAATTACACAACGTGTAAAAGATCCAGAATCTTAAGTATACAATTTTTATACAACTTCCCCTATCTTTACATTTACTTCTTACGCAGTATTGTATATTGGATCCTCTTAAGTCAGTCCTACTTTAGCCACAGATCATAGTAACGTTTTACTAATAATATAGATATGCATAATGACGTATATGATAATTGAATGAATAAAATTAAACGAACATACGATACGTCATGTGCTATAATCAAATACCGTGCATTCAACTGCCACGCCAGAGGCAGACCACATCTAAGGCTGGCGCATATATAGACTTACAGAATTATGGGTTTATACTATCTGTTTTATACTAAGATGAAATGGGATATTATTTAAAACTAGAACCATCGATGTCTAAAGTGTAAAACTTATATTAAAGAACTTGTATCAAGATGGAAGATATATGTATGGACGTATAAGTATATTGTTGAAGGTCACTGCTTTTAAGAAAACTCTACATCTGATCTTTTTAGCTTTCTAAAGCACTGAAGCCATCGACAGCGTATAGACAAAAGACTGCGACGAAGGCAGACCATAAACAGTCGACAGGCGACGTTGGCTTCGGGATTTTTCAGTTATAGAGTAACACTGCTAGCGTGCGGGTCTGGACCAGCTTATATATTATTTCATTCTTGTAATTTTCACTTCCGTATTTCAAATATATTTTTCTACCTTATAATTTATCCACGCGTCTCTCTCTTTATACATCTAATAACCTCAACATATATAACGTAGGGAGAAAAATAATCTTCCGTCCATTTAGATATTATATTTTATAAAAAATCATCAGAAACCCTCAAAATGCATCGTTATCTATCTATAAAATTTCTATAAAAAATTACAAATTGCTCGCTTTCACCACACCGGTGAAAATCCTAGCGTTAAAAAGGAGATAATTCTGGATTCTTTAGATGAAGTTGTGCAGTAAAATTGTAACGATTAGTTCTACAAAGTACTTAAGTACGTAAGTAATTTCAGACCGTGTGTGCCCAACGAAGAGCGTGGTCCTTGTTGAATAAAAGATAGAGATTAATGTGGCCCCCCTTTTTCTTTCTAAGTGATATTTGTTTCTAATAGGTAGAAAAGCAAAGAGCAACCTCTTCGATTATCTTTATCTGATGATTCACGAGGTCCATTTCCTCAGCACAGCATCCCTGATCTGTACTTCTTATATCTATGATTATTATAAAGTCTAAATCGTTGTGCTATCGAAAACACAGTCGAAATCCGAAGAATCGCAAATACGTCAACTGTACTTTTGTTAACAAAGTTTATTCGATTCGCCCTAACAACATTGCTTATTTTAATCATTATTATTTGAAATATGCTTTTATAAGCCGAAGTTGTTTTATCCGAAACTCTTAGCAGTATAACGATAGCGCGTAACTTTATTATCACCTGACATGGAGATGTGACACTGGGAGAAAGGAAGGAAGAGAAAGTGAGAGTATTTATGCAGAACAGGGGAAAAGTAAAAATTATAGGAAGTTATAATAGAAATTGTAAATACATGATTAATACCTGTAATCGTTGGTATTAGCATTATTAGCTCTTTCCATCTCAGAACTGTGTGAGGAACTTGGTAAAGATTTTCCCCCGTAGAATCTTTGGTCATTTCCTTTCCGATCAAAGTGTTGGATATAATTTGGTGAAGAAGGTGGCCTTGGAAGAACCATTGCCGAGAATGATCGCTGTATAAGTGCAAAGAGCACCGTTGCCGTGTAGCAATTTACCGCTGCTAACATTCTGGAATGCCATTTTATATTTTAAAATGCTTCGTCAGTCTTAGAAAAGGAAAGTCATTTTTCTGTGAATAGTTTACTTCCTAATTACTTTGTTGTACAAATATGTTACTATCTTCAAATTAACTATGTATATACATTTATTGAAAGCAATTAACGAGAAAAGAACTTTTATGTATATTATTTATCGTAGCGAGGGTTAAAAGTTAGTACATCTTTTTTGGTTACATAAACGCACGTTCAGTAGAATTTCCTTCGCTCTTTAACATGTCACCCATATACATGTATGATATAAATATACACTGCAGTGTTTGCAGCATAATTTTAGTAACCTACATACTAAGTCTTACATTGCCATGTTATAATATATCTGTACCTTGAGTTACCATAACTCGTTATGTATATTATCATATCTAAACTATAACATATTTCCATATATACAGTATACTTAATGGCAAAATATGCCTAATATTATAATATATATCTAGATATTCTATAGATATATAGATATATGGCGATTTCTGTTTATTACAAATATTGTCCACTTTCGCTACAATTATAAGAAACAAAAAAGAGGAGAACGTTAGTGCACCTGGTCACTCACACGAGACAGTATGTACAAGCGTGTTACAATAAACGCGCAGTGAAAGTTTTACCTGTTCGCAAGAGCAACCTTAAGGAACAGAATGATACAATTTCTCTTGTTTCACTTACGTAAGCCATACGTCTACTAAAGTAATATAATATAGTTGTCATAATCGAACAAGGGAGCTCAAAACTATATTTAACAGGAGAATCGATTTAAGTAGATCAGAGTTGAAATTTTATATTTTACATCGATTTTGCTTCCAAAATACTTGCTACTTATAATCCTTTTAAATCTCTTTAATATATCTTATCTTTCGTAATTCAACTTAAAACGCGAACTATTTAAAATATCGAAATGTTATGTTAAATTTTTGTTCGAAGGATACGCAACTTTTGCAAAGTCGCGCAGTCGGTTTCCTGCATTGATCGTATTATTTCTAAGAATATAAGAAGAAAGAAATGCTAGAGTCAGTTAATCGTTTTCTTCGAACGAAAAGAGAGTATGGAGATTTTTATTTTTACCGTTAAACACGCGTAATATTCATAGAAGGTACACAAACTTGGAAGAATGATTTATAATTTTTGATCTTGAATCTTGATCTCAAGACTTGAATTTGAAATGTATATTTTGTTCGAAACTGATCAGAACCAGAATTTACGAAATTAGATAAATTTATTTTTCAAATTGCCAAGAATCGACCTAGCTTTCTCTTTTCCCCAAGTATGAACGTTCAGCTAAGTAAAATAGCGTCTTATAGAACTCGTCTTGTTTCTGTAAGTCGCATGTTATGCGAATATGGAATTACAATCTCCCTTAGATGCGATGATTCGTTCTAATAAACATCGAGTTCTTAGGTTTTATCGTGCGGCTGTGCAAGATAGTGGTTCGATTCTTTTAAACAATCCACTTACCTCGAACCAAGAATAGAACAGAAGGTTGAGAATCTACTATTACTTCGAGTTTGTTATATTTTAATATTTTTACTCTTATCTTTGTTTCGTTCTTACATTATAATTAGACCGAGGATTTAAACAAATTCATACTATTGATTTTTAAAGTTGTTTTATCTGACAAGTATTACAGAAAGCACTACATTCTGTGTAATTTTTCACTTTCAAACTTTCTGTAAAAAATCTGCAGTCCAACTAATGGATTTAGTTAAATAATAACTATAGCACATAATTCGAATATGTTTTTCATTCGTTTATATTATTTCATTTATTTACATCTCCATTTCGTCCATAGTTAACAAATTTTCGCTCCTATGCTTATCGAAAAAGAGTTGCTTTTTGGTCGGAATAAAAATTTGTATAAGTTTTATAAAAGATGAAGATTCTCCATGTATTACTTTCAATGGTCCTTACAAACATTCGATGTACAAGCCAGCGTTAGAGCTGTTAACGCTAATATTAAAACTATAATTAATCAAGTAAATAATATCCCTAGTCATAAATTGGTATATTATAACCGTTTTTTATGGTTTATGCCATTAAAATTGTTAATTGTTAATTTTATTTACATCTCCATTTCGTCCATAGTTAACAAATTTTCGCTCCTATGCTTATCGAAAAAGAGTTGCTTTTTGGTTGGAATAAAAATTTGTATAAGTTTTATAGAAGATGAAGATTCTCCATGTATTATTTTCAATGGTCCTTACAAACATTCGATGTACAAGCCAGCGTTAGAGCTGTTAACGCTAATATTAAAACTATAATTAATCAAGTAAATAATATCCCTAGTCATAAATTGGTATATTATAACCGTTTTTTATGGTTTATGCCATTAAAATTGTTAATTTTATAGGATATAAATGAACTTTTAAGTAGACTTTTATTTGTAACTAATTAAAATACTAAAGGAATGAAGATCGTGCAAGAATTAGAATCGTATTACTGTATACGATAGATTAATTAAACGCCCAATTAACAAATAATAAGTAGGTCTGTGCTGAAAAAGCGAACTGGAATCACTGAATGATAAAAAATCGGAACAAAACGCAGCATACGAATACGAAAACACGAAATCCAAAGAATCACAAATTTGTCGTCTAATCATCGTGAAAGTTTCAAATCTAAAAAACTAGTAGGTTTGTGCATCGAGTAAATTTTCCTTTTTTTATCTCTTTGTTACAAAGTGCCGTTTAATATCGAGGAAAATACCGTGCAATAATCTCTGTAATCGTGTCTTACTGTTCGCCTAGCAGAGTAACGGAAAGGTCCTCCTTTCCAAAGAGATCTATGGTCCGACTTGTCAGTGGGTGTGGTTCTTTCGATGTAGGTTCGTGTTAAAGTGGAAACAGGTTCTCTTAAAAAGTGCAAGTGCATTCGTTGCCCTGGTGAACGTACTCGGTTATACTCGGTGAACGTAAGAGTCCACGTGGAGTCGGTCTGTCAAACGATTCAAGTTTCTATCGGCAGTTATGCCCGCATTCGCCCGCTTCCAAGTTTCATTTTCGGTATACCGTACTTTGTACTACTTTTAACTTTCATTTTAATCGATTATCGTTATTAGTCCGCGCTTCCAACGCTTATTGTCGCCGCGTACTTTAAGAAATTACGTTTCTTTCCAATGCTTCGAATTATAACTCTTCGATTCCGTAGGTTGATTTTATGTGCAGGTATATGCGTATCACGTACGCTGCGTCTCAAAGGTATACGGACGCTTGCTTACTTTTCACAGAATGTGAATTATTTACAAAATGTTGAATAGAAAGACGCATGGTGATCTTAATCTTTGTTAGAATGATCATGACACGCAGAAAGATCGGTGCCTGCGTGTGTCAAACACCATGGGTAGGTTTTATTATTTAATTTCATCATCCTCGGTTTGTTTGATCGTTAAGCTTTGAGCATGATAGGGAAGGTTCTTCCAAATGGATAGATCAACCCTCGTGATCAAATCTAGCAATGATTAAAATCGATTAACACCCCGTTGAATCCGGAAAATATTTAATTTTAGTATGTCATGGATAAGTTGATGAGATAAGAATCAGTTTATATTTCGTAAAACAGTAAATATCGGTTTTCTTCGTTATTTTGTCATTAATTCGTCCGGTTGCCACATATTTTAATTACATGTACTGTTAATGCAAACCGATTAAAATGTCCACACATTTATAAGCGGAAATCTATATTAATTTGAAATGTATATGAGATAGATTTATTATAATTGAATGCACAAAGATATTGCAACGCTACATCACGAGGTATGTTTATTTCTGTGCGCTGTCACTTTGCATTAAACTGTGACTCTCTATCGAAAAAAGAAGAAAGAGAAAAAGAAACAATATTTTGGAAATCTCTTACATTGCAATTTGTAGCCGATTAAAAACGTGGCGACACGCTGCATAATCATTTTTATATAAACTTTTTTAATCTTCTTTAATCTTCCATTTACAATTTTCTAGTTTTTCACATTCGTTGTTTTTTACACAGCTGTTTTCGGAAATTCAACAGGATTGGATCGTTTTATACTTGAAATAATTTATCTCTTTCTCTTGTTATATTAGTTACAGTATGTAAATTAGCTCCGACACTTGTATTTGTGTTTTATTGTATGCGCGTTGCGCTTTTAGATCGTTTTAAATAATTACAGTTTGTTATTTCGTCTCTGGAAGGAAATCCATTAACTTTTCTATATTGGGAAATGCGATCTATCTTGTATGATTTTTCCAAAGTGAGAAAAATTATAAAGTTGTTATTGAAGCGAATAGGAAGCGCAAACGATTATCGCGACTCAAAAACTGCCTTTAGATGCTGGCGTGCTGAAATAAATTTTTACATGTCGTCTTTATTCTCGTTTATAGTTTTGCCTGATTGCCTATGCACTGTTTTAAAACTCGCGATAAACAAAAGCAGTAATTTATGCATTGTAATATCGTTGAGGATCAAGCGAATGATATCAAAACTTGTGTAAGAAAATAAGAAACGAAACGTACAACGTTCCAAGTCCTAATCTGGCGCCAGTAATAACTGAAATCCGATGCAATGGATTTTTGTGAAATTTAACGATAGTATTTTAATTAGTTTTACGATTAGTCTTCCTTTTTAATCAATTTTTGACGAGATCTGAGAACACATAGGACAAATGTATCAACAATTATCTTTCTTTTACGATTCAAATATTTTATTTAGCGTGCAATACAAAAATACATTCGTCAAAAACAAGACTTCGGACGTCAAATTGTATTCTATATTTTCCTCTTACTTTCGCATTTAAAACATCGGCTATCGATTATTTATCCCTTTATTGATGTCAACTATGGTAATTCACTTATTTGAAATTTGATTTTCTCGAAAATGACATGTCCAATGCAACTTTATTATTCTCGATTCTTCTCTTATTTCGAGAACTACTATTTTTGAGATTTCTCTGACCCCCACTTTTGTCACGAATTACGAACTACCCTGTGTATCTTCTATTAAAAAGTTTGTATTCGGGAATGAACAATGTTCCGTAATATTTCGAGATAATACTTCGGATTTTTCGATCGGTGCAACGATCACGCTGCCACTGTTCGCGACTTCCATTGTCATCAACTGCGTTAGATTTTGTAATTTACACAAATACACGAGATTTATATTTAAGAATAAATTTTTTAGTATCGATTATTTGTAGCATCTAACTTTCCATGGAACCGAGTTCTCCAATAAGCTCTTCCGTGTTTCATCTTTCAATTCGTAACATCTTCAATTTATTTTTTAACGTAACAATCGTTTTAACGCGATCATCTGATAAAATAATTTATACCAGGTGTATTCGATGATATTTACTTGTCGAGCCCCAGGTGTTATGTAAAAACATTAGGAAAATGGTATATATTATATACGTGATATGCATGTACGTTACGTCTGATTTGTTCTCCAAGTACAATATACAGGGTGTCCTTAATTTAAACGTCGAAACTTTGGGAACCGATGTCGGGCGTTCAGGACCGATAAACTAAGAAGAAGAATTCTTCAGAGATTTCTTCAGAGAAGAAACGGGACAAACAAATTTTCGTTTCTACGCTCATTTATTCGTGTTACCGTCTATTTAACGAAGATGCTGTTCAAAATGCTGATCTCTTACAGCAATTCGAAGCATCACATCTAACAGTGGGCCCTATTTGCAGCTGCACATTGCTCTGGTGATATTTGATGCACCGCAGCTACGATTCAATCTCTTTCGGATCGGGAACACCCTATCGTACAAGAAACCGTACAAATTACATGCTATTTTTATTATCCGATTCGATAAAATAGACGTGCAATGTCTCTATCTTTCGAGAAATGTTATTCCATCTATATACAGCCGGGAACAAGAATAAGTGGGCAGGTAGTGGAGATAGGTGTCAATGAAGCTTCATCGCACTATCACACTGAAGTTTTATTTATTACACAGTGGGTCCGGTTTATCTGGAAATGCTCAAACATCTCGGAAAGTATGAACGATACGGAAAAATGTTTCAGGCAAACATTGCACGATATCGAGTACGATATCTTGGTTGGGCGTTTTAAAGGCGTTAGAAAACTGCAGCCTTGTGTCTAACAATATAACAACAATATAACAAATATAATATAACAAAGCCGTATCGATATGAATCTGATGATCACGAAAAGCATCGGTACAATTTCTGTGTGAAATTTTTCCAGATATTTGATCGTTTCCAGATAAGCCGGACATTCTGTGTACGTATAAAGTGTGTATAATACCAAATTAAATATTAATAAGCTTCCTCTTCTCTTCAACACATTACTCTCAGTATATTGTTCAATTCTTTTTTTATTATGCTTAAAGAAAAAATGATATTTCGTGCATTATCATTACATGCATCTAAGATATAGGAAGAACATTTTTTACTTAAATCGATAAAAATATTTGTTTGGCAATGTAGAGTAATTCTCGACTTAGAATAATTCATCCCATCAGTTACTTATCTGTCATTTTACGTTAAAAGAATTGCACTTTACATGTAAGTTCGAGATGTTACATATACATCTTTGCATTCAAAATATATCGAAGTATATCCACATCGCCTTTCTGATACCGATATTACGAACCTGTGATTCGATAGATTATAGAAGTTAACGATTGAATGTAAAGTAATTGGATCGGTGGTTTTGCGCAACAAGTGCTAATGTCATATTTTTGCAAAAGTCAGTTGAACCCGGCGTTGTTCTATATTCTGTATGAAAAACTACAAATTGCAATTCTATGTTCAAGCGACTATAATGGGATTTGTACATGCGGATGTCGATATTTTTCATAAAATAAACTTTCTGCGGAAAATACTAAAGTCGATGTAAAGCTTGAATTTGATCTTTTTGTATTAAAAAAGAAACTAGAAACGCTTGTGTAATTCAGAAATTATTTAAACGCAGAATTTTTAAACATATCTTTAAGCGTTAATTTTTTAACTACTACGATATCATTGATACATTTTACACCAAGTCACAGAGATAATTCCGAGGATAACGAATCAGATGTAAAGCACAATCGTTACATTATTATACAATGTTTGTTGCAACACACCTCTTTTTAATTTACGTAGCAAATCTATGAATCTATATAGTAAATAACGTTAGTCTTCGTTAGAAAAGAGAAAATTTACACGCTCGTGGTTTATGCATAAAAGGGATGATATATTATTTAGTCGGAATAAAGTGTGAATAAAATTGGCAATAAACACGGACGTATCTAACGGTAGTCATTGATGAAATTGATAAGAGAGTTTGCTTGGTAAAAGTGCTTTGCGCGTACCTGAAGTAGAATGTTGAAATAGGTCAACGCGAATACGATCTATTTGGATCAGTCAATGTTGCGGGTGTAGTAGCTGCGGTTGTTCGCAGCTATCTAAGAACTGGTGCACTTTACACCAATAAAAGATGACCGACATCAAGCGTTATTTCGTTACAACAAATTAAAACTACAAACTTGTATAAACTTGGAAATAATGAATCACTTGTGATAACTAAATGTCACTGGATTTCGCATTTTCTAGCATTCTGTATTCATCGGACAATTTATCGATCATGATTTGCACGTGAATCTTAACGATGGAAATTCGAAACGGTCCTGTACGATCGAATACGCGTTACACAGATGATGGCTCTGTTTGCACTGCGGCCACGGATCGAGCGAAGGTAATGAAATAGCTAAGTGAAACGTCGCCCTCTCTCTTTCTCTCTTTCTCTCTTTCCCTCTTTCTCTCTTTCTCTCTTTCTCCTCCCTATCTCTTTTTCATTCTATTCGTTACTTTCTCCTTCGTCCTTTCTTTGATTTTCAGTTTCTTTTTATTGATTTCGACTACAATCGTCCCTATAACAATTAGTGTATTAGATACCTCTTATTTCCGCAGAATGCCAAGGTTTTAATATATCATAGCGTTGATTCGATCCAGGATGATAGAAGATAGTGTTATTTTTTAAATACTTTATAATGTTCTAACGTTCTAATTCTTATACCGCAACTTTCTCCACTCTCGTTTACAATTTTCACGTGAATTTTCAAATAGAAAATTATCTGTATTAATAATATTATTATAAAAATTATTATTAACAGATGGTTAATTTATACTTATCCTTTCCGTTTAATCAACTACGTAACTTTTCAATTGATCATTCTGGCAACGAAATATTTCGATATTCGCAAATAGGTTCTCTTCTCTTTGTGTTCCTAATTTGATGATCTCAAAGAATACCGTCCAGTTGTTAGTCTCTTTTCATGTCCAAAAAAGTTTGTCATACGTCCATACTATATAATCCCTCGAAGAATGTAAAGTTCCCTTTACGAAGATCGATTTATCGTTGAAACTTCTAGTCGCTAATCTATAAGTATAATAATGATTTTTGTTCAATATAATTGCTTTTTCAAACGAATAAATTCTGTTTATTATCAATTATACTTTTCTTACTTAACTATACCATGCTTATTAATAATAATTTATTATCATATAATATTACATTGGTGATAAAATAATAAATATGTATGAACATGTAAAGGTTTAGAAATATGTAACGGTGATGTATGTGTAATTATTCATTTAATCGCCTGTGTCAGGGTTCTTTTGCACGAAACGATTACATTTAAAGGAGTTCATTAGATTTCATCAGTTTTAAAACGAGGTGGCTAACGGTTTCCTTATCCATGGAAATCTCTTGGTAGAAGTATACAGTTGCACTGTAACGACAGAACGGTTTTATTTTCGACGGTGCAGAAGATGTCACAGGAAATCCTGCCATTCAAAGCTAAGAAATTGGTTAAAATGATTCGTTGAGGATTCAACTTCGAGTATCTTTTCATAGATCGCCTTGAAATAACGTTATTTTCTTTTCAGTCTTCATCTGTTCCGCAAAGTGTCCTCCACACGATATAGCGAATATTTGTGAACAAAATTTTGACTGTGCTATCGTGCATATACAGGGTGTCGTATTAATCCGCGCAAGTTTATTTAAAACACTTTTTCGAACAACTTACTGCCTTTTAGGAGATTAGATATAATGCGCGAATTGAACTTGTTCCATCTCAAGGAGGACGTCTTACGATGACCACCAGATTTGTCTAAGTGGAGGGGTTCTCGAAATCTAAATCTCAAGGTGATCTTTGCTTTCTTAAATGAAACCGTATACTTTCTTATACGCCATTCGATACAGTTTTTAATTCTCTATAAAAAAGTATTGAGGTACTTGTATCTAAAAATATACAGTTTAAAAGATATTCCAATGTTAATTGAATAATTCGGTGCATGAAAGATAGAATAAACTTTACGAGATTAAAGTTAGGATATCTTATAAAATAATCATTTTATCACGCGTGTACTTTGATACCTTTTCGTGGAGAATTAAAAAGTGCATCGAACACTGTATAATGAAATGTATATTTCGTTAAAAAAGAAAAGTCAACTTGCAATCTCGATGGCCACCTAGATAACGTTCGTAATCATCAGCCAACGTTCTCCTCATTGTTGTTGGTTATTACCTATTACTACATAAGACTACTACGATAAATTTATGAAATTAATATAAATTATAAATAGACTGGCAATTTCTATGGAAAATTTAAAAGCGCAAAAATACACACAGCGCGTGGTCCATGCAAAAATGTATAAAATATCGAAAATACAGTGTTCTCCATAGTACGAAGGTCGTGCAAAAAATAATACTCGTTTTAACGTAATATACTTGGGTATTTTATGATACAACCATCACCCTATTTAACACCTATGGTAACGTGAAACGAGTAATTGTATGCACTGTGCATTTCCGCCGCAAGTTCACATAATCGTAGCTAGCCGCCCTTCGAATCACGTTTCCTGCGAGGCGTCATCCACCCGAAAACTCTTCCGATCGTGTCTCAAGTATCGAACCGATTCACTTGAAAATTGGCATAAGAATCGTTGAGATGCCGGATTAGAACATGGGCTATTTGCTTTTCCTTAACTCGCAGTTGTATTATTATCACGTTGACTATCTCGACACCCGTATTCGGGTGACAGCAAGGTTTCCGGTAGGGTCGCGTCACCCTATTCACCCGTATTCGGGTGGCGCTTATTTGACTACTTGCGAAGGATCGTCGTAGGTATTTGAAAAGATATTCTAAAGGAAATAATAAAACTATTGAATTGTTATAAAAGTAATACAAGAATGATTTATTAAAAAAATTATTTAATAATATTACTAAAATATCGATGGTAGTACCTAGCAGAGAACGCTTGATACTGCGGCATGCGTGGCCTGACGGAGATTTCAGTGAAAACACGCGTAGCAGTCAACGTGTTAAAAAATTGAAAAAATCGTTTTTGGGTATATTTGCGTGCTATAGGTTCGCGCCCTTATTTATCTTCAGCCACTTGACCATCGCTGCATAAATAGCGGGACCATAGCAAGGATATCTATGACAGGTTCTAGATTTTAGACAATGGCATTATTTATTCATATTGCTCGTTTTATTATTTACTCAAATATTTCGGTTTGCTGTCTCGAATTGCAGACGCGTTTCTTGAGGTCCTCTGTAACGAGAGACGGCCGGCCACCACGTTTACGATCACATACAGTTTCTCTACTCGTATTGAATTCCCGTACCCATCGTCTCACGAATGATTCGATCATAATCTTTTTACCGTAAATTGTCGAGATTCGATGGTAAATTCCTTTCGAACGAAAGTTTTCAGCATTCGTAAAGCGTAGACGTGCGAGAGATCGCGTGGCAATTTTGATGAAAACTTCGATTTCTTCTTCTTCCAATAACGCATATATTATATTATAACGCATATAACGCAATAATATTGTTAGAACTACTAAAGCGATAATTCTTCATGGCCTAAACGTTGTAACGCTGCCTGTCCCCTCTTCGGAACAAGTCCCAAATCAAAGTGAAAGTGTGCGAAAGCTTTCTGACGATCGAATATCGACGATTCAACGCGATCCATGATCCATGATCCAACCATTCAATCTTGTACGACCATTAATTGATAACGCAGACCCCCAATCCCGTCCAGGAATCGTATTTATGTAATTTATTACATAAACTATAGTTTCCTCAATCGCTATCCAACGACATAACAGAAAAATAGGTGTAAGGAGAGATTATCGCCAATTGCGAGCACGGAAAAGTTTTAATACGTAATAAGAGAAAAGCATTTTGATTTATTTAATTCCTAATTATATATATATCAACGTTATTTGTGTCTTCAAAATGACGTATAAAATTCTCTTTAATCTTCTTTAATCTCATTAAATTTTCTAGTTTCTGTGTTACATGACAAGAGATTTGTATCTTGGACGTTAAATGAAATCTAATGAACATTTTAAGCCCGTGATACGCGTTTCGCTCGATTACATACAGTCGTTGATGCATTTTCTGCAATACTAGCAAATTTATATTCTTCGCTATCTGTATGTATCTCGTCGAATAATAATATATTGCCATTTGTAAAAAGTAGCTACTTGCCAATTCTAAGTGTGAATTAGTAAGTGCGCAGAAACACCGATGAAACCTATCCAAAGCCATATAATATGTAACAGAGTTTACTCTATAGAACATAATGGAAAAGCGGCACGAGACCGTTGTTACAACTAAGAGGCGCAAAAATAACACTGTTCGACGAATTTGAACTTTTGAAGAATTGCCTTTAAAAATAATTAAATTGGTGATAAATTTCAGGAAGAATACGTATCGGAAAATATACAGTGGACTCCGATAGAGTATTTTAATAATGCGGTTGTCGTCGAGCTTTTGGAAGGCAAACGTCCACCAGGTCTCTTCTTAGTACTTGACGATGTATGCGCTACTCTTCACGGTGGTAGCGCTGGCGCGGATGCAGACTTGCAAAAGGTAAAGTCCAAACAGTTTATACAGTTTTATACACGTCTACAGTATAACGATTTATACTAATTTCATATAAAACAGTCTTTGCGATAATACTGCTAATTGAAAAATTACTAACAGTTTTATCATAATACGAATAAGTCATTACTTGTTATATTTTCGAATATTAAGAGTCAATACTTGCTGTTCCCTGGCAAATCCAATGAAATTATAGTTTTTGAATTCTCAAGGCCAAATAATCTAAATAATCGTATCTCCGCGGCTTTTGGGGTTATCTAGACAATTCGATGCGCGTTATACTCCACATTTGATTCTTTATACAGAGCACATCAGCCGGTTTGCGCTATGTCAACGGTGTTGCCTGGCAAATCCAATGAAATTATAGTTTTTGAATCTTCAAGGCCAAATAATCTAAATAATCGTATCTCCGCGGCTTTTGGGGTTATCTAGACAATTCGATGCGCGTTATACTCCACATTTGATTCTTTATACAGAGCACATCAGCCAGTTTGCGCTATGTCAACGCTGTTCCTTGTCAAGATCCAATGAAATTATAGTTTTTGAATCTTCAGGGCCAAATAATCTAAATAATCGTATCTCCGCGGCTTTTGGGGTTATCTAGACAATTCGATGCACGTTGTATTCCGCTTTTGATTCTTTATACAGAGCACATCAGCCGGTTTGCGCTATGTTAACGCTGTTCTTTGTCAAGATGCAATGAAATTATAGTTTTTGAATCTTCGAGGCCAAATAATCTAAATAATCGTATCTCCGCGGGTTTTGGGGTTATCTAGATAATTCGATGCACGTTGTATTCCGCTTTTGATTCTTTATACAGAGCACATCAGCCGGTTTGCGCTATGTCAACGCTGTTCTTTGTCAAGATCCAATGAAATTATAGTTTTTGAATCTTCAGGGCCAAATAATCTAAATAATCGTATCTCCGCGGCTTTTGGGGTTATCTAGACAATTCGATGCACGTTGTATTCCGCTTTTGATTCTTTATACAGAGCACATCAGCCGGTTTGCGCTATGTCAACGCTGTTCTTTGTCAAGATCCAATGAAATTATAGTTTTTGAATCTTCGAGGCCAAATAATCTAAATAATCGTATCTCCGCGGCTTTTGGGGTTATCTAGACAATTCGATGCACGTTGTATTCCGCTTTTGATTCTTTATACAGAGCACATCAGCCGGTTTGCGCTATGTCAACGCCGTTCCTTGTCAAGATCCAATGAAATTATAGTTTTTGAATCTTCAAGGCCAAATAATCTAAATAATCGTATCTCCGCGGCTTTTGGGGTTATCTAGACAATTCGATGCGCGTTATACTCCAAATTTGATTCTTTATACAGAGCACATCAGCCGGTTTGCGCTATGTCAACGCTGTTCTTTGTCAAGATCCAATGAAATTATAGTTTTTGAATCTTCGAGGCCAAATAATCTAAATAATCGTATCTCCGCGGCTTTTGGGGTTATCTAGACAATTCGATGCACGTTGTATTCCGCTTTTGATTCTTTATACAGAGCACATCAGCCGGTTTGCGCTATGTCAACGCCGTTCCTTGTCAAGATCCAATGAAATTATAGTTTTTGAATCTTCAAGGCCAAATAATCTAAATAATCGTATCTCCGCGGCTTTTGGGGTTATCTAGACAATTCGATGCGCGTTATACTCCAAATTTGATTCTTTATACAGAGCACATCAGCCGGTTTGCGCTATGTCAACGCTGTTCCTTGTCAAGATCCAATGAAATTATAGTTTTTGAATCTTCAAGGCCAAATAATCTAAATAATCGTATCTCCGCGGCTTTTGGGGTTATCTAGACAATTCGATGCGCGTTATACTCCACAGTTGATTCTTTATACAGAGCACATCAGCCGGTTTGCGCTATGTCAACGCTCTTCTTTGTCAAGATCCAATGAAATTATAGTTTTTGAATCTTCAGGGCCAAATAATCTAAATAATCGTATCTCCGCGGCTTTTGGGGTTATCTAGACAATTCGATGCACGTTGTATTCCGCTTTTGATTCTTTATACAGAGTACATCAGCCGGTTTGCGCTATGTCAACGCTGTTCTTTGTCAAGATCCAATGAAATTATAGTTTTTGAATCTTCAAGGTCAAATAATCTAAATAATCGTATCTCCGCGGCTTTTGGGGTTATCTAGACAATTCGATGCGCGTTATACTCCACAGTTGATTCTTTATACAGAGCACATCAGCCGGTTTGCGCTATGTTAACGCTGTTCTTTGTCAAGATCCAATGAAATTATAGTTTTTGAATCTTCAAGGCCAAATAATCTAAATAATCGTATCTCCGCGGCTTTTGGGGTTATCTAGACAATTCGATGCGCGTTATATTCCACATTTGATTCTTTATACAGAGCACATCAGCCGGCTTGCGCTATGTCAACGCTGTTCTTTGTCAAGATCCAATGAAATTGTAGTTTTTGAATCTTCAAGGCCAAATAATCTAAATAATCGTATCTCCGCGGGTTTTGGGGTTATCTAGACAATTCGATGCACGTTGTATTCCGCTTTTGATTCTTTATACAGAGCACATCAGCCGGTTTGCGCTATGTTAACGCTGTTCTTTGTCAAGATCCAGTGAAATTATAGTTTTTGAATCTTCGAGGCCAAATAATCTAAATAATCGTATCTCCGCGGCTTTTGGGGTTATCTAGACAATTCGATGCACGTTGTATTCCGCTTTTGATTCTTTATACAGAGCACATCAGCCGGCTTGCGCTATGTCAACGCTGTTCCTCGTCAAATCCAATGAAATTATAGTTTTTGAATCTTCAAGGCCAAATAATCTATATAATCGTATCTCCGTGGCTGTTGGGGTTATCTAGACAATTCGATGCACGTTGTATTCCGCTTTTGATTCTTTATACAGAGCACATCAGCCGGTTTGCGCTATGTCAACGCTGTTCCTTGTCAAGATCCAATGTAATTATAGTCTTTGAATCTTCAAGGCCAAATAATCTAAATAATCGTATCTCCGCGGCTTTTGGGGTTATCTAGACAATTCGATGCGCGTTATATTCCAAATTTGATTCTTTATACAGAGCACATCAGCCGGTTTGCGCTATGTCAACGGTGTTGCCTGGCAAATCCAATGAAATTATAGTTTTTGAATCTTCAAGGCCAAATAATCTAAATAATCGTATCTCCGCGGCTGTTGGGGTTATCTAGACAATTCGATGCACGTTGTATTCCGCTTTTGATTCTTTATACAGAGCACATCAGCCGGTTTGCGCTATGTCAACGCTGTTCCTTTTCAAGATCCAATGAAATTATAGTCTTTGAATCTTCAAGGCCAAATAATCTAAATAATCGTATCTCCGCGACCTTTGGGGTTATCTAGACAATTCGATGCGGGTTATACTCCACAGTTGATTCTTCATACAGAGCACATCAGCCGGTTTGCGCTATGTTAACGCTGTTCTTTGTCAAGATCCAATGAAATTATAGTTTTTGAATCTTCAAGGCCAAGTAATCTAAATGATCGTATCTCCGCGGCTTTTGGGGTTATCTAGACAATTCGATGCGCGTTATATTCCAAATTTGATTCTTTATACAGAGCACATCTGCCGGTTTGCGCTATGTCAACGCTGTTCCTCGTCAAATCCAATGAAATTATAGTTTTTGAATCTTCAAGGCCAAATAATCTAAATAATCGTATCTCCGCGGCTTTTGGGGTTATCTAGAAAATTCGATGAGCGTTATACTCCACATTTGATTCTTTATACAGAGCACATCAGCCGGTTTGCGCTATGTCAACGCTGTTCTTTGTCAAGATCCAATGAAATTATAGTTTTTGAATCTTCAGGGCCAAATAATCTAAATAATCGTATCTCCGCGGCTTTTGGGGTTATCTAGACAATTCGATGCACGTTGTATTCCGCTTTTGATTCTTTATACAGAGCACATCAGCCGGTTTGCGCTATGTCAACGCTGTTCTTTGTCAAGATCCAATGAAATTATAGTCTTTGAATCTTCAAGGCCAAATAATCTAAATAATCGTATCTCCGCGGCTTTTGGGGTTATCTAGACAATTCGATGCGCGTTATATTCCAAATTTGATTCTTTATACAGAGCAGATCAGCCGGTTTGCGCTATGTCAACGCTGTTCTTTGTCAAGATCCAATGATATTATAGTTTTTGAATCTTCAAGGCCAAATAATCTAAATAATCGTATCTCCGCGGCTTTTGGGGTTATCTAGACAATTCGATGCTCGTTTTATTCCAAATTTGATTCTTTATACAGAGCACATCAGCCGGTTTGCGCTATGTTAACGCTGTTCTTTGTCAAGATCCAGTGAAATTATAGTTTTTGAATCTTCAAGGCCAAATAATCTAAATAATCGTATCTCCGCGGCTTTTGGGGTTATCTAGACAATTCGATGCGCGTTATACTCCAAATTTGATTCTTTATACAGAGCACATCAGCCGGTTTGCGCTATGTCAACGCTGTTCCTTGTCAAGATCCAATGAAATTATAGTTTTTGAATCTTCAAGGCCAAATAATCTAAATAATCGTATCTCCGCGGCTTTTGGGGTTATCTAGACAATTCGATGCGCGTTATACTCCAAATTTGATTCTTTATACAGAGCACATCAGCCGGTTTGCGCTATGTCAACGCTGTTCCTTGTCAAGATCCAATGAAATTATAGTTTTTGAATCTTCAAGGCCAAATAATCTAAATAATCGTATCTCCGCGGCTTTTGGGGTTATCTAGACAATTCGATGCGCGTTATATTCCAAATTTGATTCTTTATACAGAGCACATCAGCCGGTTTGCGCTATGTCAACGCTGTTCCTCGTCAAATCCAATGAAATTATAGTTTTTGAATCTTCAAGGCCAAATAATCTAAATAATCGTATCTCCGCGGCTTTTGGGGTTATCTAGACAATTCGATGCGCGTTATACTCCACATTTGATTCTTTATACAGAGCACATCAGCCGGCTTGCGCTATGTCAACGCTGTTCTTTGTCAAGATCCAATGAAATTGTAGTTTTTGAATCTTCAAGGCCAAATAATCTAAATAATCGTATCTCCGCGGGTTTTGGGGTTATCTAGACAATTCGATGCACGTTGTATTCCGCTTTTGATTCTTTATACAGAGCACATCAGCCGGTTTGCGCTATGTTAACGCTGTTCTTTGTCAAGATCCAGTGAAATTATAGTTTTTGAATCTTCAAGGCCAAATAATCTAAATAATCGTATCTCCGCGGGTTTTGGGGTTATCTAGACAATTCGATGCACGTTGTATTCCGCTTTTGATTCTTTATACAGAGCACATCAGCCGGTTTGCGCTATGTCAACGCTGTTCTTTGTCAAGATCCAATGAAATTATAGTTTTTGAATCTTCAGGGCCAAATAATCTAAATAATCGTATCTCCGCGGCTTTTGGGGTTATCTAGACAATTCGATGCGCGTTGTATTCCGCTTTTGATTCTTTATACAGAGCACATCAGCCGGTTTGCGCTATGTCAACGCTGTTCTTTGTCAAGATCCAATGAAATTGTAGTTTTTGAATCTTCAAGGCCAAATAATCTAAATAATCGTATCTCCGCGGGTTTTGGGGTTATCTAGACAATTCGATGCACGTTGTATTCCGCTTTTGATTCTTTATACAGAGCACATCAGCCGGTTTGCGCTATGTCAACGCTGTTCTTTGTCAAGATCCAATGAAATTATAGTTTTTGAATCTTCAAGGCCAAATAATCTAAATAATCGTATCTCCGCGGCTTTTGGGGTTATCTAGACAATTCGATGCACGTTGTATTCCGCTTTTGATTCTTTATACAGAGCACATCAGCCGGATTGCGCTATGTCAACGCTGTTCCCTGTCAAATTCAATGAAATTATAGTTTTTGAATCTTCAAGGCCAAATAATCTAAATAATCGTATCTCCGCGGCTTTTGGGGTTTTCTAGACAATTCGATGCACGTTGTATTCCGCTTTTGATTCTTTATACAGAGCACATCAGCCGGTTTGCGCTATGTCAACGGTGTTGCCTGGCAAATCCAATGAAATTATAGTTTTTGAATCTTCAAGGCCAAATAATCTAAATAATCGTATCTCCGCGGCTTTTGGGGTTTTCTAGACAATTCGATGCACGTTGTATTCCGCTTTTGATTCTTTATACAGAGCACATCAGCCGGTTTGCGCTATGTCAACGGTGTTGCCTGGCAAATCCAATGAAATTATAGTTTTTGAATCTTCAAGGCCAAATAATCTAAATAATCGTATCTCCGCGGCTTTTGGGGTTATCTAGACAATTCGATGCGCGTTATATTCCAAATTTGATTCTTTATACAGAGCAGATCAGCCGGTTTGCGCTATGTCAACGCTGTTCTTTGTCAAGATCCAATGAAATTATAGTCTTTGAATCTTCAAGGCCAAATAATCTAAATAATCGTATCTCCGCGGCTTTTGGGGTTATCTAGACAATTCGATGCGCGTTATATTCCAAATTTGATTCTTTATACAGAGCAGATCAGCCGGTTTGCGCTATGTCAACGCTGTTCTTTGTCAAGATCCAATGATATTATAGTTTTTGAATCTTCAAGGCCAAATAATCTAAATAATCGTATCTCCGCGGCTTTTGGTGTTATCTAGACAATTCGATGCTCGTTTTATTCCAAATTTGATTCTTTATACAGAGCACATCAGCCGGTTTGCGCTATGTTAACGCTGTTCTTTGTCAAGATCCAGTGAAATTATAGTTTTTGAATCTTCAAGTCCAAATAATCTAAATAATCGTATCTCCGCGGCTTTTGGGGTTATCTAGACAATTCGATGCGCGTTATACTCCAAATTTGATTCTTTATACAGAGCACATCAGCCGGTTTGCGCTATGTCAACGCTGTTCCTTGTCAAGATCCAATGAAATTATAGTTTTTGAATCTTCAAGGCCAAATAATCTAAATAATCGTATCTCCGCGGCTTTTGGGGTTATCTAGACAATTCGATGCGCGTTATATTCCAAATTTGATTCTTTATACAGAGCACATCAGCCGGTTTGCGCTATGTCAACGCTGTTCCTCGTCAAATCCAATGAAATTATAGTTTTTGAATCTTCAAGGCCAAATAATCTAAATAATCGTATCTCCGCGGCTTTTGGGGTTATCTAGACAATTCGATGCGCGTTATACTCCACATTTGATTCTTTATACAGAGCACATCAGCCGGCTTGCGCTATGTCAACGCTGTTCTTTGTCAAGATCCAATGAAATTGTAGTTTTTGAATCTTCAAGGCCAAATAATCTAAATAATCGTATCTCCGCGGGTTTTGGGGTTATCTAGACAATTCGATGCACGTTGTATTCCGCTTTTGATTCTTTATACAGAGCACATCAGCCGGTTTGCGCTATGTTAACGCTGTTCTTTGTCAAGATCCAGTGAAATTATAGTTTTTGAATCTTCAAGGCCAAATAATCTAAATAATCGTATCTCCGCGGGTTTTGGGGTTATCTAGACAATTCGATGCACGTTGTATTCCGCTTTTGATTCTTTATACAGAGCACATCAGCCGGTTTGCGCTATGTTAACGCTGTTCTTTGTCAAGATCCAGTGAAATTATAGTTTTTGAATCTTCAAGGCCAAATAATCTAAATAATCGTATCTCCGCGGCTTTTGGGGGTATCTAGACAATTCGATGCGCGTTGTATTCCGCTTTTGATTCTTTATACAGAGCACATCAGCCGGTTTGCGCTATGTCAACGCTGTTCCTCGTCAAATCCAATGAAATTATAGTTTTTGAATCTTCAAGGCCAAATAATCTAAATAATCGTATCTCCGCGGCTTTTGGGGTTATCTAGACAATTCGATGCACGTTGTATTCCGCTTTTGATTCTTTATACAGAGCACATCAGCCGGTTTGCGCTATGTCAACGCTGTTCTTTGTCAAGATCCAATGAAATTATAGTTTTTGAATCTTCAGGGCCAAATAATCTAAATAATCGTATCTCCGCGGCTTTTGGGGTTATCTAGACAATTCGATGCGCGTTGTATTCCGCTTTTGATTCTTTATACAGAGCACATCAGCCGGTTTGCGCTATGTCAACGCTGTTCTTTGTCAAGATCCAATGAAATTGTAGTTTTTGAATCTTCAAGGCCAAATAATCTAAATAATCGTATCTCCGCGGGTTTTGGGGTTATCTAGACAATTCGATGCACGTTGTATTCCGCTTTTGATTCTTTATACAGAGCACATCAGCCGGTTTGCGCTATGTCAACGCTGTTCTTTGTCAAGATCCAATGAAATTATAGTTTTTGAATCTTCAAGGCCAAATAATCTAAATAATCGTATCTCCGCGGCTTTTGGGGTTATCTAGACAATTCGATGCACGTTGTATTCCGCTTTTGATTCTTTATACAGAGCACATCAGCCGGATTGCGCTATGTCAACGCTGTTCCCTGTCAAATTCAATGAAATTATAGTTTTTGAATCTTCAAGGCCAAATAATCTAAATAATCGTATCTCCGCGGCTTTTGGGGTTATCTAGACAATTCGATGCGCGTTATATTCCAAATTTGATTCTTTATACAGAGCACATCAGCCGGTTTGCGCTATGTCAACGCTGTTCCTCGTCAAATCCAATGAAATTATAGTTTTTGAATCTTCAAGGCCAAATAATCTAAATAATCGTATCTCCGCGGCTTTTGGGGTTATCTAGACAATTCGATGCGCGTTATACTCCACATTTGATTCTTTATACAGAGCACATCAGCCGGCTTGCGCTATGTCAACGCTGTTCTTTGTCAAGATCCAATGAAATTGTAGTTTTTGAATCTTCAAGGCCAAATAATCTAAATAATCGTATCTCCGCGGGTTTTGGGGTTATCTAGACAATTCGATGCACGTTGTATTCCGCTTTTGATTCTTTATACAGAGCACATCAGCCGGTTTGCGCTATGTTAACGCTGTTCTTTGTCAAGATCCAGTGAAATTATAGTTTTTGAATCTTCAAGGCCAAATAATCTAAATAATCGTATCTCCGCGGGTTTTGGGGTTATCTAGACAATTCGATGCACGTTGTATTCCGCTTTTGATTCTTTATACAGAGCACATCAGCCGGTTTGCGCTATGTTAACGCTGTTCTTTGTCAAGATCCAGTGAAATTATAGTTTTTGAATCTTCAAGGCCAAATAATCTAAATAATCGTATCTCCGCGGCTTTTGGGGGTATCTAGACAATTCGATGCGCGTTGTATTCCGCTTTTGATTCTTTATACAGAGCACATCAGCCGGTTTGCGCTATGTCAACGCTGTTCCTCGTCAAATCCAATGAAATTATAGTTTTTGAATCTTCAAGGCCAAATAATCTAAATAATCGTATCTCCGCGGCTTTTGGGGTTATCTAGACAATTCGATGCACGTTGTATTCCGCTTTTGATTCTTTATACAGAGCACATCAGCCGGTTTGCGCTATGTCAACGCTGTTCTTTGTCAAGATCCAATGAAATTATAGTTTTTGAATCTTCAGGGCCAAATAATCTAAATAATCGTATCTCCGCGGCTTTTGGGGTTATCTAGACAATTCGATGCGCGTTGTATTCCGCTTTTGATTCTTTATACAGAGCACATCAGCCGGTTTGCGCTATGTCAACGCTGTTCTTTGTCAAGATCCAATGAAATTGTAGTTTTTGAATCTTCAAGGCCAAATAATCTAAATAATCGTATCTCCGCGGGTTTTGGGGTTATCTAGACAATTCGATGCACGTTGTATTCCGCTTTTGATTCTTTATACAGAGCACATCAGCCGGTTTGCGCTATGTCAACGCTGTTCTTTGTCAAGATCCAATGAAATTATAGTTTTTGAATCTTCAAGGCCAAATAATCTAAATAATCGTATCTCCGCGGCTTTTGGGGTTATCTAGACAATTCGATGCACGTTGTATTCCGCTTTTGATTCTTTATACAGAGCACATCAGCCGGATTGCGCTATGTCAACGCTGTTCCCTGTCAAATTCAATGAAATTATAGTTTTTGAATCTTCAAGGCCAAATAATCTAAATAATCGTATCTCCGCGGCTTTTGGGGTTATCTAGACAATTCGATGCACGTTGTATTCCGCTTTTGATTCTTTATACAGAGCACATCAGCCGGTTTGCGCTATGTCAACGGTGTTGCCTGGCAAATCCAATGAAATTATAGTTTTTGAATCTTCAAGGCCAAATAATCTAAATAATCGTATCTCCGCGGCTTTTGGGGTTATCTAGACAATTCGATGCGCGTTATACTCTACATTTGATTCTTTATACAGAGCACATCAGCCGGTTTGCGCTATGTCAACGCTGTTCTTTGTCAAGATCCAATGAAATTATAGTTTTTGAATCTTCAAGGCCAAATAATCTAAATAATCGTATCTCCGCGGCTTTTGGGGTTATCTAGACAATTCGATGCGCGTTATATTCCAAATTTGATTCTTTATACAGAGCACATCAGCCGGTTTGCGCTATGTCAACGCTGTTCCTCGTCAAATCCAATGAAATTATAGTTTTTGAATCTTCAAGGCCAAATAATCTAAATAATCGTATCTCCGCGGCTTTTGGGGTTATCTAGAAAATTCGATGCGCGTTATACTCCACATTTGATTCTTTATACAGAGCACATCAGCCGGTTTGCGCTATGTCAACGCTGTTCTTTGTCAAGATCCAATGAAATTATAGTTTTTGAATCTTCAGGGCCAAATAATCTAAATAATCGTATCTCCGCGGCTTTTGGGGTTATCTAGACAATTCGATGCGCGTTGTATTCCGCTTTTGATTCTTTATACAGAGCACATCAGCCGGTTTGCGCTATGTCAACGCTGTTCTTTGTCAAGATCCAATGAAATTGTAGTTTTTGAATCTTCAAGGCCAAATAATCTAAATAATCGTATCTCCGCGGCTTTTGGGGTTATCTAGACAATTCGATGCACGTTGTATTCCGCTTTTGATTCTTCATACAGAGCACATCAGCCGGATTGCGCTATGTCAACGCTGTTCCCTGTCAAATTCAATGAAATTATAGTTTTTGAATCTTCAAGGCCAAATAATCTAAATAATCGTATCTCCGCGGCTTTTGGGGTTATCTAGACAATTCGATGCACGTTGTATTCCGCTTTTGATTCTTTATACAGAGCACATCAGCCGGTTTGCGCTATGTCAACGGTGTTGCCTGGCAAATCCAATGAAATTATAGTTTTTGAATCTTCAAGGTCAAATAATCTAAACAATCGTATCTCCGCGGCTTTTGGGGTTATCTAGACAATTCGCTGCGCGTTATACTCCACATTTGATTCTTTATACAGAGCACATCAGCCGGTTTGCGCTATGTCAACGTTGTTCCTTGTCAAGATCCAATGAAATTATAGTTTTTGAATCTTCAAGGCCAAATAATCTAAATAATCGTATCTGCGCGGCTTTTGGGGTTATCTAGACAATTCGATGCGCGTTATACTCCACATTTGATTCTTTATACAGAGCACATCAGCCGGTTTGCGCTATGTCAACGGTGTTGCCTGGCAAATCCAATGAAATTATAGTTTTTGAATCTTCAAGGCCAAATAATCTAAATAATCGTATCTCCGCTGCTTTTGGGGTTATCTAGACAATTCGATGCGCGTTATACTCCACATTTGATTCTTTATACAGAGCACATCAGCCGGTTTGCGCTATGTCAACGCTGTTCTTTGTCAAGATCCAATGAAATTATAGTTTTTGAATCTTCAGGGCCAAATAATCTAAATAATCGTATCTCCGCGGCTTTTGGGGTTATCTAGACAATTCGATGCACGTTGTATTCCGCTTTTGATTCTTTATACAGAGCACATCAGCCGGTTTGCGCTATGTCAACGCTGTTCTTTGTCAAGATCCAATGAAATTATAGTTTTTGAATCTTCAAGGTCAAATAATCTAAATAATCGTATCTCCGCGGCTTTTGGGGTTATCTAGACAATTCGATGCGCATTATACTCCACATTTGATTCTTTATACAGAGCACATCAGCCGGTTTGCGCTATGTCAACGCTGTTCCTTGTCAAGATCCAATGAAATTATAGTTTTTGAATCTTCAGGGCCAAATAATCTAAATAATCGTATCTCCGCGGCTTTTGGGGTTATCTAGACAATTCGATGCGCATTATACTCCACATTTGATTCTTTATACAGAGCACATCAGCCGGTTTGCGCTATGTCAACGCTGTTCCTTGTCAAGATCCAATGAAATTATAGTTTTTGAATCTTCAAGGCCAAATAATCTAAATAATCGTATCTCCGTGGCTGTTGGGGTTATCTAGACAATTCGATGCGCGTTATACTCCACATTTGATTCTTTATACAGAGCACATCAGCCGGTTTGCGCTATGTCAACGCTGTTCTTTGTCAAGATCCAATGAAATTATAGTTTTTGAATCTTCAGGGCCAAATAATCTAAATAATCGTATCTCCGCGGCTTTTGGGGTTATCTAGACAATTCGATGCACGTTGTATTCCGCTTTTGATTCTTTATACAGAGCACATCAGCCGGTTTGCGCTATGTCAACGCTGTTCTTTGTCAAGATCCAATGAAATTATAGTTTTTGAATCTTCAAGGTCAAATAATCTAAATAATCGTATCTCCGCGGCTTTTGGGGTTATCTAGACAATTCGATGCGCATTATACTCCACATTTGATTCTTTATACAGAGCACATCAGCCGGTTTGCGCTATGTCAACGCTGTTCCTTGTCAAGATCCAATGAAATTATAGTTTTTGAATCTTCAAGGCCAAATAATCTAAATAATCGTATCTCCGCGGCTTTTGGGGTTATCTAGACAATTCGATGCGCGTTATACTCCACATTTGATTCTTTATACAGAGCACATCAGCCGGTTTGCGCTATGTCAACGGTGTTGCCTGGCAAATCCAATGAAATTATAGTTTTTGAATCTTCAAGGCCAAATAATCTAAATAATCGTATCTCCGCGGCTTTTGGGGTTATCTAGACAATTCGATGCACGTTGTATTCCGCTTTTGATTCTTTATACAGAGCACATCAGCCGGTTTGCGCTATGTCAACGCTGTTCTTTGTCAAGATCCAATGAAATTATAGTTTTTGAATCTTCAAGGTCAAATAATCTAAATAATCGTATCTCCGCGGCTTTTGGGGTTATCTAGACAATTCGATGCGCATTATACTCCACATTTGATTCTTTATACAGAGCACATCAGCCGGTTTGCGCTATGTCAACGCTGTTCCTTGTCAAGATCCAATGAAATTATAGTTTTTGAATCTTCAGGGCCAAATAATCTAAATAATCGTATCTCCGCGGCTTTTGGGGTTATCTAGACAATTCGATGCGCGTTGTATTCCGCTTTTGATTCTTTATACAGAGCACATCAGCCGGCTTGCTCTATGTCAACGCTGTTCCTCGTCAAATCCAATGAAATTATAGTTTTTGAATCTTCAAGGCCAAATAATCTAAATAATCGTATCTCCGTGGCTTTTGGGGTTATCTAGACAATTCGATGCGCGTTATACTCCACATTTGATTCTTTATACAGAGCACATCAGCCGGTTTGCGCTATGTCAACGGTGTTGCCTGGCAAATCCAATGAAATTATAGTTTTTGAATCTTCAAGGCCAAATAATCTAAATAATCGTATCTCCGCTGCTTTTGGGGTTATCTAGACAATTCGATGCGCGTTATACTCCACATTTGATTCTTTATACAGAGCACATCAGCCGGTTTGCACTATGTCAACGCTGTTCTTTGTCAAGATCCAATGAAATTATAGTTTTTGAATCTTCAGGGCCAAATAATCTAAATAATCGTATCTCCGCGGATTTTGGGGTTATCTAGACAATTCGATGCACGTTGTATTCCGCTTTTGATTTTTTATACAGAGCACATCAGCCGGTTTGCGCTATGTCAACGCTGTTCTTTGTCAAGATCCAATGAAATTATAGTTTTTGAATCTTCAAGGCCAAATAATCTAAATAATCGTATCTCCGCGGCTTTTGGGGTTATCTAGACAATTCGATGCGCGTTATACTCCACATTTGATTCTTTATACAGAGCACATCAGCCGGTTTGCGCTATGTCAAGGCTGTTCCTTGTCAAGATCCAATGAAATTATAGTTTTTGAATCTTCAAGGTCAAATAATCTAAATAATCGTATCTCCGCGGCTTTTGGGGTTATCTAGACAATTCGATGCGCATTATACTCCACATTTGATTCTTTATACAGAGCACATCAGCCGGTTTGCGCTATGTCAACGCTGTTCCTTGTCAAGATCCAATGAAATTATAGTTTTTGAATCTTCAGGGCCAAATAATCTAAATAATCGTATCTCCGCGGCTTTTGGGGTTATCTAGACAATTCGATGCGCGTTGTATTCCGCTTTTGATTCTTTATACAGAGCACATCAGCCGGTTTGCGCTATGTCAACGCTGTTCTTTGTCAAGATCCAATGAAATTATAGTTTTTGAATCTTCAAGGTCAAATAATCTAAATAATCGTATCTCCGCGGCTTTTGGGGTTATCTAGACAATTCGATGCGCATTATACTCCACATTTGATTCTTTATACAGAGCACATCAGCCGGTTTGCGCTATGTCAACGCTGTTCCTTGTCAAGATCCAATGAAATTATAGTTTTTGAATCTTCAAGGCCAAATAATCTAAATAATCGTATCTCCGCGGCTTTTGGGGTTATCTAGACAATTCGATGCGCGTTATACTCCACATTTGATTCTTTATACAGAGCACATCAGCCGGTTTGCGCTATGTCAACGGTGTTGCCTGGCAAATCCAATGAAATTATAGTTTTTGAATCTTCAAGGCCAAATAATCTAAATAATCGTATCTCCGCTGCTTTTGGGGTTATCTAGACAATTCGATGCGCGTTATACTCCACATTTGATTCTTTATACAGAGCACATCAGCCGGTTTGCGCTATGTCAACGCCGTTCTTTGTCAAGATCCAATGAAATTATAGTTTTTGAATCTTCAGGGCCAAATAATCTAAATAATCGTATCTCCGCGGCTTTTGGGGTTATCTAGACAATTCGATGCACGTTGTATTCCGCTTTTGATTCTTTATACAGAGCACATCAGCCGGTTTGCGCTATGTCAACGCTGTTCTTTGTCAAGATCCAATGAAATTATAGTTTTTGAATCTTCAAGGTCAAATAATCTAAATAATCGTATCTCCGCGGCTTTTGGGGTTATCTAGACAATTCGATGCGCATTATACTCCACATTTGATTCTTTATACAGAGCACATCAGCCGGTTTGCGCTATGTCAACGCTGTTCCTTGTCAAGATCCAATGAAATTATAGTTTTTGAATCTTCAGGGCCAAATAATCTAAATAATCGTATCTCCGCGGCTTTTGGGGTTATCTAGACAATTCGATGCGCGTTGTATTCCGCTTTTGATTCTTTATACAGAGCACATCAGCCGGCTTGCTCTATGTCAACGCTGTTCCTCGTCAAATCCAATGAAATTATAGTTTTTGAATCTTCAAGGCCAAATAATCTAAATAATCGTATCTCCGTGGCTTTTGGGGTTATCTAGACAATTCGATGCGCGTTATACTCCACATTTGATTCTTTATACAGAGCACATCAGCCGGTTTGCGCTATGTCAACGGTGTTGCCTGGCAAATCCAATGAAATTATAGTTTTTGAATCTTCAAGGCCAAATAATCTAAATAATCGTATCTCCGCTGCTTTTGGGGTTATCTAGACAATTCGATGCGCGTTATACTCCACATTTGATTCTTTATACAGAGCACATCAGCCGGTTTGCGCTATGTCAACGCTGTTCTTTGTCAAGATCCAATGAAATTATAGTTTTTGAATCTTCAGGGCCAAATAATCTAAATAATCGTATCTCCGCGGATTTTGGGGTTATCTAGACAATTCGATGCACGTTGTATTCCGCTTTTGATTTTTTATACAGAGCACATCAGCCGGTTTGCGCTATGTCAACGCTGTTCTTTGTCAAGATCCAATGAAATTATAGTTTTTGAATCTTCAAGGCCAAATAATCTAAATAATCGTATCTCCGCGGCTTTTGGGGTTATCTAGACAATTCGATGCGCGTTATACTCCACATTTGATTCTTTATACAGAGCACATCAGCCGGTTTGCGCTATGTCAAGGCTGTTCCTTGTCAAGATCCAATGAAATTATAGTTTTTGAATCTTCAAGGTCAAATAATCTAAATAATCGTATCTCCGCGGCTTTTGGGGTTATCTAGACAATTCGATGCGCATTATACTCCACATTTGATTCTTTATACAGAGCACATCAGCCGGTTTGCGCTATGTCAACGCTGTTCCTTGTCAAGATCCAATGAAATTATAGTTTTTGAATCTTCAGGGCCAAATAATCTAAATAATCGTATCTCCGCGGCTTTTGGGGTTATCTAGACAATTCGATGCGCGTTGTATTCCGCTTTTGATTCTTTATACAGAGCACATCAGCCGGCTTGCTCTATGTCAACGCTGTTCCTCGTCAAATCCAATGAAATTATAGTTTTTGAATCTTCAAGGCCAAATAATCTAAATAATCGTATCTCCGTGGCTGTTGGGGTTATCTAGACAATTCGATGCGCGTTATACTCCACATTTGATTCTTTATACAGAGCACATCAGCCGGTTTGCGCTATGTCAACGCTGTTCTTTGTCAAGATCCAATGAAATTATAGTTTTTGAATCTTCAGGGCCAAATAATCTAAATAATCGTATCTCCGCGGCTTTTGGGGTTATCTAGACAATTCGATGCACGTTGTATTCCGCTTTTGATTCTTTATACAGAGCACATCAGCCGGTTTGCGCTATGTCAACGGTGTTGCCTGGCAAATCCAATGAAATTATAGTTTTTGAATCTTCAAGGCCAAATAATCGAAATAATCGTATCTCCGCGGCTTTTGGGGTTATCTAGACAATTCGATGCGCGTTATACTCCACATTTGATTCTTTATACAGAGCACATCAGCCAGTTTGCGCTATGTCAACGCTGTTCCTTGTCAAGATCCAATGAAATTATAGTTTTTGAATCTTCAGGGCCAAATAATCTAAATAATCGTATCTCCGCGGCTTTTGGGGTTATCTAGACAATTCGATGCGCGTTATACTCCACAGTTGATTCTTTATACAGAGCACATCAGCCGGTTTGCGCTATGTTAACGCTGTTCTTTGTCAAGATGCAATGAAATTATAGTTTTTGAATCTTCGAGGCCAAATAATCTAAATAATCGTATCTCCGCGGCTTTTGGGGTTATCTAGACAATTCGATGCGCGTTATACTCCACAGTTGATTCTTTATACAGAGCACATCAGCCGGTTTGCGCTATGTTAACGCTGTTCTTTGTCAAGATCCAATGAAATTATAGTTTTTGAATCTTCAAGGCCAAATAATCTAAATAATCGTATCTCCGCGGGTTTTGGGGTTATCTAGACAATTCGATGCGCGTTATACTCCACATTTGATTCTTTATACAGAGCACATCAGCCGGTTTGCGCTATGTCAACGGTGTTGCCTGGCAAATCCAATGAAATTATAGTTTTTGAATCTTCAAGGCCAAATAATCTAAATAATCGTATCTCCGCTGCTTTTGGGGTTATCTAGACAATTCGATGCGCGTTATACTCCACATTTGATTCTTTATACAGAGCACATCAGCCGGTTTGCGCTATGTCAACGCTGTTCTTTGTCAAGATCCAATGAAATTATAGTTTTTGAATCTTCAGGGCCAAATAATCTAAATAATCGTATCTCCGCGGCTTTTGGGGTTATCTAGACAATTCGATGCACGTTGTATTCCGCTTTTGATTCTTTATACAGAGCACATCAGCCGGTTTGCGCTATGTCAACGCTGTTCTTTGTCAAGATCCAATGAAATTATAGTTTTTGAATCTTCAAGGCCAAATAATCTAAATAATCGTATCTCCGTGGCTTTTGGGGTTATCTAGACAATTCGATGCACGTTGTATTCCGCTTTTGATTCTTTATACAGAGCACATCAGCCGGTTTGCGCTATGTCAACGCTGTTCTTTGTCAAGATCCAATGAAATTATAGTTTTTGAATCTTCAGGGCCAAATAATCTAAATAATCGTATCTCCGCGGCTTTTGGGGTTATCTAGACAATTCGATGCACGTTGTATTCCGCTTTTGATTCTTTATACAGAGCACATCAGCCGGTTTGCGCTATGTCAACGGTGTTGCCTGGCAAATCCAATGAAATTATAGTTTTTGAATCTTCAAGGCCAAATAATCGAAATAATCGTATCTCCGCGGCTTTTGGGGTTATCTAGACAATTCGATGCGCGTTATACTCCACATTTGATTCTTTATACAGAGCACATCAGCCAGTTTGCGCTATGTCAACGCTGTTCCTTGTCAAGATCCAATGAAATTATAGTTTTTGAATCTTCAGGGCCAAATAATCTAAATAATCGTATCTCCGCGGCTTTTGGGGTTATCTAGACAATTCGATGCGCGTTATACTCCACAGTTGATTCTTTATACAGAGCACATCAGCCGGTTTGCGCTATGTTAACGCTGTTCTTTGTCAAGATCCAATGAAATTATAGTTTTTGAATCTTCAAGGCCAAATAATCTAAATAATCGTATCTCCGCGGGTTTTGGGGTTATCTAGACAATTCGATGCGCGTTATACTCCACATTTGATTCTTTATACAGAGCACATCAGCCGGTTTGCGCTATGTCAACGGTGTTGCCTGGCAAATCCAATGAAATTATAGTTTTTGAATCTTCAAGGCCAAATAATCTAAATAATCGTATCTCCGCTGCTTTTGGCGTTATCTAGACAATTCGATGCGCGTTATACTCCACATTTGATTCTTTATACAGAGCACATCAGCCGGTTTGCGCTATGTCAACGCTGTTCTTTGTCAAGATCCAATGAAATTATAGTTTTTGAATCTTCAGGGCCAAATAATCTAAATAATCGTATCTCCGCGGCTTTTGGGGTTATCTAGACAATTCGATGCACGTTGTATTCCGCTTTTGATTCTTTATACAGAGCACATCAGCCGGTTTGCGCTATGTCAACGCTGTTCTTTGTCAAGATCCAATGAAATTATAGTTTTTGAATCTTCAAGGTCAAATAATCTAAATAATCGTATCTCCGCGGCTTTTGGGGTTATCTAGACAATTCGATGCGCATTATACTCCACATTTGATTCTTTATACAGAGCACATCAGCCGGTTTGCGCTATGTCAACGCTGTTCCTTGTCAAGATCCAATGAAATTATAGTTTTTGAATCTTCAGGGCCAAATAATCTAAATAATCGTATCTCCGCGGCTTTTGGGGTTATCTAGACAATTCGATGCGCGTTGTATTCCGCTTTTGATTCTTTATACAGAGCACATCAGCCGGCTTGCTCTATGTCAACGCTGTTCCTCGTCAAATCCAATGAAATTATAGTTTTTGAATCTTCAAGGCCAAATAATCTAAATAATCGTATCTCCGTGGCTTTTGGGGTTATCTAGACAATTCGATGCGCGTTATACTCCACATTTGATTCTTTATACAGAGCACATCAGCCGGTTTGCGCTATGTCAACGGTGTTGCCTGGCAAATCCAATGAAATTATAGTTTTTGAATCTTCAAGGCCAAATAATCTAAATAATCGTATCTCCGCGGATTTTGGGGTTATCTAGACAATTCGATGCACGTTGTATTCCGCTTTTGATTCTTTATACAGAGCACATCAGCCGGTTTGCGCTATGTCAACGCTGTTCTTTGTCAAGATCCAATGAAATTATAGTTTTTGAATCTTCAAGGCCAAATAATCTAAATAATCGTATCTCCGCGGCTTTTGGGGTTATCTAGACAATTCGATGCGCGTTATACTCCACATTTGATTCTTTATACAGAGCACATCAGCCGGTTTGCGCTATGTCAAGGCTGTTCCTTGTCAAGATCCAATGAAATTATAGTTTTTGAATCTTCAAGGCCAAATAATCTAAATAATCGTATCTCCGCGGATTTTGGGGTTATCTAGGCAATTCGATGCGCGTTATACTCCAAATTTGATTCTTTATACAGAGCACATCAGCCGGTTTGCGCTATGTCAACGCTGTTCCTTGTCAAGATCCAATGAAATTATAGTTTTTGAATCTTCAAGGCCAAATAATCTAAATAATCGTATCTCCGTGGCTTTTGGGGTTATCTAGACAATTCGATGCACGTTGTATTCCGCTTTTGATTCTTTATACAGAGCACATCAGCCGGTTTGCGCTATGTCAACGCTGTTCCTTTTCAAGATCCAATGAAATTATAGTCTTTGAATCTTCAAGGCCAAATAATCTAAATAATCGTATCTCCGCGACTTTTGGGGTTATCTAGACAATTCGATGCGGGTTATACTCCACAGTTGATTCTTTATACAGAGCACATCAGCCGGTTTGCGCTATGTGAACGGTGTTGCCTGGCAAATCCAATGAAATTATAGTTTTTGAATCTTCAAGGCCAAATAATCTAAATAATCGTATCTCCGCGGCTTTTGGGGTTATCTAGACAATTCGATGCGCGTTATACTCCACATTTGATTCTTTATACAGAGCACATCAGCCGGTTTGCGCTATGTCAACGCTGTTCTTTGTCAAGATCCAATGAAATTATAGTTTTTGAATCTTCAAGGCCAAATAATCTAAATAATCGTATCTCCGCGGCTTTTGGGGTTATCTAGACAATTCGATGCACGTTGTATTCCGCTTTTGATTCTTTATACAGAGCACATCAGCCGGCTTGCGCTATGTGAACGCTGTTCTTTGTCAAGATCCAATGAAATTATAGTTTTTGAATCTTCAAGGCCAAATAATCTAAATAATCGTATCTCCGCGGCTTTTGGGGTTATCTAGACAATTCGATGCGCGTTATACTCCACATTTGATTCTTTATACAGAGCACATCAGCCGGTTTGCGATATGTGAACGCTGTTCTTTGTCAAGATCCAATGAAATTATAGTTTTTGAATCTTCAAGGCCAAATAATCTAAATAATCGTATCTCCGCGGCTTTTGGGGTTATCTAGACAATTCGATGCGCGTTATACTCCACATTTGATTCTTTATACAGAGCACATCAGCCGGTTTGCGATATGTGAACGCTGTTCTTTGTCAAGATCCAATGAAATTATAGTTTTTGAATCTTCAAGGCCAAATAATCTAAATAATCGTATCTCCGCGGCTTTTGGGGTTATCTAGACAATTCGATGCGCGTTATACTCCACATTTGATTCTTTATACAGAGCACATCAGCCGGTTTGCGATATGTGAACGCTGTTCTTTGTCAAGATCCAATGAAATTATAGTTTTTGAATCTTCAAGGCCAAATAATCTAAATAATCGTATCTCCGCGGCTTTTGGGGTTATCTAGACAATTCGATGCGCGTTATACTCCACATTTGATTCTTTATACAGAGCACATCAGCCGGTTTGCGCTATGTCAACGCTGTTCTTTGTCAAGATCCAATGAAATTATAGTTTTTGAATCTTCAAGGCCAAATAATCTAAATAATCGTATCTCCGCGGCTTTTGGGGTTATCTAGACAATTCGATGCACGTTGTATTCCACTTTTGATTCTTTATACAGAGCACATCAGCCGGTTTGCGCTATGTCAACGCTGTTCCTTTTCAAGATCCAATGAAATTATAGTCTTTGAATCTTCAAGGCCAAATAATCTAAATAATCGTATCTCCGCGACTTTTGGGGTTATCTAGACAATTCGATGCGGGTTATACTCCACAGTTGATTCTTTATACAGAGCACATCAGCCGGTTTGCGCTATGTGAACGGTGTTGCCTGGCAAATCCAATGAAATTATAGTTTTTGAATCTTCAAGGCCAAATAATCTAAATAATCGTATCTCCGCGGCTTTTGGGGTTATCTAGACAATTCGATGCGCGTTATACTCCACATTTGATTCTTTATACAGAGCACATCAGCCGGTTTGCGCTATGTCAACGCTGTTCTTTGTCAAGATCCAATGAAATTATAGTTTTTGAATCTTCAAGGCCAAATAATCTAAATAATCGTATCTCCGCGGCTTTTGGGGTTATCTAGACAATTCGATGCACGTTGTATTCCGCTTTTGATTCTTTATACAGAGCACATCAGCCGGCTTGCGCTATGTGAACGCTGTTCTTTGTCAAGATCCAATGAAATTATAGTTTTTGAATCTTCAAGGCCAAATAATCTAAATAATCGTATCTCCGCGGCTTTTGGGGTTATCTAGACAATTCGATGCGCGTTATACTCCACATTTGATTCTTTATACAGAGCACATCAGCCGGTTTGCGATATGTGAACGCTGTTCTTTGTCAAGATCCAATGAAATTATAGTTTTTGAATCTTCAAGGCCAAATAATCTAAATAATCGTATCTCCGCGGCTTTTGGGGTTATCTAGACAATTCGATGCGCGTTATACTCCACATTTGATTCTTTATACAGAGCACATCAGCCGGTTTGCGATATGTGAACGCTGTTCTTTGTCAAGATCCAATGAAATTATAGTTTTTGAATCTTCAAGGCCAAATAATCTAAATAATCGTATCTCCGCGGCTTTTGGGGTTATCTAGACAATTCGATGCGCGTTATACTCCACATTTGATTCTTTATACAGAGCACATCAGCCGGTTTGCGATATGTGAACGCTGTTCTTTGTCAAGATCCAATGAAATTATAGTTTTTGAATCTTCAAGGCCAAATAATCTAAATAATCGTATCTCCGCGGCTTTTGGGGTTATCTAGACAATTCGATGCGCGTTATACTCCACATTTGATTCTTTATACAGAGCACATCAGCCGGTTTGCGCTATGTCAACGCTGTTCCCTGTCAAATTCAATGAAATTATAGTCTTTGAATCTTCAAGGCCAAACAATCTAAATAATCGTATCTCCGCGGCTTTTGGGGTTATCTAGACAATTCGATGCGCGTTATATTCCAAATTTGATTCTTTATACAGAGCACATCAGCCGGTTTGCGCTATGTGAACGCTGTTCTTTGTCAAGATCCAATGAAATTATAGTTTTTGAATATTCAAGGCCAAATAATCTAAATAATCGTATCTCCGCGGCTTTTGGGGTTATCTAGACAATTCGTTGCGCGTTATACTCCACATTTGATTCTTTATACAGAGCACATCAGCCGGTTTGCGCTATGTCAACGCTGTTCCCTGTCAAATTCAATGAAATTATAGTCTTTGAATCTTCAAGGCCAAATAATCTAAATAATCGTATCTACGCGGCTTTTGGGGTTATCTAGACAATTCGATGCGCGTTATATTCCAAATTTGATTCTTTATACAGAGCACATCAGCCGGTTTGCGCTATGTCAACGGTGTTGCCTGGCAAATCCAATGAAATTATAGTTTTTGAATCTTCAAGGCCAAATAATCTAAATAATGGTATCTCCGCGGCTTTTGGGGTTATCTAGACAATTCGATGCGCGTTATACTCCACATTTGATTCTTTATACAGAGCACATCAGCCGGTTTGCGCTATGTCAACGGTGTTGCCTGGCAAATCCAATGAAATTATAGTTTTTGAATCTTCAAGGCCAAATAATCTAAATGATCGTATCTCCGCGGCTTTTGGGGTTATCTAGACAATTCGATGCGCGTTATACTCCAAATTTGATTCTTTATACAGAGCACATCAGCCGGTTTGCGCTATGTCAACGGTGTTGCCTGGAAAATCCAATGAAATTATAGTTTTTGAATCTTCAAGGCCAAATAATCTAAATAATCGTATCTCCGCTGCTTTTGGGGTTATCTAGACAATTCGATGCACGTTATACTCGAAATTTGATTCTTTATACAGAGCACATCAGCCGGTTTGCGCTATGTCAACGTTGTTCCTTGTCAAGATCCAAAGAAATTATAGTTTTTGAATCTTCAAGGCCAAGTAATCTAAATAATCGTATCTCCGCGGCTTTTGGGGTTATCTAGACAATTCGATGCGCGTTATACTCCACATTTGATTCTTTATACAGAGCACATCAGCCGGTTTGCGCTATGTCAACGTTGTTCCTTGTCAAGATCCAAAGAAATTATAGTTTTTGAATCAAGGCCAAATAATCTAAATAATCGTATATCCGCGGCTTTTGGAGTTATCTAGACAATTCGATGCGCGTTATACTCCACATTTGATTCTTTATACAGAGCACATCAGCCGGTTTGCGCTATGTCAACGGTGTTGCCTGGCAAATCCAATGAAATTATAATTTTTGAATCTTCAAGGCCAAATAATCTAAATAATCGTATCTCCGCGGCTTTTGGGGTTATCTAGACAATTCGATGCGCGTTATACTCGAAATTTGATTCTTTATACAGAGCACATCAGCCGGTTTGCGCTATGTCAACGTTGTTCCTTGTCAAGATCCAAAGAAATTATAGTTTTTGAATCTTCAAGGTCAAATAATCTAAATAATCGTATATCCGCGGCTTTTGGAGTTATCTAGACAATTCGATGCTCGTTATACTCCACATTTGATTCTTTATACAGAGCACATCAGCCGGTTTGCGCTATGTCAACGTTGTTCCTTGTCAAGATCCAAAGAAATTATAGTTTTTGAATCTTCAAGGCCAAATAATCTAAATAATCGTATATCCGCGGCTTTTGGAGTTATCTAGACAATTCGATGCGCGTTATACTCCACATTTGATTCTTTATACAGAGCACATCAGCCGGTTTGCGCTATGTCAACGGTGTTGCCTGGCAAATCCAATGAAATTATAGCTTTGAATCAAGGCCAAATAATCTAAATAATCGTATCTCCGCGGCTTTTGGGGTTATCTAGACAATTCGATGCGCGTTATACTCGAAATTTGATTCTTTATACAGAGCACATCAGCCGGTTTGCGCTATGTCAACGGTGTTGCCTGGCAAATCCAATGAAATTATAGTTTTTGAATCTTCAAGGCCAAATAATCTAAATAATCGTATCTCCGCGGCTTTTGGGGTTATCTAGACAATTCGATGCGCGTTATATTCCAAATTTTATTCTCAATACAGAGCACATCAGCCGGTTTGCGCTATGTCAACGGTGTTGCCTGGCAAATCCAATGAAATTATAGTTTTTGAATCTTCAAGGCCAAATAATCTAAATAATCGTATCTCCGCGGCTTTTGGGGCTATCTAGACAATTCGATGCGCGTTATACTCCACATTTGATTCTTTATACAGAGCACATCAGGCGGTTTGCGCTATGTCAACGGTGTTGCCTGGCAAATCCAATGAAATTATAGTTTTTGAATCTTCAAGGCCAAATAATCTAAATAATCGTATCTCCGCGGCTTTTGGGGTTATCTAGACAATTCGATGCGCGTTATATTCCAAATTTTATTCTCAATACAGAGCACATCAGCCGGTTTGCGCTATGTCAACGGTGTTGCCTGGCAAATCCAATGAAATTATAGTTTTTGAATCTTCAAGGCCAAATAATCTAAATAATCGTATCTCCGCGGCTTTTGGGGCTATCTAGACAATTCGATGCGCGTTATACTCCACATTTGATTCTTTATACAGAGCACATCAGGCGGTTTGCGCTATGTCAACGGTGTTGCCTGGCAAATCCAATGAAATTATAGTTTTTGAATCTTCAAGGCCAAATAATCTGAATAATCGTATCTCCGCGGCTTTTGGGGTTATCTAGACAATTCGATGCGCGTTATACTCCACATTTGATTCTTTATACAGAGCACATCAGCCGGTTTGCGCTATGTCAACGCTGTTCTTTGTCAAGATCCAATGAAATTATAGTTTTTGAATCTTCAAGGCCAAATAATCTAAATAATCGTATCTCCGCGGCTTTTGGGGTTATCTAGACAATTCGATGCGCGTTATACTCCAAATTTGATTCTTTATACAGAGCACATCAGCCGGTTTGCGCTATGTCAACGCTGTTCTTTGTCAAGATCCAATGAAATTATAGTTTTTGAATCTTCAAGGCCAAATAATCTAAATAACCGTATCTCCGCGGCTTTTGGGGTTATCTAGACAATTCGTTGCGCGTTATACTCCACATTTGATTCTTTATACAGAGCACATCAGCCGGTTTGCGCTATGTCAACGGTGTTGCCTGGCAAATCCAATGAAATTATAGTTTTTGAATCTTCAAGGCCAAATAATCTAAATAATCGTATCTCCGCGGCTTTTGGGGTTATCTAGACAATTCGATGCGCGTTATACTCCACATTTGATTCTTTATACAGAGCACATCAGCCGGTTTGCGCTATGTCAACGCTGTTCTTTGTCAAGATCCAATGAAATTATAGTTTTTGAATCTTCAAGGCCAAATAATCTAAATAATCGTATCTCCGCGGATTTTGGGGTTATCTAGACAATTCGATGCGCGTTATACTCCAAATTTGATTCTTTATACAGAGCACATCAGCCGGTTTGCGCTATGTCAACGTTGTTCCTTGTCAAGATCCAATGAAATTATAGTTTTTGAATCTTCAAGGCCAAATAATCTAAATAATCGTATCTCCGCGGCTTTTGGGGTTATCTAGACAATTCGATGCGCGTTATACTCCACATTTGATTCTTTATACAGAGCACATCAGCCGGTTTGCGCTATGTCAACGCTGTTCTTTGTCAAGATCCAATGAAATTATAGTTTTTGAATCTTCAAGGCCAAATAATCTAAATAATCGTATCTCCGCGGATTTTGGGGTTATCTAGACAATTCGATGCGCGTTATACTCCAAATTTGATTCTTTATACAGAGCACATCAGCCGGTTTGCGCTATGTCAACGTTGTTCCTTGTCAAGATCCAATGAAATTATAGTTTTTGAATCTTCAAGGCCAAATAATCTAAATAATCGTATCTCCGCGGCTTTTGGGGTTATCTAGACAATTCGATGCGCGTTATACTCCACAGTTGATTCTTTATACAGAGCACATCAGCCGGTTTGCGCTATGTCAACGCTGTTCCTTGTCAAGATCCAATGAAATTATAGTTTTTGAATCTTCAAGGCCAAATAATCTAAATAATCGTATCTCCGCGGCTTTTGGGGTTATCTAGACAATTCGATGCGCGTTATACTCCAAATTTGATTCTTTATACAGAGCACATCAGCCGGTTTGCGCTATGTCAACGCTGTTCTTTGTCAAGATCCAGTGAAATTATAGTTTTTGAATCTTCAAGGCCAAATAATCTAAATAATCGTATCTCCGCGGCTTTTGGGGTTATCTAGACAATTCGATGCGCGTTATACTCCACATTTGATTCTTTATACAGAGCACATCAGCCGGTTTGCGCTGTGTCAACGGTGTTCTTTGTCAAGATCCAATGAAATTATAGTTTTTGAATCTTCATGGCTAAATAATCTAAATAATCGTATCGCCGCGGCTTTTGGGGTTATCTAGACAATTCGATGCGCGTCATACTCCACATTTGATTCTTTATACAGAGCACATCAGCCGGTTTGCGTTATGTCAACGGTGTTGCCTGGCAAATCCAATGAAATTATAGTTTTTGAATCTTCAATGCCAAATAATCTAAATAATCGTATCTCCGCGGCTTTTGGGGTTATCTAGACAATTCGGTGCACGTTGTATTCCGCTTTTGATTCTTTATACAGAGCACATCAGCCGGTTTGCGCTATGTCAACGCTGTTCCCTGTCAAATTCAATGAAATTATAGTTTTTGAATCTTCAAGGCCAAATAATCTAAATAATCGTATCTCCGCTGCTTTTGGGGTTATCTAGACAATTCGATGCGCGTTATACTCCACATTTGATTCTTTATACAGAGCACATCAGCCGGTTTGCGCTATGTCAACGCTGTTCGTTGTCAAGATCCAATGAAATTATAGTTTTTGAATCTTCAAGGCCAAATAATCTAAATAATCGTATCTCCGCGGCTTTTGGGGTTATCTAGACAATTCGATGCACGTTGTATTCCGCTTTTGATTCTTTATACAGAGCACATCAGCCGGTTTGCGCTATGTCAACGGTGTTGCCTGGCAAATCCAATGAAATTATAGTTTTTGAATCTTCAAGGCCAAATAATCTAAATAATCGTATCTCCGCGGCTTTTGGGGTTATCTAGACAATTCGATGCGCGTTATACTCCAAATTTGATTCTTTATACAGAGCACATCAGCCGGTTTGCGCTATGTCAACGCTGTTCTTTGTCAAGATCCAATGAAATTATAGTTTTTGAATCTTCAAGGCCAAATAATCTAAATAACCGTATCTCCGCGGCTTTTGGGGTTATCTAGACAATTCGTTGCGCGTTATACTCCACATTTGATTCTTTATACAGAGCACATCAGCCGGTTTGCGCTATGTCAACGGTGTTGCCTGGCAAATCCAATGAAATTATAGTTTTTGAATCTTCAAGGCCAAATAATCTAAATAATCGTATCTCCGCGGCTTTTGGGGTTATCTAGACAATTCGATGCGCGTTATACTCCACATTTGATTCTTTATACAGAGCACATCAGCCGGTTTGCGCTATGTCAACGCTGTTCTTTGTCAAGATCCAATGAAATTATAGTTTTTGAATCTTCAAGGCCAAATAATCTAAATAATCGTATCTCCGCGGATTTTGGGGTTATCTAGACAATTCGATGCGCGTTATACTCCAAATTTGATTCTTTATACAGAGCACATCAGCCGGTTTGCGATATGTCAACGTTGTTCCTTGTCAAGATCCAATGAAATTATAGTTTTTGAATCTTCAAGGCCAAATAATCTAAATAATCGTATCTCCGCGGCTTTTGGGGTTATCTAGACAATTCGATGCGCGTTATACTCCACATTTGATTCTTTATACAGAGCACATCAGCCGGTTTGCGCTATGTCAACGCTGTTCTTTGTCAAGATCCAATGAAATTATAGTTTTTGAATCTTCAAGGCCA
This sequence comes from Bombus lapidarius, assembly GCA_936014575.1. Taxonomy (NCBI): domain Eukaryota; kingdom Metazoa; phylum Arthropoda; class Insecta; order Hymenoptera; family Apidae; genus Bombus; species Bombus lapidarius. Next base: position 787,307 of record CAKXZU010000088.1, read on the forward strand.
AATAATCTAAATAATCGTATCTCCGCGAATTTTGGGGTTATCTAGACAATTCGATGCGCGTTATACTCCAAATTTGATTCTTTATACAGAGCACATCAGCCGGTTTGCGCTATGTCAACGCTGTTCTTTGTCAAGATCCAGTGAAATTATAGTTTTTGAATCTTCAAGGCCAAATAATCTATATAATCGTATCTCCGCGGCTTTTGGGGTTATCTAGACAATTCGATGCGCGTTATACTCCACATTTGATTCTTTATACAGAGCACATCAGCCGGTTTGCGCTGTGTCAACGGTGTTCTTTGTCAAGATCCAATGAAATTATAGTTTTTGAATCTTCAAGGCTAAATAATCTAAATAATCGTATCGCCGCGGCTTTTGGGGTTATCTAGACAATTCGATGCGCGTCATACTCCACATTTGATTCTTTATACAGAGCACATCAGCCGGTTTGCGTTATGTCAACGGTGTTGCCTGGCAAATCCAATGAAATTATAGTTTTTGAATCTTCAAGGCCAAATAATCTAAATAATCGTATCTCCGCGGCTTTTGGGGTTATCTAGACAATTCGGTGCACGTTGTATTCCGCTTTTGATTCTTTATACAGAGCACATCAGCCGGTTTGCGCTATGTCAACGCTGTTCCCTGTCAAATTCAATGAAATTATAGTTTTTGAATCTTCAAGGCCAAATAATCTAAATAATCGTATCTCCGCTGCTTTTGGGGTTATCTAGACAATTCGATGCGCGTTATACTCCACATTTGATTCTTTATACAGAGCACATCAGCCGGTTTGCGCTATGTCAACGCTGTTCGTTGTCAAGATCCAATGAAATTATAGTTTTTGAATCTTCAAGGCCAAATAATCTAAATAATCGTATCTCCGCGGCTTTTGGGGTTATCTAGACAATTCGATGCACGTTGTATTCCGCTTTTGATTCTTTATACAGAGCACATCAGCCGGTTTGCGCTATGTCAACGGTGTTGCCTGGCAAATCCAATGAAATTATAGTTTTTGAATCTTCAAGGCCAAATAATCTAAATAATCGTATCTCCGCGGCTTTTGGGGTTATCTAGACAATTCGATGCGCGTTATACTCCAAATTTGATTCTTTATACAGAGCACATCAGCCGGTTTGCGCTATGTCAACGCTGTTCTTTGTCAAGATCCAATGAAATTATAGTTTTTGAATCTTCAAGGCCAAATAATCTAAATAATCGTATCTCCGCGGCTTTTGGGGTTATCTAGACAATTCGGTGCACGTTGTATTCCGCTTTTGATTCTTTATACAGAGCACATCAGCCGGTTTGCGCTATGTCAACGCTGTTCCCTGTCAAATTCAATGAAATTATAGTTTTTGAATCTTCAAGGCCAAATAATCTAAATAATCGTATCTCCGCTGCTTTTGGGGTTATCTAGACAATTCGATGCGCGTTATACTCCACATTTGATTCTTTATACAGAGCACATCAGCCGGTTTGCGCTATGTCAACGCTGTTCGTTGTCAAGATCCAATGAAATTATAGTTTTTGAATCTTCAAGGCCAAATAATCTAAATAATCGTATCTCCGCGGCTTTTGGGGTTATCTAGACAATTCGATGCACGTTGTATTCCGCTTTTGATTCTTTATACAGAGCACATCAGCCGGTTTGCGCTATGTCAACGGTGTTGCCTGGCAAATCCAATGAAATTATAGTTTTTGAATCTTCAAGGCCAAATAATCTAAATAATCGTATCTCCGCGGCTTTTGGGGTTATCTAGACAATTCGATGCGCGTTATACTCCAAATTTGATTCTTTATACAGAGCACATCAGCCGGTTTGCGCTATGTCAACGCTGTTCTTTGTCAAGATCCAATGAAATTATAGTTTTTGAATCTTCAAGGCCAAATAATCTAAATAACCGTATCTCCGCGGCTTTTGGGGTTATCTAGACAATTCGTTGCGCGTTATACTCCACATTTGATTCTTTATACAGAGCACATCAGCCGGTTTGCGCTATGTCAACGGTGTTGCCTGGCAAATCCAATGAAATTATAGTTTTTGAATCTTCAAGGCCAAATAATCTAAATAATCGTATCTCCGCGGCTTTTGGGGTTATCTAGACAATTCGATGCGCGTTATACTCCACATTTGATTCTTTATACAGAGCACATCAGCCGGTTTGCGCTATGTCAACGCTGTTCTTTGTCAAGATCCAATGAAATTATAGTTTTTGAATCTTCAAGGCCAAATAATCTAAATAATCGTATCTCCGCGGCTTTTGGGGTTATCTAGACAATTCGATGCACGTTGTATTCCGCTTTTGATTCTTTATACAGAGCACATCAGCCGGTTTGCGCTATGTCAACGCTGTTCTTTGTCAAGATCCAATGAAATTATAGTTTTTGAATCTTCAAGGCCAAATAATCTAAATAATCGTATCTCCGCGGATTTTGGGGTTATCTAGACAATTCGATGCGCGTTATATTCCAAATTTTATTCTTTATACAGAGCACATCAGCCGGTTTGCGCTATGTCAACGGTGTTGCCTGGCAAATCCAATGAAATTATAGTTTTTGAATCTTCAAGGCCAAATAATCTAAATAATGGTATCTCCGCGGCTTTTGGGGTTATCTAGACAATTCGATGCGCGTTATACTCCACATTTGATTCTTTATACAGAGCACATCAGCCGGTTTGCGCTATGTCAACGGTGTTGCCTGGCAAATCCAATGAAATTATAGTTTTTGAATCTTCAAGGCCAAATAATCTAAATAATCGTATCTCCGCGACTTTAGGAGTTATCTAGACAATTCGATGCGCGTTATACTCCACATTTGATTCTTTATACAGAGCACATCAGCCGGTTTGCGCTATGTCAACGGTGTTGCCTGGCAAATCCAATGAAATTATAGTTTTTGAATCTTCAAGGCCAAATAATCTAAATAATCGTATCTCCGCGGCTTTTGGGGCTATCTAGACAATTCGATGCGCGTTATACTCCACATTTGATTCTTTATACAGAGCACATCAGCCGGTTTGCGCTATGTCAACGTTGTTCCTTGTCAAGATCCAAAGAAATTATAGTTTTTGAATCTTCAAGGCCAAATAATCTAAATAATCGTATATCCGCGGCTTTTGGAGTTATCTAGACAATTCGATGCGCGTTATACTCCACATTTGATTCTTTATACAGAGCACATCAGCCGGTTTGCGCTATGTCAACGCTGTTCTTTGTCAAGATCCAATGAAATTATAGTTTTTGAATCTTCAAGGCCAAATAATCTAAATAATCGTATCTCCGCGGCTTTTGGGGCTATCTAGACAATTCGATGCGCGTTATACTCCACATTTGATTCTTTATACAGAGCACATCAGCCGGTTTGCGCTATGTCAACGCTGTTCTTTGTCAAGATCCAATGAAATTATAGTTTTTGAATCTTCAAGGCCAAATAATCTAAATAATCGTATCTCCGCGGCTTTTGGGGCTATCTAGACAATTCGATGCGCGTTATACTCCACATTTGATTCTTTATACAGAGCACATCAGCCGGTTTGCGCTATGTCAACGTTGTTGCCTGGAAAATCCAATGAAATTATAGTTTTTGAATCTTCAATGCCAAATAATCTAAATAATCGTATCTCCGCGGCTTTTGGGGTTATCTAGACAATTCGATGCGCGTTATACTCCACATTTGATTCTTCATACAGAGCACATCAGCCGGTTTGCGCTATGTCAACGTTGTTGCCTGGAAAATCCAATGAAATTATAGTTTTTGAATCTTCAATGCCAAATAATCTAAATAATCGTATCTCCGCGGCTTTTGGGGTTATCTAGACAATTCGATGCGCGTTATACTCCACATTTGATTCTTTATACAGAGCACATCAGCCGGTTTGCGCTATGTCAACGTTGTTCCTTGTCAAGATCCAAAGAAATTATAGTTTTTGAATCTTCAAGGCCAAATAATCTAAATAATCGTATATCCGCGGCTTTTGGAGTTATCTAGACAATTCGACGCGCGCTATACTCCACATTTGATTCTTTATACAGAGCACATCAGCCTGTTTGCGCTATGTCAACGCTGTTCTTTGTCAAGATCCAATGATATTATAGTTTTTGAATCTTCAAGGCCAAATAATCTAAATAATCGTATCTCCGCGGCTCTTGGGGCTATCTAGACAATTCGATGCGCGTTATACTCCACATTTGATTCTTTATACAGAGCACATCAGCCGGTTTGCGCTATGTCAACGCTGTTCCTTGTCAAGATCCAATGAAATTATAGTTTTTGAATCTTCAAGGCCAAATAATCTAAATAATCGTATCTCCGCGGCTTTTGGGGTTATCTAGACAATTCTATGCGGGTTATATTCCAAATTTTATTCTTTATACAGAGCACATCAGCCGGTTTGCGCTATGTCAACGCTGTTCCTTGTCAAGATCCAATGAAATTATAGTTTTTGAATCTTCAAGGCCAAATAATCTAAATAACCGTATCTCCGCGGCTTTTGGGGTTATCTAGACAATTCGATGCGCGTTATACTCCACATTTGATTCTTTATACAGAGCACATCAGCCGGTTTGCGCTATGTCAACGCTGTTCCTTGTCAAGATCCAATGAAATTATAGTTCTTGAATCTTCCAGGCCAAATAATCTAAATGATCGTATCTCCGCGGCTTTTGGGGTTATCTAGACAATTCGATGCGCGTTATACTCCAAATTTGATTCTTTATACAGAGCACATCAGCCGGTTTGCGCTATGTCAACGGTGTTGCCTGGAAAATCCAATGAAATTATAGTTTTTGAATCTTCAAGGCCAAATAATCTAAATAATCGTATCTCCGCTGCTTTTGGGGTTATCTAGACAATTCGATGCGCGTTATACTCCACAGTTGATTCTTTATACGGAGCACATCAGCCGGTTTGCGCTATGTCAACGCTGTTCTTTGTCAAGATCCAATGAAATTATAGTTTTTGAATCTTCATGGCCAAGTAATCTAAATAATCGTATCTCCGCGGCTTTTGGGGTTATCTAGACAATTCGATGCGCGTTATACTCCACATTTGATTCTTTATACAGAGCACATCAGCCGGTTTGCGCTATGTCAACGTTGTTCCTTGTCAAGATCCAAAGAAATTATAGTTTTTGAATCTTCAACGCCAAATAATCTAAATAATCGTATATCCGCGGCTTTTTGAGTTATCTAGACAATTCGATGCTCGTTATACTCCACATTTGATTCTTTATACAGAGCACATCAGCCGGTTTGCGCTATGTCAACGTTGTTCCTTGTCAAGATCCAAAGAAATTATAGTTTTTGAATCTTCAAGGCCAAATAATCTAAATAATCGTATATCCGCGGCTTTTGGAGTTATCTAGACAATTCGATGCGCGTTATACAACACATTTGATTCTTTATACAGAGCACATCAGCCGGTTTGCGCTATGTCAGCGGTGTTGCCTGGCAAATCCAATGAAATTATAGTTTTTGAATCAAGGCCAAATAATCTAAATAATCGTATATCCGCGGCTTTTGTAGTTATCTAGACAATTCGATGCGCGTTATACTCCACATTTGATTCTTTATACAGAGCACATCAGCCGGTTTGCGCTATGTCAACGCTGTTCTTTGTCAAGATCCAAAGAAATTATAGTTTTTGACTCTTCAAGGCCAAATAATCTAAATAATCGTATCTCCGCGGATTTTGGGGTTATCTAGACAATTCGATGCGCGTTATACTCCACAGTTGATTCTTTATACAGAGCACATCAGCCGGTTTGCGCTATGTCAACGCTGTTCTTTGTCAAGATCCAATGAAATTATAGTTCTTGAATCTTCAAGGCCAAATAATCTAAATAATCGTATCTCCGCGGCTTTTGGGGTTATCTAGACAAATCGATGCACGTTGTATTCCGCTTTTGATTCTTTATACAGAGCACATCAGCCGGTTTGCGCTATGTCAACGGTGTTGCCTGGCAAATCCAATGAAATTGTAGTTTTTGAATCTTCAAGGCCAAATATTCTAAATAATCGTATCTCCGCGGCTTTTGGGTTATCTAGACAATTCGATGCGCGTTATACTCCACATTTGATTCTTATATACAGAGCACATCAGCGGTTTGCGCTATGTCAACGCTGTTCTTTGTCAAGATCCAATGAAATTATAGTTCTTGAATCTTCAAGGCAAATAATCTAAATAATCGTATCTCCGCGGCTTTTGGGGTTATCTAGACAATTCGATGCGCGGTTATATTCCAAATTTTATTCTTTATACAGAGCACATCAGCCGGTTTGCGCTATGTCAACGCTGTTCTTTGTCAAGATCCAATGAAATTATAGTTCTTGAATCTTCTGGGCCAAATAATCTAAATAATCGTATCTCCGCGGCTTTTTTTGGGTTATCTAGACAATTCGATGCGCGTTATCCTCCACATTTGATTCTTTATACAGAGCACTCAGCCGGTTTGCGCTATGTCAACGGTGTTGCCTGGCAAATCCAATGAAATTATAGTTTTTGAATCTTCAAGCCAAATATTCTAAATAATCGTATCTCCGCGGCTTTTTTTGGGTTATCTAGACAATTCGATTGCGCGTTATACTCCACATTTGATTCTTTATACAGAGCACATCAGCCGGTTTGCGCTATGTCAACGGTGTTGCCTGGCAAAATCCGATGAAATTATAGTTTTTGAATCTTCAAGGCCAAATAATCTAAATAATCGTATCTCCGCGACTTTAGGAGTTATCTAGACAATTCGATGCGCGTTATACTCCACATTTGATTCTTTATACAGAGCACATCAGCCGGTTTGCGCTATGTCAACGGTGTTGCCTGGCAAATCCAATGAAATTATAGTTTTTGAATCTTCAAGGCCAAATAATCTAAATAATCGTATCTCCGCGGCTTTTGGGGCTATCTAGACAATTCGATGCGCGTTATACTCCACATTTGATTCTTTATACAGAGCACATCAGCCGGTTTGCGCTATGTCAACGTGTTCCTTGTCAAGATCCAAAGAAATTATAGTTTTTGAATCTTCAAGGCCAAATAATCTAAATAATCGTATATCCGCGGCTTTTGGAGTTATCTAGACAATTCGATGCGCGTTATACTCCACATTTGATTCTTTATACAGAGCACATCAGCCGGTTTGCGCTATGTCAACCGCTGTTCTTTGTCAAGATCCAATGAAATTATAGTTTTTGAATCTTCAAGGCCAAATAATCTAAATAATCGTATCTCCGCGGCTTTTGGGGCAATCTAGGACAATTCGATGCGCGTTATACTCCACATTTGATTCTTTATACAGAGCACATCAGCCGGTTTGCGCTATGTCAACGCTGTTCTTTGTCAAGATCCAATGAAATTATAGTTTTTGAATCTTCAAGGCCAAATAATCTAATAATCGTATCTCCGCGGCTTTTGGGGCTATCTAGACAATTCGATGCGCGTTATACTCCACATTTGATTCTTTATACAGAGCACATCAGCGGTTTGCGCTTATGTCAACGTTGTTGCTGCTGAAAATCCAATGAAATTATAGTTTTTGAATCTTCCAATGCCCAAATAATCTAAATAATCGTATCTCCGCGGCTTTTGGGGTTATCTAGACAATTCGATGCGCGTTATACTCCACATTTGATTCTTTATACAGAGCACATCAGCCGGTTTGCGCTATGTCAACGCTGTCCTTGTCAAGATCCAATGAAATTATAGTTTTTGAATCTTCAAGGCCAAATAATCTAAATAATCGTATCTCGCGGCTTTTGGGGTTATCTAGACAATTCTATGCGGGTTATATTCCAAATTTTATTCTTTATACAGAGCACATCAGCCGGTTTGCGCTATGTCAACGCTGTTCCTTGTCAAGATCCCATGAAATTATAGTTTTTGAATCTTCAAGGCCAAATAATCTAAATAACCGTATCTCCGCGGCTTTTGGGGTTATCTAGACAATTCGATGCGCGTTATACTCCACATTTGATTCTTTATACAGAGCACATCAGCCGGTTTGCGCTATGTCAACGCTGTTCCTTGTCAAGATCCAATGAAATTATAGTTCTTGAATCTTCTGGGCCAAATAATCTAAATAATCGTATCTCCGCGGCTTTTTGGGTTATCTAGACAATCGATGCGCGTATACTCCACATTTGATTCTTTATACAGAGCACATCAGCCGGTTTGCGCTATGTCAACGGTGTTGCCTGGCAAATCCAATGAAATTATAGTTTTTGAATCTTCAAGGCCAAATATTCTAAATAATCGTATCTCCGCGGCTTTTTGGGTTATCTAGACAATTCGATGCGCGTTATACTCCACATTGATTCTTTATACAGAGCACATCAGCCGGTTTGCGCTATGTCAACGTTGTTCCTTGTCAAGATCCAAAGAAATTATAGTTTTTGAATCTTCAAGGCCAAATAATCTAAATAATCGTATATCCGCGGCTTTTGGAGTTATCTAGACAATTCGATGCGCGTGTATACTCCACATTTGATTCTTTATACAGAGCACATCAGCCGGTTTGCGCTATGTCAACGCTGTTCTTTGTCAAGATCCAATGAAATTATAGTTTTTGAATCTTCAAGGCCAAATAATCTAAATAATCGTATCTCCGCGGCTTTTGGGGCTATCTAGACAATTCGATGCGCGTTATACTCCACATTTGATTCTTTATACAGAGCACATCAGCCGGTTTGCGCTATGTCAACGCTGTTCTTTGTCAAGATCCAATGAAATTATAGTTTTTGAATCTTTCAAGGCCAAATAATCTAAATAATCGTATCTCCGCGGCTTTTGGGGCTATCTAGACAATTCGATGCGCGTTATACTCCACATTTGATTCTTTATACAGAGCACATCAGCCGGTTTGCGCTATGTCAACGTTGTTGCCTGGAAAATCCAATGAAATTATAGTTTTTGAATCTTCAATGCCAATTAATCTAAATAACCGTATCTCCGCGGCTTTTGGGGTTATCTAGACAATAATCTGATAGAGTGTGT